>PVJL010001541.1:160433-256386 GCA_004026885.1 Lyroderma lyra
GTTCACCACCTAATGTGACCCCTCTTTCCATCCCCTTATATTTAGCTTCCCCCCCTCCTCTCCCACCCCCTCCCTTTTCTCCCCTCCCTAACCCACTCGTCCCCAAATAAACATTAAACTATCTATTGTGTCCATGGGTTATTTGTTTGTTCAGTTCTTTTTTTCTTTGCTTTCAGTTTTATATTCCGCATATGAGTGAGATCATGCAGTTCTTTGTTTTTTCTGTCTGGCTTATTTCACTTAGCATGATGATCTCCAGGTTCATCCATTTTGTTGCAAATGTATATTATTTTTTAATCAGTTATCTCTTGAGGGTAGTGATTTTTGTCATTTTATTTTGTAGTATATATTCACCACCTGTAAGTATTTGTTCAATGAAATGAATAAATGTTAGGTTCTTGTTTTTTTTTTAGTGACTTCTTATGTTATTAGAAATTCTTTGCACCATGAAAATATTTTCTAATAAATGCTTTCTAGGTTTTATGTGTTTAGTTAGTTCTGTATACTTTAGCTATTTACATTTAGGTCTTCACTGCATCTGGAATTGAGTATCTTCTGTCTGAAAAGTCCTTCTGTTCTTTACTATTGTACCATGATACCACTGGCAAAAATTAAGCATCTATTAATGGGAAAGAGTATTTCTGGGCTATATATTCTGGTATTTGAGAATTAATTTTTTTTCAAATTCTATTAAAAATCTTAGAGTCTTTAATGGAATTACTATATTTGTATATCACATTTCTCAACCTCAACATAACGACATTTTGGGCGGGAAAATTCTTTGTTTTAGGCAGCTTTCTGCATTGTAGAATATTTAACAGCATCTCCCATCTTTTTCCACTAAATTCCTGTAGCACCCTATCCCAATCTTTATTGTTCATATCTGTGTGTGGGTTGGGGGAGCAAATGTTGATAACTACTGCTATATATCAGTGAGGGGGTGAATGTTCACCTTTATAAAATTAAGTCTTCCAATTCATGCTCATTGTATATATTTCTCCATTTAGTTCTTCATTTTCTTTTACTATTTGAGAGGGTAGTTTTGTGTATGAGTGAAAAGTTCTTATACATCTGTTAATTAAAATTATTTGTGGACGTTAGGCATTAAAAATTCATTATTATTAGTGTTTTTAAACTTTAATTTTTAGAGGCAATTGAAGTTTATAAAAAATTAAGCCAGAATTTTAGAGAGTTTCTGTATACCCTTTTCTCACCATAATTTCCTTTATTAACATCTTGCATTAGTATGGTACATTTGTTAGAGTTGATAAACCAATATTGATACATTATTATTAACTGAATTTCATAGTTTACAGTAGAGTTCACTTTTTGTGCTAGAAAGTCCTATGGGTTTTTAAAAATGCATAATGTTATGTATCCACCATTATATAATAAATAATATCAAACATAATAGTTTCACTGCCCTAAAAATCCCCCCTTGTTCTTCTCTTCTTCTTTCCTCTCCCCTGGATTCCTCCTCTCACCTATTTCTCTACCCCTGGTCCCTGGCTACCACTGATTTTTTTAATGTTAAATCTAAGATGCATTCCTGAAATGAATTCAACTTGATTATGATGTATTACATTTTTAAAATTATTGCTAGCCTAGGTTTGCTAATATCTTCTTTAGGATTTTTTACTTTTGTATTTATCAGTGAGATTGACTTACATTTTCCCATTTTTATTTACTTTCATTTCAGGTTTTATTATCAAGGCTTTGCTAACTTCATAAAATGAATTGTGAAGAGTATCTTGTATTTTCAGTTTTCTGGAAGACTATGTGAGATTGGAATTACTTGTTTCTAGAACATTTGGTGTAGAATTCCCTATTAAAGATTTTTAACTTCTGATTCAATTTCTTTAACTGATTTAGACTGTTCAGGTGTTTTATTATTTTGACAAGCTATATTTTTAAAGGAAATTTTCAATTTTATCTAAATTTTTAGATTTATTGAATGAAGTTATTGGTAATATTTGCTTGTATTTTTAATGCATAAACTTCTTGTGATGTTTCGTGTCATTCGTTTTATGTTTTATTTATTTATTTTTTGACTTGTGGATTACTTAAAAGCATGTATCTCTAATTTCCAAACATTAGGTTTTTCTGGTTAACTTTTGCTATTGATTTCTTCTTAGCTGAATTGAATTTGAGGCCTGAAAAAATGATCTGTATGTTTCAGACTTTTCTAATGTATGTAAATTTCTTTTAAGGTTGTACAGTCAGTTTTTGCAGATGTTTCATGTGTGCCTGAAATCTATGTGTGTTATGTATTTTGTAGGTGTAGTTGTGTTCCTTAGGTTAAGGTTTAATAATTGTGTTAAAATATTTTATTTTCTTCTGATTTATTTGCTTTTTTAGCAACTACTGAGAGACATAGTAAAATCCTACATCATTATTGTAGATTTATGTATTTCTTCTGGTTTCTCCTTTAAGGCCTTCCCCATCTCTCACCTTACCGTTCATGTCCTCTCCTTTTCCTACCCCCTGATATGTTATTAGGTGCATAAAAATATTCAAATATTTCTTATAGCTCAAATATTTTATTTTTACTTGATGTTCCTTTTTATTTCAGGTAATGCTTTTTCTAAAAGCTTATTTCAATATTAATGAAGCATACCACCTTTCCTGGTTTTCTGGCTCAACCTTTTCTATTTTTATCCTTTCATTGTTCGTATATCCTTTCCTCTTAGATGCCTTGTATAAACATGTAGCTGGATTTTTAAAAATATAGTCTGGAAAATATTTTTCTTTTCACCGTATAAACTTAATCCTTTATTTTGTCTTCTTTCTTGCCTATAGATTCTTTGACTCCCAAAGAATTTCATTTTTCCCCCTCTACTTTTTTGGACATTTCTATGTGTTCTACATTCATTTAATGGTTACTGTCGAAGTTATAGAAGTCATACTTAATGTATCAAAATCTAAAGATAATTACCACCTTTACTCTTCTCCCAGACAGGACATAGAATACTATCATTTCATTTACTTCCTTTCTTGTGTTATAATTTAAATCTACTTAGTTTTCCCATAGTCATTACTATTTTTTTTAATAAAATTTATTGTTTATTGATCTTTACCCATATAAACTCCCCTTTATTATTGTTTATTTTTTCTTCATGTCATGTGTATCTGGGATCACTTCATCCTAAAATACAGCATTAAGAAATTTCTTTGAGGTTTTATTGGAAATTATGTAGACACTGTTTAACTTTATCTGAAAATATATTTAACTTTTTTTTAAAATATATTTTTATGGGTATATAATTTAATATTGGCAGTTATTTATTTTCCAACACATTGAAGACATTTCACTGTATTCTGACTTGTAATGTTGAAAATTTTGAAGAGTCATTTTTTTATCTTTTTT
The DNA here is from genome assembly GCA_004026885.1 of Lyroderma lyra. NCBI lineage: Eukaryota > Metazoa > Chordata > Mammalia > Chiroptera > Megadermatidae > Lyroderma > Lyroderma lyra. The sequence continues at coordinate 163,801 of PVJL010001541.1, forward strand.
ATAGTACTTGTTTTCCCCAAAGTTTAAGATTTTTTTGATGTTTTTTTTTGTTTTTTTGTTTGTTTCTGATATTCTGCATTTGACAGTATTATGCTCTAGGTATAAAACATTGATTTGGTGTTTTTCCTCAGTTATGTCTTTCAGTAATACTTCTTATCATTTTATTTCTCTTCTCCCTGAGTAACTTTGTTTAAACTTTGCATACTGTGTTCTGTGGACCTTTCTTTATTTTTGAATTTTGCTTCTTTCTCTGTAATTTCCTTCCTGTTTTCCAGTTCACACTTATTTTTTAATCGGTGCCAGTCTATTTCTGTTACTGTATTTTCATTTATAGAAACAATAGCTACTTGGTTCTTTTGTAAAGAAAAAGAAGTCTATGGAATTGATCCCTGTAAATATTCAGAAACTTAAGCACAGCTCTTACTACTTTACATAAAAATTAACTTAAAATAGATTGTGTAAAATGAAAAACTATAAACTTCTAAAAGAAAATGTAGGAGAAAGTCCACACGACCTTGGGTTTCGTGATGAGGTTTTAGATGTAACCACCAAGAGCACAGTCCATTGAAGGAAATAATTGACAAGTTGGACTTTATTAAAATTAATTTTTTTTCTGCTCTGTAAAAGACACTGTTAAGAAAATGAAGACAAGTCATAGACTGGGACTAAATACTTGCAAAACACATATATGATAAAGGATTTGTATCCAAAATATACTAAGAACTCTAAAAACTCAAAAAATAGATTACTCAATAAAAAGTGGGCAAAAGATCTGAACAGACTTTCACCAAAGAAGAGAGACAGATAGCAAATAAGCATATGAAAAGATGACTCACATCATTTGTCATTAGGGCAATGCAAATTAAAATGACAATAAGGTATCAATACACAGGTATTAGAATGGCTAATATCCAAAACACTGGTAATTCCAATTACTGCCAAGGATATGAAACCATAGGAATTCATTGTTTGTGGGAATGCAAAAATAGTATAGCCACTTTGCAAGTCAATCTGAGTTTCTTACAAAGCTAAACATAGCCTTACGATAAAATTCAACAATCATGTACTCGTAGGTGTTTACCCAACAGATTTGAAATTCTTTCTGCACAGAATCCTGTACATGAATGTTCATAGTAATTATATTGTAATTGCTTATACTGGAAACAACCAAAATGTCCTTCAGTGGATGAAATGGATAAACTGTGATATATCCATACAACTGAATACCATTTTGTGATAAGCAATGAGCTCTCAGGCCATTCAGAAGTGTAAATGAATCTTAAATGGGTATTGCTGAGTGAAAGGGAAGAAGCCAATCTGAAAAGGCTACATACTGTGTGATTCCAGTTTATATGACAGGCTAGAAAATGTAAGAATATATATAGATAGTTAAATAGACCAGTGTTTGCTAAGGTTTTGGGGGGAGGAGTGGTGATTAAATGGGTGATTCACAGAGAATTAGGGTGGTTGAACTATTCTGTATGATACTGTGATGTTGAATACATGATACTATGCATTTCTCAAAACCCATAGAACTTTACAGCACAAAGAATAAACATTGATATATACCAAAAAATATTTTTAAACACTTAGGAAATCATTACAGGATGAATACACACATGACAAAAGAATCTAGCTTTACTAAAAATACACGAAATAACCTCACTGAAGGAGTAAAGATGCTATCTCAGTAATTGAAGAACTGGAGACTATAAGAGTAAAGGCCAAAAAAACTACATATAAGGTCTGTAAAGAAAAAAACCCAGCTATTGCCAATGTAACAAGAACGGTTTGCATGACATCGATGTAACCTGGCACCCAAGGAGAGTTGACTGGAATGCACATGCATAAACAATGACAATTTCACTGTACTTGTCAGTGGAGGCACTAGATGACCATTGAGTGAAAATGTGTACGGGGTAGCCGTCGCATTTAAAATAACTGACCAAGTAGAGCAATGAATCTGCATCAAATTTTGCATTAAGCTTGAACATTCCTTCACGGAAACTATTCAGATGATTATTTGGGACCTCCTAGTGACATAACTGAAACATAGGTGACAGAAACAGGATTTGATCCTTTGTATGCAATTTGATAAGAAATTGCAAAATAATCCTAAGTAATCTCAAGTATTTAAATCCTAAATTTTCTTACATAAATTATGTAACTGGAGTCAAATATGTAGTGTTGAGTGTAAACAAGAGAGTTGATAAATAGATATTTTCAGTGTGTAATTTATGGATCCCTGTAACATGGTCAAGTTTCTTTGTGCTTTTTTCTTTGCCACTTAGAAGTGAAACTTGGCTCACTCTCTAAGCATGTCCAACCTGTGGCCCAGGACAGCTTTGAATGTAGCCCAACACAGATTCTTAAAACCTTATGAGATTTTTTTTTTGTGGCCTTTTTTTTTTTCTTTCTTTCTTTCTTTCGTTTTTTTTTTTTTTTTTAAAGATCGTTAGTGTTAGTGTATTTTATGTGTAGCCCAAGACAATTCTCATTCCGTTGTGGCCCAGGGAAGCCAAAAGGTTGGACACCCATGCTTTAAATGATACCATTTCACTCATGACTCGGTTTATTAGAAAGGAAAAGAGTTCAGTCTTTTCTTCTCTCCACCTTCTAAACCAGAGTTTTGGTTTTTCTATACCATGCTATGAAGGGTAAGTCTTCTCTAAAAGTAGTCTTTACTATCACCATTTTATTTCTTTTTTCAGTTCCTTAAGACCAAAACTCCTTGGCTGATATTTTTTCCTCTAATATGTAACTTTTACTTTTTTGAGTTCTCAAATTCCTATAATAATGTTCTGAATTGTTTTGGGCCTTTTCCCACAAGTGCATAGACCTAAATTTTTATAGTTTCACAGGGTTTATACATACTTAGAAATCCTTGTGCCACAGATTTAACAAGCCCTGCCTATCTTGAATCATACCAATATTAGTAATAAAGCCCAAATAAATTTATTTTTCTTACCATTCTTTCCTCTAATTCTCATCTTACGTGAATAGCATTAGCACTGCAGGTGAGGTTATTTTAATAGTTGTTTAAGATTTAATAAAACTAGTTTAAAAGTTTACAATAGATCTAGGACAGTAACTATACTTGTTTTTGACCCTGGGCTGTACTAGCATGGCTCAACCAACCTCTGAATTTGAAATTCTGATGTTTGGTAAGTTTACCTATTCTTGATATGGATGAAATGTATCTCTTTGCTGTCTTGAAAGACTAGTTAATTGGTAATTATGTTATATGCCAATAATGTGGATTTTTTGAGCATTTAGTTTGATGTTTCACTGATGTTTTGTATTTATAGAAGCAGAAATGTACAGTAGACCTTCTTATCCACGGTTTTGCTTTCCATGGTTTCAGTTATTCATGGTCCAAAAGTATTAAATGGAAAATTCCAGAAAAAAGCAATTCATAAATTTTAAATTGTGTGACATTTTGAATAGTGCCATGAAATCTCAATGCCATCTTACTCTACTTGTTTGGGACATGAATCATCCCTTTGCCTAGTGTATTTATGTTGTATACACTACCTACCTATTGGTCACTTAGTAGCCATCTGGATTATCAGATGTACTGTCTCAATATTGCAATGCTTGTGTTCAAGTAACCCTTGTTTTACTTAATAATGGCCCCAAAGTATGAGAGTAGTGATGATGGCAATTTAGATACACCAAAGTAAAACCATAAAGTCCTTCCTTTAAGTGAAAAAGCAAGTATAATACAATAAGATATTTTGAGAGAGAGATGGTAACTTTGATGACGGTATATTTTTATAATTGTTTTATTATTTGTTATCTCTTACAAATTAAACTTTATCTTAGGTATGTATATATAGGAGAAAACATAGTATATGTAGGGTTTGGTACCCGTTGTGGTTTCAGGCATTTACTGTGGGTCTTGGAACAACGTATTACCCATGGATAGAGGTCTCCTTTTTACCAGGGATGTTACAAAGTACAGACTGCCATTTAGAGACAGATTCATCACTGGAGATAAAAATCACAATACTTTCTGTTTATTAGGCATTCTGAAAGATGTACAAGTTTCCAGTGTGTATCTATAATAACCTGACCTGTGAGGTAATTTTTTCCCATTTTTACATGTACTACCTGGGCACACTGCATACATCCCAAGATAATAATTAATTAAGCTTGAAATGCTTATTAAAAGACAATGGAAGTGTCTTTTTTTCTGTTTACCCATCCCCTCTGCTCAGATCTTGTGAAAGCCTCTTAACATATAATCACTACAATCCTAGGTAACGCTTGAGTCCTACATTTCTCATATGCATATATTCTTTAGTGAATCCTTCTCAGTTTTAGTAGCCTCAGCATTTCTTCTCCTTTTCTATCTTGGATTTTCTCTTCTAGTTTATCCATATTTATTTTCAGTCTTCCTCCATTTTATTTTGATTTACAACCTGCTATTGTCTAAGGTAAAAATGAAACAAAAAATCAGACTGCCAAAAATATTATCTCTTCATATGCTTGGATTATCTTGGTCTATCACCAGATTAGATTTTATTAAGGCTGTAATACAATCTTTAAAATAAAGAGACTATTTAATACATGGAACAGTTAATTTAGAAAGCAACTACAGTTTGAAAGGCTCTCTGCTAAGTGCTCTTGGGCAATGTTAGTATATTTGAGCCATACCCAGGTTCAGTAATTTTGAATGAGCTAAAATGTTATAATGTGTCATGAAAGCTATAAACTTAAAAGGACCTTTGGTGATACTTAAATACATTGTTTTGCTGCTAAGTAATGTCTACCTTCAATCTTCTCTACCTGCTTCCGTATTCATTTGGTTGGATACAAAGAAGTCTAGATAGAGTTCCTGCTGTGGCTGGCATCATAGAATAGATGAGGAGTAAAATTGAAAATGATGAGGAGGGTAAGGTGAGACAGTTCTCTAAGCCGTGGGTTCAAATATATGGAGTAAGACAGTTTGCTAGATCTTGCTTGACTTTTCTGACAAATACTTCTTTGTTCCTTTAACTCATCCTTGTGGTGGTTCCAGGCATTTTGGACAGAGTTGTTTAGTGCTGTTATAGCTGATCATCTCCACTCTGGAGGTTGAGGCTGTAGGTGTGGGTGATGGGAAAACTGCGGGAATGACTTTCTCTGGTTCTGGAATGTAAGAGGGACTGTTGTCGTTCTTCAAACAACATTAACCTTGCAAAACAACATTAACCTTGCAACACGCACAATTAGAAATCTGGTTTCCAGTAGAGTTCAACTAAGGAACTGGAGCTCTTAACCTGCCTGCAAAATGGGCAGGATACTTAACAAAAAATTAATACTCAAAGTACGAGAACCTCATGCTAACTGAGCATCTTATATGCTACAGGTACAGTGCTAAATACTGCATGTTTGTAATCTAATTTAGTTCTCACATCATGCTTAGTCATTTGTTCAGCAAACATTTTTTGAATAACATCTATGTGCTAAGCAGTATTCTAGGCATTAGGAATTATAGCACTGAACAAAGTAACATCCCTGCTCTGAAGTGGCATTACCACCATTTTAAAGATTAGATACCTGAGTTTCAGAGAACAATTGACTTTTCTGGTGCTCCCTAGCTTAATAGCTGGTGAAGCTGAGGTTTAAACCTTGCTGTGTTTGGTTGCAAAGACTTTAAAACCAGGACAACTTCTTCAGAGTTCTGCTATATTCTGTAATTGCTGTAACCACTGTTTCTTTTTATTGTTGTCTGTATCACTAACTTTGCAAAGATGTGTTCTCCAGGCCTGTTTTCATATTGCTTGTCAGTTCCATCTTTTGTGTTTTATGATAGCTATTAAGAAAAAATGTAAAATTTTGCATTTCTGACAAATTTACATTAAGTAAGTTCACCACAAAAGCAAAATTTTATATTTAGTATTCTTGCGCCTGCCTTCTAATGATCGCATACTGATAGTGACCATACAAATGCTCAGTATGTAAGATTTAAGAACTGTCTTTTGGTTTAATGTTTTACATTTTATTTTTTTAATTTGAAATGATATTCATTAGTTTGTTTGAGTAATATATTCTTATGGTTCATATTTCAGGAAATGCAAAGGTTATGCAATACAGTGTTTCCTTTACAGCCCTAAATTTCAACCACATATTTCTCTTCCCGAGAGGCAGCCAGTTTTGCCATATATTTGCATACCTTTCCAGAAACATTTTAATGCATTCATAATTAAATACATATATTTTTATGTATGAATGTATTGCACAGATACCAGTTATAGACAACTTTATTATTTTTTGACAGCTTCATGGATTCCACTGGCTTTGAGTCAATAAAGAGTAGTGGTTAGTCATGGATTCTGTAGCCAGACTGCCTGCGTGTAGATCATGGATCTGCTATTGGGAGATCCCTTTCCCAAGTTGCTCAATCTCTAGGTGCATCGGTTTTCTCAACTGTATTATGGGAGAAAAATAATACATTTCTTCACAGGATTGCTATGAATGTTAAATGTGTTAACTTCAGAGACTTATTTAGCACAATGCCTGGCAGATAGTGAGCACCCGGAATTAGCTGCCACCACTACCGTCATTATCATCACCACTTATACTTATTTAATCAGATTCTTATTTTATGGGCATATAGGCTTTCTTTTCTTTTTGCCATTACAAACAGTGCTTCAGGGAATAATCATGTACAGCATTATTTTGCACATGTGTGAGATTATGGCTACTTTACAAGTACAATATCATACCCAAAGAGTATATTGCAAATTTGTAATTTTGGTAGACATTTGCCAAATTACATGCGATGGGGATTGTATTAAGTTATACTCTCACCAGCAGTTTGACATAATTTAAATAATCAAGAACTTGATGGTATTTTTCTGATGTTACTTCTGTTTCTGAAATTATTCATATAATAGTTAAGTGACGATTTTGAAAGTTTTCCCTTTATTGTCATTCATCTTTAGAAGTACAATCCTGCAGAAATACCTGCTCAAGCAGTCTTTTACTTTTTAATATGAAATGTGTATGTCTGTCAGTAGGTTATTTTTTCAGTATTCTCACAGATAAATGTTTAGAAGTAGATGGTTTTAATTTTTTTTCTGTTCTTTATTTTCAGATGTTTATGTTTCCATGAATTTGAATTACTTCAGATCTTTAATTTACCTTTATTATCCATAATATTTAGATAATCTTCTGTTAGTTAGATAATCTTCCGTTAGAAATACACATCTTTAAGAACCAAGAATGCAGTGGTGAACTAAAATTTCACATTCTAGGCCCAGCTGAGGGACCTGTGTCTTTGAATCCCAGGCCACAGGGCTTAGAAGGCAGTGAAGGAGGGCAGGCAATCTAGTTCAAAGGAGCCAGGTGCTAAGGAGGTTGGTGAGGAGGCTGGAGAGTCCCAAGACTGTCTCTGCGGGGCTTGCCCTTGTTCAGGATGTCAGGACATTGGCCCCTGGAGGAGCCAGAGCCCCAGTGCCGGGGTCCGGGGTCAGGGGCATGTGCTGGATGTCTGGAATTCCTCTAGGCACATAGTACAAGAGATGACTCTGGTTTTACAGGCACGGTCCATTTTCATGTCATAAGACTTCTCATGGTTGCAGAAGGGACAGATGAACTGGGTCTCTAGGGTCTCTGTCTTCTTTTTCTTTGGGGAAAGCTTCTGTTTTGACTTTCTGTGCCCCACGACTGTGGGAGGGCAAACCTACACTCGCCTTCCTTGTTGAGACAGCTCGTTCACTCGTGAGACAGTTGAAATTAGCATTTTAATTTGAGTACTAGTCTTGAGTTACCGCAAGATTTTTTTCTTTTGTCAAAGAAAGCTTAAGCGGAAGAGAGAAAAGCTGAAGGTATCTGGCATTTTTCAAGGAACTGAGAGGAATACAAAGATTAATAAGCACTGATCTCTGCCATGCTTATCTCTAGTGGGTGAACTAGATAAGGGCTGTTTCCAGGTTAGAAAATGTAAAAAGGAGACAAAGAAGAATGTATTGGACAGAACTTTGGACATTACCTAAATCTACTCAGGTAAATGACTGAAAGTGAAAGAAATAAAAATAAGTCATCAGAGAATATAAGGATGTAGTGCATTGAAACCAGTATAATGAGCAAGTGTTTTAAATAGAATAGCTTGATTATTACAAAGGGAAGGTTGATGCTGCAATTAAGAGATGGTGTGAGGAAGCAATGTCAACAGAGTTATGGAACCCCACTAGAGAAGAATGAATAGTAGGAAAGTAAATATGCTAATCTTTGGAATAGTTAGTAAGGCAACAGAAGGATTTTCTTCTTAAAAAAAAAATCTCAATAATCACCTTCTGTTCCTTTCAAAATTAAATTAACTGGCTTTAAACATCTGATTTTATTTTATTAGTAATTGTTATTTGTATATGGTAGTCACCTTTAAAGATGCTAAGCATGAGGATTTTTTAATATTGTTTTTAATGCTAGTTATTGTTTTGTTGTCTTTCATTTTGTAACATTAAATTAATGCAGCAAAATGGTGCTTCCTTTATGAAATAGCCCAGGTAGTCCATTGAAATTACAGTTAAGGCTCCACTGTATATGAAAACTACCATTATCAATCATAGAAATAAAGTTGAGCATTATTTGCACTGGAAGTATTTTAATAATGGCATACGTAACATTACTAAAATAGATTAGTATTGTTCTTTCTCTTGAGTTTTTAAAAAATCAACATTACCAAGATATTTCTATACATTACAATTCAGATCAATGATTTTTGACAAATATATATTAACAACCATATAACAATATTCCATCAAAATATAAAATATTTCTATCTCCCCAAAAAGAACAACTAATTTTTCCCGTGTTTAATAACTTAAAAATCTAGTTTTACTTCTGCTTGTTTCGTAATTACAAATGTAATTTTAATTATCAAGATGACTTGAAGCAATCCTTGAAATTACATATATTTTAACTTTGGAAATCTATTTGAGATTGCTAAAATACAAGGTCTGTCTGTCTGGAAAGTATCCAGTCATATAATATGAAAAATAGAGGCATTTATTGAAGAAGATACAAAGAATATTGTACATAAGACAATGACACCTCAGTCTCCTTCAAAGTAGGCACCTTGAGACCTCACACAGTTCTCTCAGCATCTCTTCCACTGCAGTTCTTCCAGAATGTGGATTACTTTCAGCAGATTCTAAACCATCTTTGAAGCATTTGTGCCACACTTACTTATTTGCACAGCCCTCACTGCATCATCCCTAAATCCTTATGAATCATCCAAATAGTTTCCGCGGAGGAATGTTCAAGCTTAATGCAAAATTTGATGCAGATACATTGCTCTACTCACTCAGTCATTTTAAATGCGATGGCTACCCAGTACACATTTTCACTCAACAGCGTCTAGCGCCCCCACTGATTAGTACGGTAAAGTTGTCATTGTTTACTATGCATTCCAGTCCACTCTCCTTGGCTCCCAGGTTACTTCGAAGTCATGCAAACTGTGCTTGTTATACTGACAATAGCTGGATTTTTTTCTGGACGGACCTCGTAGTTCATGACCCAGCCAAGGTTAAATACAGTTGACCCTTGAACAACAGAGATTTGAAAGGCACAGAGTCACTTATTCGTGGATTTTTTGTTTCAATAAATACACAGTCAGCCCTCCGTATCCCTGGGTTACCTATCTGTGGATTCAACCAACTGCAAATTGAAAACAGTAGTTTTATACCCTGCTGGGAATCAGGATTCTCCTGGAATCAATACCCTGTTGATACTGAAGGATGACTGTAAGTTATGTTTTGGGGGAGTCAAAGTTATACGTGGATTTTTTATTGCTTTAGGGGGTTCGTTTCCCTACCCTGTGTTGTTCAAGGGTCAACTGTACAGTTAAATAATTATGTTTAATTTGAGTGATTTTAAGAATGTTTGACAGAAAGTTACTTTTACTTATGGTCATTTATAATTAGCAATTTAATATGTCTTCTGTTTTTATAATTTTTAAAAATCACCTGAAAATAAAGGCTGTATTGTAGGGCATGGAAAACCTGTCCTTAATCCTGTTGAATACCGTCTCTAATACTGTTTTTGCATGAAAACATAAAATCACAATATGCAAGTTTTATTTTGTTCAGGAAATTGTATGTTATGCAGGAACTTTAAAAAATTTTTTATTTGCCCAAACCTTTCAACCTAGATTATCTCACCTCTACAGCTGGTATAGGGAATATCTGTTCATGATACTTAATTCAACATTCTGAAAATGAATGAGAGAGCTATATATCAAGTAATTAAAACCTGCTTCTAAAAAGATCTGATTAAGAGATGGGGCACACATCATTTTTCTCATTTTACAGATTAGTAAAAATTAAGTCAATTTAGGTTTAATGTGCCAAATGTACCATTGTAGTTTTTGTTGGGACACTGAATTAAGACCATATTTTGATGACTTTTAGTGGTTTTTTTTCTGCTCCATGCTTTTTCCTGTAAGAGTACAGTCTATTTCAGAGACTCTGGCCCACATTCCTAAATGTGATTTGAATTGGAGTTATCAATCACTGGCAAGGAGCCTATCAGAGGTTATAAAGTTAATTATTTTCTTACTGATTCATTGAGTGTTGTTCTTGTGATTTTTAACTTGAATATTTTACATTTATACAGTTGAAACTGAACCTTGATTTATTATTAGGCTAGGGTTCTCTGTATGCAAGGTTGATTTTAAACCTTATTTCAGTTATGAGTGGGGACACCAAAAAAATTGGAACAGACTTCCCCCAGCTAGGTGACTGTTCTAGGAACCCATCTGCATCAGTGTCCTAACTGCTGCTGTTGAGAGGCTGCACTGGACTTCAATGAATTATTTTTGGAGTCCCTTTCAATGCATTTGTCCATTTCATGATGGGTGATTTACATGAACAGTGTGCAGCATGACAATACACCTGCCCCCATGTGCTGAGTGTTCAGGAGTTTTTGACTAAAAATGGCATGACCCCTGTGCCCCACCCTTCCTATTCACCTGATCTCACCCCCTAGTGACTATTTTTTGTTTACTGATGAGAAAAGTCTAAAAACGTCCTTAAACGAGGTTTGCCAGTGTTGGAAGATGAGAAACAAAAAACAGTAGAAGCACTAAAAGACATCAAAATCGATGAGTTAAAAAACTGTTTTGAGCGTTGGAGAAAGCGTCTCAATAGGGGTATTGCATCAAATAGAGTACTTTGGTGGAGACTTGAGTTTAAACATGTAAAAATAAATGCACAACTTTTTATAAATTTTGGATTTTTTTGGGTCTCCCCTTGTTATGTTCATTTTTAGCACAAGTATTTGGTATAAACCACTGTTGTCATTACTACAGGAGTGATAATACTTACATAACCATATTTGAGATAAAAATAAAGTAGTTAAGAGAAGTATTATGAAAGAATGAGATGAGAATGGGTTAATTTTTTCTTTGACAGATATTTACATTGAAGTTACTGAGCAACCTTTCATATTCAGAGAAAACATTTAACTGAAATGTGTTATTAAAGGAAGATTTAGTTTTAATTTATAGAAGCCTATTCTGATGAGAAAGAATATCAGAAAGAACCATGAAGGAGGATAATACTCTATACTTTGATGTTTTTCAGACTTAAGTAAGCCAGCATTATGTCTGGATAGGCCCAGTATACGAAGGCTGCCTGGAAAAAATCCAGCCATAAGTAACTCTATTTTTCAAATTACATGGCTGAATACCTTATGGACAGCCCTCATACATCTAAGTCAATTTTTAGGGCCCTTCCTACGATATAAATTCATTATTTTATGTCTTTCTCTTTTCCTTCCCCATCATTCCTCTCAATATTTTTCTTTATATGTATCTAATATACAGGTTATTAAGTTCTTTAAAAACATCTAAAGAACTTTAAAGTTCTTAAAAAGGTTTTTTTAGGATACGTAAAAGTTTGATGGAGGAAAGAAAAACCCAAGCCTATAAAACTTTTCAAACAGTGGCCAGAATAAATTTAATGTTTAACATTGGATAGAAAAGGATTAACTGTAAAATCTGTTGTTCCACAGGTACTGTGAGAATAGAGATGTTTCGAAATATGCAGAATGCAGAAATCATCAGAAAAATGACTGAAGAATTTGATGAGGTATAGCATTTTTACATTTATACATATTGCCTACTTAAACTTTTTAATGGTGAATATGTTACTTATTTTAAGATTTAATTTGGTGTTCAGTATAAGATTCTATTGGGCTATAATGAAATATAACTATTAACTTCTGTAATTAAAAAAATCTAGATTCTGAAACACTTTTGTGAGATCACTTTTCCTAAAACATATTTTTGTTGTTGTTACTTCATGAATTTATATGTGGCATATAGAAGATAAAGCCAGATTAAGGTACAAGTGGCAGGTTTACTGACCAGCTACTACCATGTCAGGTGTGAAATACAGGTAGGTAATTCAGGTTAAAGATTTAAAAATAATATTCATTTTGGACCTTCAGAGTACTAACACATGATGAAATAATTATTAAGAGTTTAAGATGATAGTTCCCAACTGTGCTGCACATTAACATCACCTGGGGATATTTAAAAACTACTGATGCCTGCCTGCCTCCCACATCCCCCACACAATCTGATTTAATTTATAAGGCATGTACCTGGGCATACGGATTTTTAAAAGCTCAACCAGGTGATGTTAATGTACAGCAAAGTTAGGGAACTACTCTTCTAAGGGAAATAAAAAGAGAAAGCCAAGTTTTGTTATAAAAGGAATTCATATATAAGAATAGAATAAGAGGAAAACAAATGAAGATACTATTATATGAAAAATGCACAATAATAGTAAATCATTGCTTTTGTTAAGATTTTGAGATAATTAGAGGAAAATGAAGAATTCAGTGAAATGAAGGCCATTTTATACCTAAGAAAATATTCCTGTGAATATTGTCAGATATTCAGAATATATTGGAGAAATAATTAACTGTTATTAAAACTGATAGTGAGTTAGATGTAGAAAATTTTTAAAGGCACCTTTTAATATTTCTAAATATTTTTTCTCCTAGTATTAGAATTACTAACTTAATCAAAGAAGGCTGTTTTAACAAGCATCATTCTAACTTTTTTCTGATTTGACATACAATTAACACAGTTTTGATTATGATTAGAATGTATTTGTTTAAAGCACAATTATATATTAGATATCTTCCAAAGCTATTTATTTTATCTTCAATCACTTTAGCAAGTATTGCTCTTTTTGCTACTGAACAATCTGAATTTAAATGCTTGCATATTGTTAAATATACAATATTGTTTTGTTTGTTTTCCTTCAAAATACTATATTAGTAGGTCACTTAGTCCCTTGGAATTTGAGGGAGGTTAGTTTTGGTAAATTGTATTTTTTGGCAAAATTCTGAAAGATCTGATGACAAGAATCATTGGATCCCTAGAGCCTAGAATAATGTCTGGTTCACACAGAATAGCCATTGCAATTTTGTTAAATGAATGAATATCATGTATATAGGAAAGTAAAGTAATGGTGAGATGAGTTAGAAGTCGCTTAGATGCAAAATATTTAAATTTGGATAAGGTGGCTCAAGAGTATATTGTTGACTGAGAAAGTATACTGTAGTTTTTATTTCTTATTAAACTGGTTATAATGTTTGCTATTAGATAACTATATAAAAACCTACACATAGCCAAAAGTGCTTTTGTAATTGTAATATCAACCTAATTTTAAAAATGTATTGCTTTCCAGAGAAGTCTATAGGTCTTCAGAGTTAATAGATACATTTGATTCCTGCTGGGAGGTAAAGCAAAATGTAATAATCATTCTTTCCCAGTTTATTAGAATCACATCTTGTTTAGAATAATCTCTATATTAAAATCCATACTCTTAGTTATGCTTCCCAAAGGTCAGTTTTTATAGTTTATATATATTAAAGTATTACGATCTATGTAGAGAAATCTTTACAGCACAATCCATTTAATATAGTCACTTAGTACATTTAATTTGTCTGTGTTATTTTGTACTGCTCAGAATTATAAACAAATTTTGTGTCTTGTAATCTTCTAAAGCGATTACAACTTAGTTTTTTTTCTCTTCTCATTTCTAATATGTGCTTCTGTGAACTTGTTTATTTAAACTTAGGCATAGAACTTTTCATTTTCCTGTACATTTGAGCATTTATTAATCAAGGATTAATAGCTACATAGTATACAGACTGAGACTATATTAAGGAAATAACAAAGGTATGGTAGAAGAAAGCTCAAATTATCTCCATTCCCAAATTCAAGTGTCTGAATTTTTCCGATTGTTCATCCCGTTAATAAAACATTTCTCAGCCTATGTTCTTAATAGTGAGAACCTGTAAGTCCAGTTTTATATATCAAATTTTCATCTCCTCCACCTTGTATCTCACACATTCCTTCTTAGAAGACTAAAGTTCCTATCTTGTGAGGACAGTGCTTGAGAAGTAACTGACTGGTGATTGTTTCTGACTTTCTTAGTTCTATACCAAGACTGTTTTCTAAATATCTGATATAAAAATAAAGGTTTTTTTTTCCTTCATCCTTGTTGATTAAAAGACTTATTATATTGTACTCCTTGTTTATTATACTACAGTGTAATTTTCAATGTATATGTATTTATCTATAGAATTCAATGGACATACTACTAAATCAGTTTCTTTTCAGATGTCGATAATAGATCATCATGGCTTTAACTTTTACAGTGGTCCTGTACTTCCTGTGCAGGATATTAGTGCTGCCACATTTATTATACACTCATGATTACTTATTTATATTTTTTCTCTAGAACTCTGTGTGTTTCTGTTTCTCAAAGAGTTAAAAATAAATAGTATAAATTTATTGTATTGGTCATATGTAATTTACAAAGTGAGCAAACCAGTGAAGAGTGCCATTTCTAATGTCAACCTCTTCTTACTCTTCTCTCAGGATACCTCAGATACCATTTGTGACGCAAAACAATCTGATATATGAACCTAGTGAGGTCATGCCAAGCTTATTTCTGTATATTAAACATTAGTAACAATTATTTCATATTTTTTAGGTAAAAATTGTAGTATTTTCTTAAAACATACCACTTAGTTTGTGTTGTACATATATATATCTCTTTGGAGATGGCTCCAGGTCGAGGAAGGTAGACAACATTAAAGAAAGGAAACAAAGTTGGAAATGAGAAATGGCAAGAAAACAAAGGAAGTAGAACAACTCATGGAGACTCAAGAAATTGTAAGCAGTTGGTAATGTGAAAATGAATAACAGGAAATAATACAGCTGTGACCCCTTGGAATGCAAATCACTGGACACTAGAGGAAAAATGTTGAATAATAATAATAGCAAATACTTACACTTCTGTATGCCAGACACTGTTGTAAGTACTTTACATATACTTAACCCTCACAACATTTTTATAAGGTAGATCTTTTCTGTTATTATCTCCATTTTACAGGTGAGAAAAGTGAGACAAAGTAGGTAAGAAATTTGCCTACACTTGCAAAACCAGTAAATACCAAAGCCAGGAATTGAACCCAGACTGTCTAGCTTCCTAATAAGTCCATATTCATGGAAACCAAAATTAATTTTAGACTCTGAAAAGCATTTATTTGGGCAAAAGGAGGTGCAGTCCAGGAGACACAGATTCAGACAGCAATTTAAATGTACTGGAGAGAGAACAAACAAAGACAGGCAAAATCCACAAAATGTAAGTTTTTCATGCAAATGAAGGAGTGCTAGCTAGGTTAACAGGGATTGGTTGTTTCTAAAATGCACATGAAGGAGACAGAAAAACTAGGAGGAGGAGGAGGTAAAGTCCACATATGTCCATGTAGCAGTTACTGTTCTAGGATGTTTATGGTTGAACCTTGAGCTGAAATTAATAGGTTTAGCGACTTAATAACAGCTCTGAGAACTGAGGCACAAAATATGCATAGGCTGCATAGTTCTCATAGGCCCCACTTCCTTAATAGCCTCCTAACTCCATATTAGGGCCCCCTGATATTAGTGATTGATTGATTGCTTATTTGTTTGTTTCTTTTTTAGGTAGTTTCCTGGCTGGGAATCAAACCCAGGCCGCAGCATTGAGAGCGCCAAAGCGTAGCCACTACACCATCAGGGAACCCCTAGTGATTGTTTTAGATATTTTTGTTCACATTCCCCCCTTTTGATCTTTTCTTGGAAAATCTTTTCTTGGAAAGCATCAGTGATTACCAGTCTGGCATAGAGTTATCAGGAATATTTGATCACTCATTGCCAGGAAAGCTCATTCTCAGTGGGGATAAGATATTTTATTGTAGCCAAAGTCATAATCACAGGGCCAATGGCCACATTTGAGCAATACGGAGGCCCCAGGAAGCAAGTCTTAGGCATGGTCCTCATCTGGAATTGCTTTAATCAGGATCTCAGTTGAAGCAAGTCATTCTTTCCCGTGGGTGGGGGACTTAAATAATCATCTCTAGTCTTTGTGTAACCATTATCTCAATTACTTACAAAGACTTAAGGCACTTGGATATACAGAACATATATATATATATATATATATATATATATATATATATATATATATATATATAGTTTAACAGTGAGGTACATCAAACATATCAGAACATACTGAGTAGAACAGTTTGCACACATAACCACTACCCTTTCTGCGTAGTATGTAAGTGAAAGTATATAGTAAATAATAGCTGGAGAAATGATAAGAAACAGTTGTATTATACTTTTCCACTTGGACACCTTGGCTCATATCATACATTTCTGGATGTTTGTATTATCAGTGTCTTATGACCGACCTTACCAGTTACAGAATTAAATAGTATTTTTTAGAAGGACCAGTTAAAAATCTATTGATTGATAATTAAATATTTTTAGATTGAGTTAAATCTTTCCATTACATTGTCTTAGATAGCCACACTCATTATGAGAAATAATTTTAATGAGATACTCATAAGCCAAAGTGTAATTCAACAATACCATTAGTATCAATGAGTACTCAATTAAAAATCCCCATCTGGATTAATCATGATCACCTATATACTAAGGTCATAGTTATACCCAGGAAATGTTAAGATTTTTATACTTCAGCATTAAAACACCTACAAAACATGACTTTACAGTAAAATAAATGAATCATATTTGTATTTTGTAATATAATTTATTAATTATTAAGATGTATTAGCTACAGCCAGGTATTAAAAAATCTTTTTACTTATTGTATGAATATTTTTTTATTTAACAAGTGTTAATGAATTATTTGGTCTTTCAAGCTTATTTTTATGGAATTAGTTTATTTTTGTGTTAGTTCAATAAACATTTATTCACCACTACACTTAATGTATGTGCAATGTTTAGTTAGGAACAGTATATGTAGAGATCAACAAGTTTATCACTCCAGGCAATGAGTTCATGTTCTAAATGGGGAGAGAACTTTATATACTAATAGCAGTAATACCCTGACAAGTTCAATACTTAAAAAATGTAAGATCCAGTGAGAACCTAAAGGGTGAGTTCTGTGATGTGCAGTCCTTGAAAATTATTTTGCTCTAAAACAAGGTTGTTAAAGATGAATAGAAATTCACCAGAAAAACCAGGAAGGATCTTATAGGGAAGATGGAGTTTAGGATGTATAGGAGCAAACTGTGAGATACAAAGCTGGGGAGAGTGGAATAGACTAAGGAATTTGGATTTAATATTAATAAATATGTTATCCCCCAAACATTGTTGTGCCCCTAAACATACTAACATTTATCTAAGACAGTATCTTAGATAAATGCTAGAGATACAAAGATGAGTAAGATAGGGGCTTTAAAAATTACAGTAAAATTTTTATAGCATTGACTTGTAGAATTGTTCTTTCCAAATGTATTTTTATATTATTTCTTAATTGGTATTTATGTGTGGACCACTTGAATTTCTTGATACTTTAAAAGTCTCAGGTTATGCCAGAATTGAAACAGTTAGCTTAGGATTAATTAACAAAGGTCTGATAGTAAAGGTATTTTCTCTTAATTGCATTATGGCAATCAGCAAAAATAATCTATCTGAAAAATTAATCTTTATGATTATTTTTTGTTGTTAAATGTGCAATAGAACTTAAAAACAAAAATTCAAACAATATATTTAATGGTAAATTTTATTTAGGTCATTCAGAGTTTTCTTTTATAAAAAGGTTTTCCACTGGATCTTTCCAAGGGTAAGTAATACATCCTTTTCTTTGTTCTTCAGCACATGATTTTTATGCATTCTGACTTTTTGAGGAAAAGTGAAAGTGAAACACTTCTAGTCACTGTAGTATGTAAATACACATGTGTCATTTTACTTCTTAAACACTGACAGTAACAATTGTGATAATTTAGATAATGCTAATCCAAAATTTGGATTTTCTTCTAGTGATTTTAGTAACTTGTTATCCTCAAGGATGTTAAAGTGGATAGTTTCAAACACTTTTTTTTTTTTTTTTTTTATGGTATGTGGATAGTTCCCTGGCCGGGAATCGAAACCAGGCTACAGCGCAGACAGTGCCAGTGATGAAGCCTTAAGCCACTACACCACCAGGGAACTCCTTAAACACTTTTTAATGCACCCATTTTTTTTAAAAATTACATGTCATTTGATAGACACAAATGAATATATGTAACATGAGTAAACTATGTAAGTCTTGCCATCCCCAATTTAAGAATTGAAATATTACAAACACTACTGAAATACTTTTGTGCTCCTCTGCTCTCTTATTCCAGTGCATTATTGTGTTTGAGGACTTTTTCAAAATATAAAACAGTCTTTTGCTACCTTTTTTTTTCCTTTGGCCATATGACAGTAAATTTTAAATGACAACATAGTTGTCTTGTAAATTATCTCACATTTTTATTTCTCTGATTTTTCTTCCTCATTGTATCTTTTAACTTGTTTTTATAACTTCTGTGTTTTTTAAATGAAGGTTAAATCTGATGACTTTTTTAGATTACAGTTATACATTTGTTTGCAAGAAAGTATCATAGGTGATGCTGTGTACTTCATGTTGTGACACAGTAGGTAGCACATGTCAGGTTATCCACTCACTGATGCTAAGGTTGATCACATGTTTAAGGTAGATTTTTTTGTCGATTCACCTGTTTCTCATTGTAGCATCCTATGTCCTAAGTGGAAGCTAAACCCTATAGTTATTCTTTTGGCTCTGCTTTTAGTGTTTTTGTTTTGTTTTGTTTTGTTTTTTAATAAAAAATTACTTTTATATGGCTTAGTTTGTTGGTCTTTGGTAACTTCTGGCTTTTTTATTGTGTATACGAAAAGAATTCCCCACTTTAATATTCTCCCGTACTTTCTACTGTTTTTGTTGTTGTTGTTGAATATTTTTAAAGTGTTTTGATTCATTAGGTATTTATTTGATATAAAGTTTTAGGATTTATTTCGGTGTAAGGTGCAATGCATGTCTTTTTTTTTTTTCCTAATGAACAGCCAGTTGTACCAAAATCATGTACTGAATAATTCACCTTCCCCACTGCTTATAATTCTACCATAACAGTAGGAATTAATTTGTCTGTAATGGAAAATCTGGCCAACAATGGCTGGAATTCATAGTTTGTCTCATGCAAAATAAATCTAGGAGTAGATGGTACATGGCTGCTATTCTGTCTCAACAGAGCAAAGACCTAGACTTTTTTCATCCTTCTGTTACCATTCTTGATCTTGAAACCTGTCCACTCATGGTTGCAAAATAACTATTGAACATCTAGCACCACATATGAGTTCCAGATCAGTAAAAAAGGGTGAGACAAAGGGCTGAAGAGGTCACAATAGCCTAGCGTGTCCATTTTATTAAAAGGCTTTCCAGAAACTCCATCTAGCAAATTACATATTTTTTCTCAAATAGTTTTTGCACATTATTTTACAGGCTACTAATATAGCTACTGTTAATGCCATTATTTTCCTTCAGTTCGTCAACTGAATTATTTAATTAAGGAATAAAATATTTAGATATACCCCACATGCATTGCTGTATTATTCACAGGTGTTAAAATAATAGAAACAAACCGTCTATATATATGCACACAGACATATTATATGCATACGTACATAAAACCTAAGTGGAATATTATTCAGCCATAAAAAGGAGGAAATCTTGCCATTTGCAACTACTGGGATGGACCTTGAGGGCATTATGCTAAGTGAAGGAAGACAGACAGAGAAAGACATACCGTATGATCTCACATATATGGGGAATCAACAAAACAAAACAAGCCCTGTACTCATAGATACAGAGAACTGATTGGTGGTTGCCAGAGGGAAAGTATTACACAACATGGTGACTATAGTTAATAATACTCTATTGTATATTTGAAAGTTGCTAATAGTCCATCTTAAAAGTTCTCATCATCAGAAAACCAGAAAATTGTGTAACTATATGGTGACAGATGTTAAGACTTATTATGGTGATCATTTTGCACTATACACAAATATGCATATTAAGTCATGTCATACACCTGAAACTAATGGTATATGTGAACTGTAGCTCAATTTTAAAAGATCAAATATATATATATATATATTAGCTTCCTGGACATGTTTAAATTTGTGTTTTGTGCCACATTTGAATCTCGTGAAATATACCTGGTTTTTTAAGTTTTCATGGGTTCTGGTTTTTCTGCCTTCCTTTCTTCTTGCTTGTTTTGGGGCCTGTTTAGATGGATTATTTTCTTTGTAGTCTTCTTGGGGCATGGTTAGGGCTTTTGTGGAACAGTGAATGGCTGAATCTCGAGAGTAGTATAAAGCAAGAGAAGCTCTACCTTAGTAGGCTTTAGTGATATGGAAGCAGCAGGCAGCCTGCTGCGAGACCTTTGAGAAATATCTCACTTCCCTTTTTTACTGCCCTTTCCACTCTGTCCCCTAAATCTCCATTCTCCAGGGCTGGGAAGATTCAGCCAGCTCCTTCAGTTTCTTTTTTATCTTTTTAGGGCTTAGCTAACCCTTTAACAAGCTCGTCCAGCCCATGGTCAGTGGACTGCATGCAGCCCAAGTCGGCTTTGAATGTGGCCCAACACAAATTCGTAAACTCTCTTAAAACATTACAAAAATTATGCACAGAACTTTTTTTTTAGCTCATTAGCTATCATTAATGTTAGTGTATTTTACATGTGGCCTAAGACATTTCTTCTCCTTCCAGTGTGGCCCAGGGAAGCCAAAAGATTGGACATTCCTGCCCTGTAATGTTTGTGTAGCACAAATGTTAACTTTGTTTGAGAGTATATTTCACTGAGTGTCAAGCTCTTCCCAATCTGTGCTTTCTGTTTTTTGCTCTTGGGATCTCCTGCTCTTCTAAGTATGATACTATTTTCTTTCCTGGGTTACCAACAGAGAGCTCAAGGCTTTACTTACACCCAATTTTCCTAGCAGCAATTTGGCCTAGAAAAAACAAACAGCCAGATATTCAGAAAATATTCATATCACCATGTTCACAGTATTTCTCTCTCTCTACCTTGTGAATTTCCATTTGTGTACCAAAATGTTTTAGGCTAGAGTGGCAAACCCCTAACTAGTTGGGTTCAACTGTCACTTTTGTTATTTTAAACAAAATGACCCATTCTGATGATAACCAGAGCCTGTGTTTGATTTTTTCTTTAAAAAGTTAATAAATCCACTCTATAATAGAGTTACTAGAAAGTTCATGGCAAAATTGGAAAAAATGGGATTGCGGTTTCAGATGTGAAAACTTAGTTTTGGATTCTCAATAAAATGCTTATACTTTTGAAATTCTCAATTCTTAAAGCTTCTATTTAAAATAATTGAAAGATGCTATGTGACACAAGTATCATGGTTAGTTTGACCTGAATTCAATGGCAAATATCCCTTCTATTCTAAACTTCTTTAATAATTCCTGTTTTCTGCTTTAAATGACCTCAACTAGGACAGAAGTACAACAAAACTGGAATTATTACCATACTTTGTCATGTATAATACACACGTTTTGGCCCTAATTTGTGAGGGAAAAATAAGGATGTGCATTGTACATGAGTAGTACTAATTCCATGTCTATATAAATCTTTTTAATTCTTTTATTTATGCTTATGAGTTAAAAATGTAACTCTAGAAATCAATACCGGTATCTATATACAAAATAATACCCTGGAATATGATAATTGATTTTTCGCTTTTTTATTTGCTATATAAAAATGTTTATACATAAAATTTCTTGTGCCTTTTATCTGTTCTTGTGTTTTGTAATTATTTGTTACATAAAATTTCTCGTACCATAATATGTTAAAAAATAAATGCTGCAATATTTTTATAATACTAAAAAAGTACCTAAGTATCAACAAATATAAATTTAAATTAAAAAATTAAAATGAAAGATTTTTTTCCTCCAGAAATTTGAGCCAAAAACATGGGTGTGCGTTATACATGGGAGTGCATTATACATGGCAAAATACGGTATTTAAGTGGATGGCTTAGAATGATGAATTAAATACTGGATCTAAATAATATTCAGTACATTAAGAATGACTTAGTTGTAAAAGATCATAAACAAAAAGGATAAAGGCATCGGTTTACCTATGTAAGTCACCTCCAATTTCTGTCTACATCTATTTTGAGAAAATGGTCCTCTTATAGAAGGCGTCTCCAACCTTTTGGCTTCTCTGGCCTGCATTGGAAAAAGAAGAATTGTCTTGGGCCATGCAGAAAATAACTAATAGTAATGATAGCTGATGAGCTTAAAAAATCTCATAATGTTTTAAGAAGGTTTACGAATTTTTCCCAGGACGCCTTTGAAAGAGGCTCAACACAAATTCATAAACTTTATTAGAACATGAGATTTTTTTTATGGCAATCTTTTTTTTTTTTTTTTTTTAAAGCTCATCAGCTATTGTTAGTGTCAGTGTATTTTATGTATGGTTCAAGAGAATTCTTCCAGTGTACCGCAAGGAAACCAAAAGTTTGGACACCCCTGCTTTTTAAGTAGGAAGAAAAAAAACTTTGATCAAATAGTTACCATATGTCATATTTAATGTTCTTTTTTATCCCCTTTAGGACAGTGGTGATTATCCCCTTACCATGCCTGGACCTCAGTGGAAAAAATTTCGCTCAAACTTTTGTGAATTTATTGGCGTCTTGATTCGACAGTGTCAGTATAGCATAATTTATGATGAGTATATGATGGATACAGTAATCTCCTTGTTGACTGGTTTGTCAGACTCCCAAGTCAGAGCTTTTAGGCATACAAGTACTCTTGCTGGTGAGTAACCAACATTTTATTTCCTTTTCATTTAGTTTTGTTCAATATGTTCTATTCTAGTTCAACTTTATTTAAGTTAAATGTTAATTTAAAGTACTCCTGAAAAATATCCACCTCACTCCCCCACCCAAATTCATCTGAATGGTTTGTGTTATCTGTTCAGGTAAAATGTATACCCATTTTGATTAAGTGACATTTGATAGCCTTGAGAATGAAAATTGAACATTTCTGGTAGATGTCAGCAAATCTCACCTGGAATGTTTATTTTCCTACATCCTTAATTTATAATCCAAGAATTTTTAGGAGTCCAGTAGGCCATATTCTTTGATAAAGTCAAATAATAGTTTAAATTTTTCCAAATTTATAGTAATTTTCCCACTTAATGACATTGCTTTATTGCATTGTTATTATACATAAGTGTATAAATATTTATCTGTTTATATATTTGAAACAGTTTCATCTAATTGTAATATTTAGGATTGTAATAATAGGATAATTGCTACCTAGCTGGCATTCTTATTACTAATGCTGTAATAATTTGAGCATATCTGTACTCTCTCTAAAATCAGTTCATTTGCATAGGCTATAGATAATCTGAAAACTGACAGATTAGTTTTTACTTTCTTTTTTTTTTCTTTTAGCTTTTACTTTTTTATTAGAATGATCTAGACAACTTCTCAGCCAAGTATATTCATTTTTTCTTTGTTTTTCTGTAACAATGTAATTTTGTTAATTTAGCAATTGTTCTCTTTTCTTTCAACTACTTTAATTATACCTACCTAAAATAACTATTCTTTTTCATCTATGATACAGAATATGTCTGTGTATGTATGTGTTTATATACACATATCTTTAAATACTCCCAAATTACATTCTTTTTAGTAGTGTAACAAAAGCCAGATTTAGTTTCAAGTAATTGGATTTCACCTTGTATTTAAATTTCTCATTAACCTAATTTACTTAAAGCATTGGTTTTCAAAACTATTTTTGAAAATTTTTATACAAAACAAGTAATTTACTCTGTTTTGAGAGTATCCTCTTCCTATTATTAGGAAGATAAAGAGATCCTATATTCTTTGGTATCTTTTTTTAATGTTACTGTGTATGTACTACTTATATTAAAAAGTATCTGATATACGTTCTTTTCTTTGTAATTTCGTGACTTTTAGTATTTTCTGCATTTGGTGTTTTTTCTTTATATTTCATATTTACTTTTCATCTTAACTTTCTTCTATGTACAGTAATGTCCATTTAGCTGATTATCAGATGTATAGTGAAATCCAGTGATTTGAAATAAACAAACTTAAATATAATAGAAATTGCTTCTGAATAGCCAGAGTTACTGTCATAAAACATTATCTGGTTTTCCAAGGCTGAAAGAACGTATGATGTAACTAATAAATGGAGGGCAAACATTAGATGCTGTCCTTCTGATAAAATTGTGAAATAAGAATTCATAACAAAAAAAGAAGACAAACTGTTTACAGATATCAAGATAGAGAGTGATCTGGAGAGAGCAACCTGGGCCTCCTCTGTAGGGGCAAGCTTACCTCTCTTTGATCCAGAAAGCTGTGTGCATTTTGTATTAAAGATTACTGTGTTTTTCCATGTAAAAGACGATATTTTTGCCTAAAACTGTTAGACTAAAAATTGGGGATCGTCTTATACATGGGAGTAACGTTGGGTTAGAAAAGTAGGAGTTGTCTCGTACATGGGGAAACCTTATACTTGGAAAAATACGGCAAATATATTCAACATCCTGTATTTTAGAACGCAAGAGAAGAAATAATATGTTGTAAAAATGTACAGAATATTTTTACTTCTAAAATGTTTTACTTTAATGCAAAATATACTTTATTCATTTGCATTTTCCCTTCAGTGTCATGTAAATGAAGTATTATTGTATTTCACTGACTTTGTGATGATCTGTTTCAGTTCCTCTTTCTACTGGGCCATTTTCAGTGATTTTTATTATTGTATTGTTTTTGCTTGTATTTATCTCCTTGGTAAACTATACACATACGCTAATTTTATATGTGCTTAAATATATTTTAATTAAGCTTTCTTCCTACTGCTTTTGAAGTTTACTAGCTCTCTCTTCCTTCCAGTGCCTTTCTTTCTCTTCCCACATGTTTACCTGTGAACATGATAGCTTTTTAAAAAAACTGCCTGGTAAATACCATTTTGTCTCACCTAATTTATTTGAATTTGAAATTATTTTTCTAAATCAGATATCAAGAAAAACAGGTGACCATTATATAGTAAATTTTCAAAATCTAAAATCTATTTTTCAAGTCATTCTCAAATTTACTTCAAAATATTAGTGTAATTCCTTTGTCTGTGTTAACGATCATATCTTCCAAGGCTCATTTTTATAAAATATGAGACACATCCATCACCTACCTTTCACAAATCATAGAGATCTAGCTGAGAACTTAATTCCAGGCTGGATAACAATTATCTATCTTATCAGGATTTTTCTTTTCTCATCTTTGCTCTCTTCTTTGCATTTCTTTTTCATGGTATTGTGCAAGGGTAGATTGAAAGATAATCATTTTCACTTTGCAGGATGGAGTCTTGGGGACTAGATAAAATGGGCAGGAACATTTAATCCTCTGCTTCAAAGAGTATGTGCATGGACAGTTACAAGGTAGTTATGGCTGGATATGATTATTGGCTTTGAATAAAATGTTCCTTGACCAGGCTTATATTTTAACTGAGAAGAGAGATAATCAGGTTAGTTGATTTGTAGGGTGCAGATAATAATTAGTCCCAGAGGTTCCTAAATCATCACAGTGATCTTATCAGTAGTACTTTTAATCTGTTTTCCAAATACCCCATTTTATTATCAGTTATATAATGTACCCCTATTGTCAGTGTTTATGCATTGAATTTAATTGTATACTTTTACCACATTTTAATTAAAATTTTCATTCTTTAGTCCTTTAAGTTAGTTTCACAGTTATAGTAGCCTTATTTTTTTCCATTTGCATTAAACTGCTCTCTTCCTGTTTTGCGAGTTCTTTTTAACCATTATATTGAAACAGACTATTATCAATTATATTTTATATTTTTATTTTTTTCTTTTCTCTCAATTGAAAATTTAAAACATACTGTTCTGCTTGTTTGACCCATCTTAATACAAAACAATACAATAAAGAATCTTTACATTGCAGTAGTTTTTATTAGCCATTAATCTTTAGAATTAAGTGTCCTTATTTCTGTTCTTAATAGCAATCTTAGTTGGATATACTAGAACATAGTTTAATTTAATTTTCACAAGTAATATTATGTCATTATTTTGCTGGATTTATGATCTGAACTAGGCATACTTTTTTCAGATTTGATACAATTTTTATAACAAAATATGCCTTTTTTCCCTCAAAGTAAAAAATGTCTAGGATTCTCTTTGTTGTTTGGCATTATGAAGATGATTCTACTGAAATTACTCAAATCTATTTTTCAGATTTATAATTATATTATTCTCATCGCTTCTCGGCCTTTTGGCTAAGATCAAGTGTATGTTATTCTTAGACATTTGCTTTTATAGTTTATACTGCTACTTTACAAGTTACTGACTTCAAAATTTTTTAGATGGCCGTTTGCAGGATGAGTAATAATGGTTTAACTTACTTTTTGCTATTTTGTCACCTACGTAGTTTTCTATGATGTTACAAGTTAATATTGACTGTCTCTTACTTCTGTGGTGAAAATGCTAATTTGATTAAAGGGGGAATAAGAATACAAAACTTATTAATAATGACATGGTGATTGAATCTATTCTATTTTTTCCTAAAATGAATTTTGGAAAAAAATTAGAAAGTGTGATTAAGGTCATCATATTTTAGTCAAGTGGCCTCCATGTGCTGGGAAGCCAGTCTTTACCAGTAGTTAACAATGGGTTACACTCAGACTCTTGGGAGAGTAACCATTTTTATAACTTATTGTTTAACATTATTGTGTTGACATATGGTTGCTTGATTTTATGTTAATATGATACAGTATTCTTTTTTTTTTTTTTTTTTTTTTTTTTTTTTTTTTTTTTTGCTTTTTGGTATGTGGGTAGCTCCCTGATTGGGAATCGAACCCAGGCCGCAGCGCTGACAGCGCCAACGCCAAAGCCCTAAGCCACTACACCATCAGGGAACTCCCCAGTATTCATTATTGATTAACATTCTTTACCAAGTCAGCATCTCTGGAATTTTACTCTGAGAAAAGATATGGTATACTTGTATGAACTTGCTTTGTTCTCCAATCATAGACTTGATTGGCATTCTGCCTCAGTAAATTGGTATCTTTTCTTTGGCTTTCAGTTGCTGAAACCATGTAGTAAGTGGTTCATAGAATGGGTTCTGGCTGAGAATGTCTGGATCCACATCCCACTCTGCCTATTATTAGTTGGGTAACTGGGCAAGTCCTTAACTTCTCAGACCTCATTTTCTTTGTATGCAAAGTGGGGAAGATAATGATAGCTACCTCATTAAAAGAAATTAGGAATGCCTAGACCAGTGTCTGACATTTAATAAGCTGCTAGTATTCTTCTGTAAAGGAAAAAAGCTAATAGTGTTTGCAGTGTTTCCATTCATTCATATTTTTACTCAGAATTTATTGAACACCTACTCTAGTAGTAAAAGATATTACAAATAAGAAATAAGAAACAAACAAGTAAATAAATAAATTAGATCTAAAATAAATAAAAAAGCTGTTATTATGAAAACTAATAACATGCATTTTCATTTTCCTTATCTTTTGGCTCTCAGGTTCCAGATTCATTTATTAAATTCACTAAGACTTTTATAATTTTTAACCAGATAGAATATTTGTTTTTTTGTGGTTATCCCTGAAAAATTTAAGTCACTTCAGAATCATCAAGGAGCAGACTATAAAGTAGAAAAGTAAAATTAGCAATAATCATGCCATATCATAATTGCCATAACATGTTGGTATTTTTTCTCATATGCACATCTGCAAGGATTTCTTTGTTTTATTTTTATTTAATTTGTTTTACTGTTAAAAGAAATAATAGACTGTTATAATCAACTTTGTGATATGCATTTTCTTAGCTTATAATTTTTTTATAATGCTGTTTAATCTGACTGCCACATTTTCTCTTTGAGTAATTTTTAATTTTCTAGTTACAGTTGACATGCACTACCACATTAGTTTCAGGTGTACAACATGGTGATTAAACATTTATACAACCCCACCAGTACCCATCTGACAGCATACATAGTTATTATAATATTATTGTTATTATTTTTTAATTAATTAATTTGTTTTTTTGTATGTGGGTAGTTCCCTGGCTGGGAATCAAACCCAGGCCACAGCATTGACAACGCCGAAGCCTTAAGCCACTACACCACCAGGGAACTCCCTATTACAATATTATTGACCATATTCCTTGTGCTTTCCCCAGGATTACTTTTAACTACCAATTTTTACGTCTTAATCCCTTCTCCTTTTTCACATTCCCCCCAAGACCTGTCCCACCTGGTAACCATCAAAATCTTCTCTTTATCTATAAGTTTGTTTCTATTTTGTTTATTTTGTTTTTTAGATTTCACATGTAAGTGAAAACATATGGTATTTGTCTTTCTCTGTCTGACTTATTTCACTTAGCATGATACTCTAGGTCCATACATGTTTTTGCATATGGAAAGATTTCTTTCTGTTTTATGGCTGAGTATTATTTCATTGTATATATACATACCTCCTCTTTATCCATTCATCCATTGATTAACACCCAGATTACCTCCATATCTTAGCTATATAAATAATGTAGCAATGAACATACGGATGTTCCTTCAAAGTAGTGTTTTGGATTTTTTTGGATAAATACCCAGAAGTGGGATTCTAGGTCCTTCTTTGTCTCTTGTTATAGCCTTAGTTTCAAAGTCTGTTTTATCTAGAATAAGTATTGCTACCCCAGCTCTTCTTTCAATTTTCATTTTTATGAAATATCTTTTTCTGTCCTTTTACTTTTAGTCTGTATGTGTCTTTTGATCTGAAGTGAGTCAAGGCAGCATATTAAGAGTTTTGTTTTCTTTTCTATTCAGACACCCTACCTTTTGGTTGACACATTGAATCTTATTTAGAACTCTGTGCCTCCTGGACTTCTGTTATCTGTTTCTTTTGCCAGATTAGGCAAGTTTTCTGTCATTTCTTAAAATAGGTTCTCAGTCCCTTGCTCTCTCTCTCTCCTCCTCCTGGTGCCCCTATGATACAAATGTTATGCTTAATGTTATCCCAAAGGTCCCTTAAAGTATGTTTACTTTTTTTCTTTTTCTTTTTCTTCTTCTTCTTCCTCCTTTTTTCTTGCATTGGATAAGTGTTCTGCTGGCTTGTCTTCCAAATTGCTAATTCAGTCCTCTGCTTCATCTAATCTCCTCTTGAATCCTTCTAGTGTACTTTTCATTTCAGTTATTCTTCATTTCTGACTAGTTCATTTTTATGTTTTCTATCTCCATTTATATGTCTTTATCTCTTTGTTGATGTTCTTACTGAGATCATTGAGCATCTTTATAACCAGTTTGTGAACTATGCATCTGATAAATTATTTGTCTCCATTTTGTTTAGTTCTTTTGCTGAAGCTTTGTTCTGTTCTTTCATTTTGGGACATGTTTTTTGTCTCCTCAATTTGGCTGCCTCCCTGTGTTTGTTTCTATATATTAGGTAGAGCTACTCTGTTTTGTGGTCTTGGTAGAGTGGCCTTTTGTAGTAGGGTGTCCTGTGGGGCCCAGTGGCACCGTCTCCCTGGTCACCTGAGCTGAGTGCTCTGATCTGTCACTTGTGTGTGTTGTTTGTGCCCTCCTATTGCAGTTGAATCTTTGCAGTAGGTTGTGAGGACTAGCCGTGACTACAGTGGAGGAGCTAATGTTCAAAGTCTGACTCTGCTGAGCAGGATTCACTTTAGCAGGGCTCTGGTGCCTGCCCAGTCTGCCCTTTGTGTGTATATCTTTTTGTAGAGGTGATTGAGTGGTGCTCTAGTGTGGTCTGTAGTTGTGATAGTTCTAGGTCCTACTGCAGGCCAAGTTCCACCACTGCCTATACCCTGCCTGGAGCCACTTGTTATGATCTACGAAGTAAAGTGCAGGTGGTTGCCATTTGTGCTGAGCTTGAAGGTGCCAAGCTGGGAACTGAGACCAGCTGCCACCAGTGCCATGCTTAGGGCTGCTTAACAAGAGGTATGGGGCATGCCAAGACCAGATAATGGCTTGTTTGGGGTTTATGAACCTTTGAGAGATTTTAGGAAAATTGATAACATGAACTAGGCAGGCCATTTTTATGGAAAAGCATTAGAATCAGCTTGTGTGGGTCCACAAGTTGGGTGGGACATGATCTCAGGTAATCAATCACCGGGGTGGATGAAAGGTGTTAACTAGGTTGATGAAGATTTCATAATGGCTCCCACCTCTCTGGACAGGCTAGGTGTGGGGAGGGCTCAACCAAGGAACAATGGTTTCTGCCAGTATTTCTCCTTGGAAGAAAGCTGTTCTTCCAGCCTTGCTCTGAAGCCAGACAATTCATTTCTTCCTTGTATGTCACTGGTGCTTTTCAAGCTGCTGCCCCAGCACTGGAACTCAGAGCAAGTGAATCTGTCAGCAAGTTAAGACCATGTGTGGGTCCTTTAAGAGGACTGCTTGGGACTCCAGCAACTTCATAGTGCTCAGCCATGAACTTTGCTTGTTTCACAGCCAAAAGTTATGGGGATTTCTCTTCCCAGCACTTAGAATCCTGGGGTGGGAGACTGGGATGGGGCTTGGACCTTCTCACACTTCATTGGAGACCTCTGCAAGTGAGATAGCCCTTCTGATTTTTAACCACCACATGTGGGACCAGCCCCTCCACTCCTTTGTCCTTCCTGTCATTCTCCATGTGGCTTCTTCTGTATGTCCTTCATAGGACTTCTGTTCAGCTAGATTTCAGGTGTTTATCAGTGATGGTGGTTATGTAGTTTAGTTATAATTCTGATGAGGTTGTGGAAGGAGGCAAGCACTATATTTATCTACTCTGCCATCTTGACCAGAAGCCATGTCTGCCTTATTTTTTAAAATCTAGATGTTATTTAATTTTTCTGCCATTGTTTGGATCCTTTGTCTATTGTTGGATTCTCTATCTTTTGCCTGCTTGCTTTGTTTATTCTCTCCTCTTGGGGAGCATATTTTTATATAGCTTCTTGAGAAAAAACATATTGGGCAATACATATTTGAGACTTTACCTGCCTAAAAAATATATTGTATCTTAATGTTAGTTGTCTGACCCAGAATAGAATTCATCATTGAAGAGTTTCTTCACTACTTTCTCTGGTTTCCAGGATTGTTGTTTAAACAACATGATCTTAAAACAACAAATGCTATTTCAACTTCTGATTCTGGTCCTCTTTCTTTTCTTTAGAGGTTTTCTCTTTGTTACTGGTGTACTGAAATATCATGTTGATGTACCCTGATGTTTATGTAATTTTTTCCATTACTTATGGGCACTCTTTGTTGAATATGTATTGCTTGGATGTTAATCTCTTGAATCAGTCCTCAGTTTCTTACTATTTTTCTTCTTTTTTTCATTTGCTAATCTTTCTTCACTTTTCATGTATTTTCTGTTTTATTGAACTTAATTTTTACTATCATTTTAAGTTTTCTAAGACTTTTCTCCAAGCTTTTAAAAAATACATTGTTTAATGAATGTAGTATTTCATTGACAGTGTTACTACTCTGAGGTTTTTTTCTGCTCCCTACTCTTACCTCTCCTCTTCTGATTCTCTGCTTTTATCACAGTCACAGGTCGGGGCAGTAGTCTGGCTTCTTTGGTGAGCATCACTATAGGGTAATCCTGTGGTCAACTAGCATTTTCATTGTTGACTGTAAACTGTTGGTATTGATAATTATTTTCCCCAGTAAAGTTTAGTTTGTTTGGAGAAGTATCTTTCAGTGTACTTAAGTTTGATTCCTGTGTGCCATTTGGGTTTTGGGCAGAATGAAGGAGTACCCAGGTTACTTTGCACTTTACCTATATCTCTCCTCTGTGTCTGATTATTCCAAATCTCTGGTTTATTTTCTTAAGGAAATAAACTTTTGGACTTCCAAGATGGGTATGTGGTGGAAGAGTTGCCTGACTGCCTAGGTTGGAGAGGAGATTGGGGATTTAATTACTTACTACACAAATTTTGAAATAATACAATTAGCCCTTCTTATTTGTGATTTCTACATCTACACATTCAGCCAACTGTGGATGGGAAACATTTTTTAAAAAAATGTTTGTTGCTGACATGACTGATGTATACTAGGTAATTAGGCCCTATGATGGTTACATCTGTAAATGAACATATACAGACTTTTTTCTTGTCATTTTTCCTTAAACAATGCAGTATAACAACTATTTACAAAGCATACATTGTAGTATTATAAGTAATCTAGAGATGATTTAAAGTATTTGGGAGAGTGTGTTTAGGTTATATGCAAATGTGCCATTTTATATAATGGACTTGAGCATCCATTCATTTTGGAATCCTCGGGGATGTGGGGGGATGTGCGCGCGTGTGTGCACATGTGTGTATGCATGTCCTGGAAACAATTCCTCATGGATACCCAAGGAGGACTGTACTCTTATTTTTATACCTTATCTTGCTCTGTCTTTTCTGGAACCTAGTAATACTCGATAATTTCTGAATGCTTCTGGGTTCAGAGCAAACTTTTTCAACCATTTTGTTTGATACACATGCGCTCTGTCCATCCTTCTGCTTTTTATATTCATCGTTTATTATATTGTGGTTTGGCATTGCAGGTATTTTCTGGATTTATTGAAGATGAAAATTCTTTTTTTTTTCTGGTTATTGTTGGGTTTACAAGAGACAGGGATTGATTAAATGTCATTTGTCAAGTGGAATTTTGTTATAAGCCTTTTTATTTGCTTAAATAAGTTTTAAAGAAGGATTATAATTATACCTCTGTTACAAATTTACTTTGTCCCATTATCAAACATATTTCTAGAGTGTACAGTAATAATATTGAAATATATAGTAGATATCACTAAATATAAATGCAAATTGTTCAGTATTAATTAAAAAGATCAATATCCACAATCTCAATTTCACCCATTTAATTTGCTGATAACCATTTCGTTTTGTTTCAGTATTTTTCTTCTATGTTCCCAACCCCAGCATTATTTTTCTTCTATTAGGACTTTAAATCCTTTGGTGCTGTTTTTTGTTCTTAACACCCTTCATGTCCTCACATCCCTTACTTTCCTAGCTCAGATTCTGTCATCCAGATTTATAATAATCATGTCTGTCTTCATACCCTTAGCAGCCTTACTGAACATAGCTGAAGAAAAACATATAATCGTAATAGCTGGGCTTTATATTTTTCTCGCAATGCTGAATGCTGCCTAGGAATCGTGTTCACGTGTTCTACTCCATGGATATTCCCACATTCTTATAAGATTGTTTTATATCTTCTCAAACCTGGAACATCTCCTACCCTCTCTTCACACTTAGCTGATTGTCTTGCTTGCTTAATAGAAACAGAAGAGATTAAGGATTAAATCTACTTATCTAGGTGCAACTATATCTGTATACTCTGTTTTTCTGTTATTACAGTGTCTCCCACCTAAGGTTAGTCTATGCCATTGTGCAGTGGATCTAATCCTTGTTCACCACCTCAAGAACTTTGCTCTTCAAGTTCTTTGTCTCTCCCGACTTTAATAAACCCCCTTTTATTAGATAATTCATGTCATTATAATAATATGCTATAGCAGCTCTTACCTTTTAGAAACACTGTATCAGTAAGAGCTCTCCAGTGACACAGAACCAACAGGAGATATATTTACTTACTTACACATGTGTATACACACATGCAAAGATTTATACAAGGTCAGAAAACTTACCCTAGAAATTTGGCAAACTCATCCTAGAAAAAGTGCTACATACCTCATTGTTGAATATCACCATGGTCACCTTCAAAGTTCCCACGCCTTTGGAAAGCTATGCACCTATGCCAGCGCCTAGTCCACCCTTCAAAGCAATTTTGGACTCTTTTTTGGAATGGCCATCATAGCTGTTGTCGTACTCAAAATCTGACAATGAAGTTTGTGAACTTGCTGTTGTGCACTTACGTTGGCAGGACTGTACAAACAACTTGGTAAGGTGTCATAATCTTGGCACCAAATTATTTGTACAGTACTGCCAACATAAGTGCATGGTGCCAGCATCAGTGCATAGCTTCCCACAGGGGTTACTTAGAAGGTGACCATAGTGTGATACTCAGCAATGAGATATGTAGCACTTTTTCTAGGATAAGTTGGTGAAATTGTTCAACCTCGTATATTTGAGGAGAGGGAGATTTATTTCGATGAATTGACTCACACAATTGTGGGAGCTGGCAAATCTGAAATTTGTAGGGCAGGTCAGCAAGTTGGAAACTTAGGCAGGAGTTGTCTAGTCTTGAGGCAGACTACTTCTTCAGGAAACCTCAGTTTTTTCTCTTAAGGAATTCAACTGATTGGATGAGGTCCACCTTGTTAGAGAGTAATCTTAAATCAATTGATTGTAGATGTTAACCACAGCTACAAGGTACTTTCACAGGAGCACTTAGATTAGTATTTGATTAAATAACTGGATACTATCACCTAGCCAAGTTGACACAAAACTGACCATCACACCCTTCCTTGTTTCCTCACATCCCTCTAGCTACAATTCCAGTTCTCTCCTCTTTACAGCAAATCTCAAAATATTATTTCTATTTATTGTCTCTAACTCACTGTCCACTTACTCTGTTTGAAGCCACTCCAATCAAGTTTCTATCTCTATCACTTAAATGCCTCTGCTCTTATTGAGGTAATTAATTTCCTCCTTATTGTCCAAATTGTCATCTTTCTCTCTCTTGAAAGACATAGCTACTTCTTCCTTCTTGAAGCTCTGTCTTCACTTATTTTCTGGAATGCTACATTGTCTTGGTGGGTCTTAGAATGATAAACTATAAATACTGAATTATCTCAGGATTTAATCTTCAGATCTTGTTACCTGTTCTGTCTTTCTTCACTCTTTGTTGAATAAAATGAAAACCAATTCCATGATTTCATTATTTCTATTAAAAGTAATGATGGGGAGAGAGGTAATATGTTCTTGTGATTTCAAATTAAAAATTTTAAAAATTTATATGATAAAATGTAACTCATCTACTCATGATTCTCAGCCATCACATTCTCTTCCCTGTAGGCAGCCAGAATTGCCAGTTTCTTACATATCTTTCCATATTATATGAAAACAGTAGTACTTACATAGTCATTAAGAGGCAGTATAGTGTAATATGATGGTTAAGAAATTGGAGTATGGAGCATATGATTGCCTGTAATCAAATTCTATCACTGCCAGTTACTGGCTGGTTAACTGGCAAGCTTCTTAGACAATCTTTGCCTCAGTTTTCTCTTATGTAGGAAAAGATAATTATAATAATACTTACTTGGTACAGTTGTGAGGTAGAAATGAATAAGTACATAAAGATCTTAGAAGAATAACCAGCACATAATAAATAATGCATATCTTCTTTTTGCATAAATGATAGTGTAATATTCATATTAACACTGACAGGATTCTTGCTTTTTTTTTTCTGTCAACATATCTTGGCAGGCTTTCTTTTTCAGCACATAAATCATGCCACATTTTTTCTAATTGGTGAAATCTTAACCATTGGATAGATGTGCCATCCAGTTTTGTGGTTCTGCATACCATTATCTTTGATGATGACTTGCAAATGTTATATGTACTAGACATTTTTACTTGGATCCCTGATAAACTCCAAACTTTGTAATTTACTCATGTGTTTTCTATTTCTCTCAATTCCTATATTATAATCTATTACATTTTTCCAGCTCTACCTTCAAAATATATTTTACATTTAATCATTTCTTTCTGATTGTTGCTACCACTTTAATCCAAAGCAACATTGCTTTACTGAGTTGCTCAAGGCTAAAATCTTGAGAATCATCATTGTATACTTTTGTCAAAATATACTCAGTTCGTTTGATGTTGTATTTGGTCTCTCTTCTTCCACTTTTACTTTTCTATAGCCTGTTGACACAGCAGTTTAAAATGTAAGTCAGACCATTTCTTACCCAGTGGATCTTACTTTCCTCTTTTAGATTAATCCTGAGATCTTATTTGATCCTAGTAGAACACTTGTAATGTGGCCTCTTGCTTTTCTCAACTTTATCTCCTGTCTCTGCCTGTTTATGTGATTCAGCCCTACTAACCACCTTGTTCTTTTATGAGTGCCCTCCTTATCACAATTTACTTCATTACCTTTGTACTTTTTAGTCCTTCTCCCCAGAACACTGTTCTGTCATATAATCACTTGCTCATTCCCTCACTTCTTGCCCAAATATCAGCTCTTCAGAGAGGCCTTCTTGCCTGACCATCCTCTTTACTCTCTAACATTTTTACCATGTTTTTTTTTTAACACCGTACTTTACTTTTCTTTATAGATTTTTCTTTAACTGACATAGTTTTTAATTTATATATTTTCCATTTGTTTATTATCTTTTCCTCTTCCTCACTAGAATGTAAAAAATTGTGAGGGCAGGTACTCTTGTTTACTTTCGTACTTCCAGTACATAGAACAATGCTCAGTACATACGTTAGATTGACAGATGAATGGGAAAGCACTAAACAAGTGCTTCTAACTCTGTGGTGAAAGACTAGTTTTTAAATTATCAATCTGTCACAACCTAGTGCTTTCTAAAATAAAATGAGTTTTAAAAGAAATGTGTATATTTTTAGTGTCATTTCATTATTAGAGTCAACAGACAGATTACTCTGTTAAATTGTTATAACCATTTCTAAAAACGTACCTTCAAATTTATAATTAAGATAAACTGGTAACAAATCATTTGTGGTCAGCATCTATTTATACACCATACTTCTGAGTAGCACAGCACTAAGATAGGTTTACTATGCTCTCATCAGTTAAAATGTAAAAGATAAAGTTATTCTTTTTGGTAGACAAGAAGAACCCACTTAAAAGCCCATTTCAAAGTATCCAGGCTGAATTCCTGTAGGATTATTAATTTATAAAATGGCTCTGTTAGTAATACCAGTAAAATTTAATTAGTATTCATGCTAGGCCAAATTGAATCGTTTTCATTAGACTCAATAAGACATCACAGTCCCCATTGTTACTAAGATAGAATTTTTTCTTTAGTAGCTATTTATTTGCTTGTATGTTGGTATGTTAAATGAAAATTTCAGTGAAGTTTAAATTTTACAGATTCATGAACATTTTATATCAGTAAATACTACTATGTTATATATAATACTTTCCTGGAAATGTATTGACCATTTTGTTTTCATATGTCATTTTATTGTTTATATGTATTTTGGAT
Organism: Lyroderma lyra; assembly: GCA_004026885.1. NCBI lineage: Eukaryota > Metazoa > Chordata > Mammalia > Chiroptera > Megadermatidae > Lyroderma > Lyroderma lyra. Next base: position 201,354 of record PVJL010001541.1, read on the forward strand.
GGAAGGACAATGACAGTTGGAATTTGGGATATGGGTTCACAAGGAGATACAAAGCTGAAAGCAGAAGCCATTAAATTCAAGAAAATCTGTGTCTCAGCTTCCACTGGTGAATTCCATTCAGTGTTGGTGTTAATTTTAATACTTTCCAACTCCTTGATCTTCAAGTCATTCTGTTTTAGAGATCTAGAAGTGTGTAATGAATTAAGCTTCACTGGGTTTGACTTTGTATGCTCAGAACATGCTCTGTTAAACTATTGTCCCTGACTTGGGCAGTTTGAATGCCCCAAATCCCCCCTTTCTTTGAGCTGTTCCCCTTTTTTTATACAGATTAATTTAAAAAGTATTTTTAAACTTAATAGTATCATCAGACAATGTGTAAAATCACCAGCCTGTATTTTGAAATACAAGAATATTTCTCAACTTACTATATTGAGATACTGTATCTCAGGAAACGTTTTCATTAAATGCATTTCTAAGTGCTCACTATCTTAAAAACATTTGTTTTCAGGATTTATGTCTTACAGTTTGGCTTAAAGGCAGCAGCAATCACTATTAACTTGGAGTTAGCCAAAAATGGAAATAGTTTCAAAATAGCAAAGTGCGTGCGTGTGTGTGTGTGTGTGTGTGTGTGTAGATAGAAACTCAGCATTATGTATACATGTTTATATGTATACTTACAGGGAAGCAGTGAAATTTTAAAAGAACTACATGCTCATATTTAGTTATAGGTATGTTGGAAGATAAGTGGATCAGTTCTTTTAAAACTAATCAGTTCATTTTTTCTGAGCATTTGTATCTAGTAGGTTTGATTAGCATGGTCTCCCACTAAGGTGTGTGTATTTGTGGGTGGGGGAGAGGAATTTTTGAAGATAATACTTATATTTATCCTGCTGATAATTATGATGAGGCTGTTTTTAAATAGGTAATGTTAATGAGTCAAGCTATAGTGACACTGAGGCAGAGAAAATTGTTGTATACTAAGATCACAAATTTATTTCTATAAAATAATTTTTCTTTTTATTTTTAACTTAAATTATCCCTATATTATAAAACATAGTTATTGACTAGTTTCTTTTCTTCATCTGTTTCCATTATAAATTTGTAATCTTTTGGATAAAAGTGATTTATGGTTGAATATTGTATAGTCTTCCTTTATTTCATAGCCATGAAGCTCATGACTGCTCTGGTGAATGTTGCCTTAAACCTCAGTATTCATCAGGATAATACACAGAGACAATATGAAGCTGAGAGAAATAAAATGATTGGGAAGAGGGCCAATGAAAGATTGGAGTTACTACTTCAGAAACGCAAAGAGGTAAGTTTCATAAAATCTGAAATTCTTATATTCTGTAAATGTGCAGGAAATATATTAGTTTTTTTATTCTCCCTAAAATGGTTTGTATGTTTTTAAAAGTTATTTTTTTCAGGTTATATTGTTTGATCTCAAGTTTTCAAATGAAACTGCACTGTTCAGCCAGTAATTATCTAAGTGCTGTTTGATAGTAGAAGAGAATCATAGAACAGTTCTGCTTTTGAAGGAAGGAAAGTGGTCTGGGATTTAGATAACTCAGAGAGATTATCAGGCTGTGATCTCAGAAAGCATGATAAATACTAACATCAGAACTAAGGGCTAGCAAACTCTGCATTTCTAGGACAATGCCAAAGATTACATATTAGCAAATGTATAAGGCATTCCTGTGAATAAGGTTGGTCCCAGTTTAATAATGAAATTTTCATACATGTGTTGAAAGTGATTTTAAACTGTACTTTTAATAGATAACATTTTTATTCATCCAATAGGAAATAAAATTTTAGCTCTGCAATATTGGTCTATATTTTAACTTGAAAAAGGAATATCACATTGTTATAAATAAATTGCTATCAATGAGTAATGGATTATAACAGACAATAAGAAGCAACAAATTTATGATTAAATTATTACCCATGCTGGATTAAAATGCTAGGGCTGCTGTAATAGATACCACAAACTGAGTGACTTAAAGAACAGAAATTTATTGTCTCACATTTTGTAGGCTACAAATTGAGATCACGCCAATCTTCACTTGGCCTTCTCCCTGTATGTGTATCAATATCTAAATTTCCCCTTTTAAAAAAGACACCAGTGTATTGGATTATGGCCCCACCTTACTTTGGTATGATCTCATTTTAACCTATTACATCAACCCTATTTCCAAATAAGATTTGAGGTAGTAGGGGTTAGGACTTTGGCAGATGAATTTTTGAGCAACACAATTCAACTCATACATATACCATACTTCAAACATGAAGTAAATTTTGGAACTCTGACTTTGTAAGTACTGCTAACCAAACTGTATGCCTCTTATAAATTAATTATTTTTTAATAAATGCAGCAAAAGTAATTTTTAAAACCTACAGTAAGTTGCAGTAATTTGAATGCTTTAGTTTGAAAACATTCCTAAACATATTAAAACATGGAACAAAGAATACAGCAAAAGAATAAGTTTGAATAATAAGTCTAAGGAATTTTGTCACATTGGAGTTAAGCAGTGAAAACCAATATTTAACTGAGTATTACTACACAATGAATTAGAATAAGAACTATCACCTTGAATGTAATTTTTGCAAGAGTGTTTCTGTTCCTTTTGAGCAGTGAATAAACTCAAACTTACCTGATCAGTAGTATTACCTGAAATTTATCATCTTTACTATAGTGTTTTATTTTGGTGCTGCATTCCACCACTCATGGGTAGGACCTTGTTATCTTTTATTATGACTCCTATATTGGGAACTTGGCCTGCTCTCAGTAATGGACTAATGAGGTGCAGAATAATTGGGGTACTTTAGGTGGAATAGGAAGTTTTCTTGTAAGTGGCAAGTTTGATAGTCACGTATGATCTGTTACCAAGAAAGGCAAAACCAAGTCAGGAACCTGGTTTGGTCAGAGAAGTATAGAAGCCTATTCCCAAAGCAGATGATATTTTGGAAATAGGAATCTGGCCACAATTAGCAGCACCACTCCTTGTTAGTTATACTGTGGTATGTTTTGAGAAAGAAAAGAGAGAGGTTCTAAAGCTAATGTAGTACAGCTATAGAAATAATACAGGAGTACTAGTAATATCAGACATCCATTGCACAATAAGTGAGAAAAAGGACAAATAATTACTCAGAATGAAAATAAAGGTATTAAAAACAATTGGAACTGTTCATTCCAAATAAAATGATCAACATTTTAATTTATATTTTTAATGTATTTTTTTTATTTCAGCTACAAGAAAATCAGGATGAAATTGAAAATATGATGAACTCTATTTTTAAGGGTATATTTGTTCATAGATACCGGTAAGAGATTAAAAATAAAATAGAAGATTTTTAACTTAAATGATGTATTGATTCTTTGAGGTGCTAGGTAGTTTTATGGATATAAACTCTGTTTTGATTTCTGGAAAACAGCTTTGGCTATAAAAATTAAATAAATATCATACTATTACTGGGAGATACTTGTACCACCATCATCAATGCCTCACTCTTTGAAATTCAAAACAATTCGTGCACTGTTAGAGGCCTCCTGTGCATTTGCATTTGTATTGATGAGATACTAATTATGTATTCTTAAGTTAATGTCTTAATAAGATGTGATTATCTTGTTATTTGAAAAAATTAATTGCTTTGCTTCCTTCCCCGTGGTACACATCTTGTTCCATAGTCAAATTAATGAAGAGTCTTTTAAAAATACCTCTGTGAAAATGGGAGAAAAGGGCACCTCTGCAGATAATGCAACTTTATAACATTACTTTTTTTTCCCTTCAACTGTACATGAGAGAAAGGAGAATATTTCCAAAGTATTTTTGTCATGCTGAATTGCAGATGAGTTTAGTTTGTCTTTCTGTGAAACCTGTGAACTTTAAAAATATTAACTACATTATTCAAGAGCATATTTCACAGAGAATTAATGACTCATATTTTATCTTTTGTTAATTGTAATATGTTTAGGTAGGTAGACACAGATAATATTAATAGAAGCACTGTTTTTAGACACACTTGAGACTTTAATTGGCCTGTTAATTTAAAAAGTTAAACAGGGAATGGCTTAAAAATATATAAAACTTTGATTAAATTTAAAATATACAAGGATCTTTTGAATAGGGCCAACAGGGCCTTTGAGTATGGATTGTTTAATTGGATTTTCACATCCTCTTTCTTGTATAAACTACATGTAATGAATTACTAACAAATTAATTTGAATAAAGGCTATAACTTCCATGCAGTGTTTTTAGAATTGAAATTATATAAAGGTATAATTAACAAACTGCACACTTCATGAGTTTCAACATATACTTATATATACACGTTTGTAGAACTACCTATCACAGGCAAGATAATATATTATCCATCATCCTCAAAAGTTTTCTCATGCCAAATTGTAGTTCTTCCCTACCTCTTTTCCTGCCACGCTCTCCCTTCATCCTAAAACAGTCATTGATCTATCAGTTGATTTGTTTATATTTTCTAGGATTTTATAAAAATGGAATTATATAGTATGTACTTTTCTTTTTAGTTCTTGTTATTTTGCTTTGGTTTCTTTCACTAAACAAAATTAGGTAGAGTCTTTCATCCTGAAGACTATTAACTGTAATTTTTTTTGTAGATGCACTTTATCAGGTTAAGGACATTTCCTTTCTATTTCTAATTTTCTGAGACTTACTGGAAAGGATTTGGGATTTTGTCAGTGCTTTTCTTTATCTGTTGAGATCATTATGCTGTTTTGTTTGTTTTTTTAAAGTCTTAATGTGGTAAATTAAATTGGTTTATTGTCAGATGTTAACTTAGCCTTAAATTCTTGGGATAAAACCCATGTGATCATTTTATTTACACACACACACACAGTGAGATGTGATTTGTCGGAATTTTCCTAACAATTTTTGCTAATTTTGGTATCAGGGTAATGGTGGCTTTGTAGATAAGTTGCACTGCATTGTCACCTCTTTAATTTTAATTTTCTGGAGAACTTTAATAGAATTGGCATTATTTCTTCTTTAGATATGAATTAGACCATTGGGCTTAGAGTTTTCTTTTTAGGGATGTTTTTAACTACAGATTAAATATCTTTAGTAGATGTAAGACTGTTCAGCTTATGTCTCACAAGAAAATGACACATTTATCTAAATTGTTAAATTATATTCAACAAGTATCAGCATAAAGTTGTTCCTAATATTGGTGAAACCCCCACTCCTCAAACACACACACCTGTCGGTTTGTCTAGAGCTTGTCAGTTGTATTCATATTTTCTTTAAAAAAAAAAAGATTTTGGTTATATTGAACTTGTTTGGTTTCTGTTTTTCTGTTTCATTGACTTCGGTCTTTTCTTTATTATATACTTCTACCTATTTTGAATTTCACTTTCTCTTCTCTTTAAGAAACTGAGGTAATTGGTTTGAAGCTTTTCTTTTTTTCTAGTATACAATTTTCTTCCCATAAATTTCTCTCTTAGCACTACTTTAACTATATCTCCTAAATTTGTATATGTTGTGTTTTCATTTTCATTCAGTTCAGAATACCTTTTATTTTTATTTATTTTTTATTTTTTTTTAAATTTTTTTTTGATCCATGAGTTATTTAGAAGTATGGTGTTCAGTTTACAGATATCTGAGATTTTTCCGGAAAACCTTCTGTTCTTGATTTCTAATAGTTCCATTTAGTCAGAGAACATAGTTTGTATAATTTAAATGCGTTTAAATTTATTGAGATTTGTTTTATGGACTGCTTTATGTTCTACCTTGGTAAACATTTTATTTGTGCAGGAAAAGATTGTACATTTTGCTTTTGTTTTTATGTCAGTTAGTTCAGCATTGGTTAATGTGTTCTTCAAGTCTTTTCTGTCCTAATATATGTAAGTTGAAGATGTACGACATGATGATTTTATAGACATATATAGTGAAATGATTACCACAATAAGGTTCATTAACACTTGCATCACATCACATAATTACATTTTTGTGTGTGTGGTAATAAAATTTAAGACGTGCTCTTAAGTAACCTTGAAGTGTATAATGCAATATTGTTTTCCATTGTCAGCATGCTATACGTTAGAACTGTAGAACTTACTCATTTTATAACTGGAAATATATACTCTTTGACCAGTACTTCCCATTTTTCCCATTCCCCAGCCTCTGGCAACCACCATTCCATTATACTATATATATATATATATATATATATATATATATATATATATATATATATATATATATATATATATATATATATATATTTTTTTTTTTTTTTTTTTTTTTTTTTTTTTTTTTTTTTTTTTTTTTTTTTTTTTTTTTTTTTTTTAATGTGGGTAGTTCTCTGGCTGGGAATTGAACCCAGGCCGCAGTGTTGACAGCGCTGAATGAAGCCTTAGCTACTACACCACCAGGGAACTCCCTCTATATTTCTTTAAGTTAGACTTTTTAAAGATAGTCAGAACATGCAGTGTTTGTCTTTGATGGTTTTTTTAATATTAGGTAGCGTTAAGTCCTTACACTTCCTTTTCTTTTTCAAAATTGTTGTGACTATTCTAGATCCTTTACATTTCTCTCTAAATTTTAGAATCAGCTTGTCAGTTTTTACATAAAATCTGCTTGAATTTTTTTGGAGAGTATAATAAATCTATAGGCGAGTATATACAGAATTGCCCTCCAAACAATATTTAGTCTTCTAACCTATGAATATATGTTGTATCCCAATTTATTTAGTCTTTAATTTCTCATAGCAATTTCATAAGTTGATTTTATTATACTGTTGTAAATGAAATTGTTTTATGTTCTAGACACTTCCTTACTAGTTTATAAAAATACAATTTTTTATTTCTGTAAAATTATAAAATAATTTCATTGTTCCTATTGTGTAGTTTTTTTGTTTTGGGGGCATTTCTTATGTAGGGGCTTTAGGATTTGGTACATACAGGATCATATCTATGAATAAAAATAGTTTTAGTTCTTAATTTCTATGTATTTTTTTTAATTTCACTTTTTTCTGTTGTGTTTTTTGCCTTATTTTACTAGCTAGGATCTTCTGTACAATATTGAATGAAAGTGGTGAAAGTGTACAGCTTTGCTTTGTTCCTGATTTTAAAGAACAAGCAGTCAGTCTTTAAGATTAAGTATGATGTTGTTAGATGTTTTATGTTGCTACCCTTTAGTTGAATGAAGGAATTTTCTACTAACCTGATTGGTTGTTTATTTTTGTCATGATTGATTGTTTGATTTTGTTAATTTGTTTTTTTGTCCTGATTGAAATAACATAAGCTTTTCTCTTAACTCTAATAATAGAGTGCATTATATTTATTGATTTTCAGATATTAGACCAGTCCTGCATTCTGGGGAAATTCTATGTGTTCATGGTATATAATCTATTATATATGCTATTGGATTCAGTTTGTTGATATTTTGTTAAGAATTTTTGTGTTCACTTTTATAATGGTAGTACTTGGTTATTAGCCACATAAAATGACTACAAGAAGTATTCCCTCCTGCTCTGTTTTCTGAAGTCTTAAATGCAACCCAAGTAAAAAGATAAATTAACCTCCAAGAATACAAGATAAGAAAGACAGCAGGCAAACCAGAGATACTGAATCAGTCTTTTTAAAGTACTGAAAAAAACCCAAAAATGTCAACCTAGAATTTCATACCAAGAGAAAACATCTTTTTAAAATGAAAGTGAGACAATGGGAGAGTGAAGTGGTTGGAAAATTATGTCCCCAAAAAACAACTTAAAAGACGAAAACACTCGTTTCAGTTTTCTGGAAAGCAGCAAAAACAATTAAGAAGCATTTATTCATAAAAAACTGAATTTAGTATTAAAATGTTGGAACACTGTGGCTTTCAGGCATGGAAATAAACCCTTCAAACACCCTAAAAACCAGAGCTTCAGATTTAGTAGAATTACCAGGGTTGAGGATGCCTGTGAAAGCCACCAGTTTTGTTGGTAAGAAAGCTAACTTAATTTGGAGCTAAGTGATAAATACCTACACCTTTATATAGGAATTGAAAAGAGAAAAATTGAGAAGTAGTATTAATAAGAGAACTGAATTTTTATAAAATTGCTTCTTTGTTCCCTCTACTAACACTTAATAACTTTTAGATAGTGTTTATTTTAATCATCTTTCTGTAATTTACAATCTCTATTTCCAAGTTTTTATTTACATTCTAATAAAGGGTACAGCATAACTTTTCAGTAACTCCTTCAGCTGTTGCTTTCTCCCCTAGGCTATTTTTTTTTTAATATCTACAGTTTTGTTTTAGAAAATGTAAATTTTTTATTACTCAAATGTTAGTGACAAAATTGGTTGAGACATGAATTTATTGTGTACTACAGGTTTAGATAACAGATCTTCTTGATGTTTGTAATTATTTCTCATTCAAGAGCTCTCGTGAGATTCTTCGTACGTGAGAGAGATAATTATGTCAAAACTACCATATTAACCAAAAGTTATTCTCTGGAATGTATTGTAGTCATTTTAATTTAGTCAATATCCTTACTACAAGAGTACCTGTAAGGGTATGTGTAGTACATGAAACATTTAATTAAAGTTAAATTTCATTTTGTTGTAAGCAGAAAATATCTGAATTCCATCTGTCATGAAAGTATTCCAAAAGGAAAACTTAAGTCCAGATATTAAATTAATGGGTCATGTCTCCCAAAAGAGACATGCTGTGAGGATCAGTAAATTACATACTTTTTTTAATGGAGATGAACATAGTAATTCTTTTATGCTGTAAAATGGAGTTATAGCAAAGGATTAATTGCCCCAGAATAAGTATTTTCTAGTTTTATTTTTCTTCCTTTGAATTTGCAAGTAAGGTGCACCCTGACTTCATTTTTAGTTTGTTCATTTCAAGGCTCCAATACCAGAATCGTATGAAAATTAGTCCATCTTACAGTTGTCATATACATTTCCTCTTGTCGTAACATTTTTTGCTCTCTACTTTAATCTTTACTTTGGAAACTCCCAAATACTTCTAGCTAAATTCTGGAGTGCCAAAAAAAGTATACACATTTAAAGAGATGGTATCTATTTATTACTTTTCAAAATTGAATTGAATCATGGTAGCAATCTCTCCTATGCCATTTGCTCAAAAGATGGCATTAATCAAATGAATGCCAGTGTCACCATGCACAGGCAGGACAGTCAAAGAAAATGGTGGAAACATAGTTGTTGTTTGAGGAGCACAAAACCGTTTTGAAGTGATATTTGAAATTCGAGAATGTTGTTTGAATTTCTCCCACGTTCTCCTGACTTAACTAACACCCCTTGACTTCTACCTATGAGGGACCTTAAAGGATGTGGTATACCATAGAAAACTGGCTACACTGGCAATACTTGGGGAAGAAATTGAAATGGCATACACAGCAATACAAGTGGACACTTTGGTCATTATTGCTCAAGCAGTAGTTCACCGTAATCAGAAGTGTTGGAATGCTGATGATAACCACTTTGAGCACCTCTTGTAATTGCAAAAGTCAAACATGACTTGTATATATTGCTATATATTGAGTATTACTTTTTTTTTTTTTTTTTTTGCTTTTTGGTATGTGGGTAGCTCCCTGACTGGGAGTCGAACCCAGGCCGCAGCGCTGACAGCGCCAACACCGAAGCCTTAAGCCACTACACCATCAGGGAACTCCCGAGTATTACAATTTTAATATAGGTTTTTCCTTTCTTAAAATGTGTATACATTTTTGGTGCCCTCTCTATTATCTTTCTAAGTGGAGTGAGGCCATTGGAAATAGAGATTAAGGTGTGTTAAAAAGAAATTTAATATGAAAACCAAGGATTGGAGGGATACTGTGTATGAGAAAAATATCTATTTTAAAAGATATATTGTAATCAAGTCAGAATATTTAGAAACATACTGCATTTTTATTTTATATTTTATCTACTTAAATAGAATGTTAGTTGCTAGAGGTCAACAAAGCAATATCTAGTAATAAGAAGATATGACAGGAATCATGGAATAACTAAGACTTCACTGGAGCTTAAAAGAATAAGAAGCTAAGGCAATCAGTAGAATAGGGCTCTGTAGGCATAAGGATGACCACAGACATGTAGGTGCTGATGCCTTTGAGCAATTTGGATTACAGAAGAACTTACTTATTGACTAGATTAGAAGATTGATTATAACTATAATAGATTAGTTAAAAACCTTTAAAATAATAAAAGTTAATAACATTTATCTTTTGCAGTATAATACATATCCCAAAACTTGCCCATATAAAACAACAAACATTTATTATATCATAGTTTTTCTAAAGGGCAGCTAGAGTGTTTTCAAGACATGGCAACTGGCTTTCCTCAGTGTGGTTAAAAGAGAGAACAAAGCAGAAATCACAATGTCTTTTTTAACCTAGCCTCAGGAGTCAAAACTCATCATTTCTACCACATGACATTTGTTAAGAAACAAGTTACTAAGTACACCCACATTCTAGAAAGGAGGAATTTGTCTTCATCAAGGAGAATATTTTTTTTTCCCTAATTTTTTTTTTTCTTTTGGTATGTGGGTAGTTCCCTGACTGGGAATCGAACCCAGGCCGCAGCACTGACAGCGCCAGCGCCGAAGCCTTAAGCCACCACACCATCAGGGAACTCCCAAGGAGAATATTAACAAAGAGTTTGTGGACATATTTTAAAACTACCACAAAGTAGTTCTAATTTTACTGTACACTGTGTGATCATATAATTCATACAGAGAATGATTAATCTAGTAGGGTGGGTATCAGGAGGCAAAGTGGATTGAGCCTCTAGAACCCAAATAGGAGACAAACCACCTAGGGACTTTTAGCAGTAGCAGATTGGGCAGTCTGACCACACATAGTCAAATTGTAAGTCTAGAAAGGATATTTGAATTTTTAAACTTAAGGTGAGAGGATTCAGAATGGCATCTTAAGTGGACGAGAACAGGGATGCCAAGAAGGCAAAGCAGTATAATAATGTTAGCAGTGCAAACAAAAAGGAGCTGTGTTCCATGAATGTAAGCTTTTAGGAGTCTAGTAGATGAAACAAAAAGGCACTCAAAATTAGGCTTAGACGCAGAGATATTTATTAAAAAACAAAAAAGGTTTTGGACAAGATTTCCCTGCTGAAATAAAGCTAAGCCTTTCTATTTTCTAGCCTTGGGAATTAGTCACCCATCTTAATATCAGTGGTAATGGTAATAAATTGAAGAATGATTGAGCTGTTGTATATACCAAGTTATCATACTCACTCACTATAGTTTTAATCCATGTACCATACCTATTTATCTTGTCCTCAGTGTGCTTCCTTGAGATGTGAAATAAAAATGTAGCCTAGTTTTTAGTGTTTTTAGGTTTTGTTTTGGGTCATTGGTTTCCAAGTGGCAGTACACGTACTTTCAGGGAGTACATGCTGGACTGTTCAGGGGTATATGAAAAATAATTAATAATGGTGAAAAAAGAAAAGTAAAAAACAAAATAAGTAAAACGTTAGTTGTGGAACAATAAATGTTAAGTTTGAACCACTATTAATGGAGGCACTTCAAAATAGGATCACATTATAGAATGATGATTGGTGAGGGCATGGCTATGAACCCTTCCCCCCAACTGCTCTTCTCCCAGTCATTATGCAGTGTTTCAGATCAATCCATTTGCAACATTTCAAGAACTACTATAAACATATAAATACATCCATGCCAGACTGTTTGATCAGTTTAGGTATTCACTGAGTAAAAGTAAATGTGTTGTCTTTAATCATGATTATTTTCAAGTAGTTTTTTATTTCATGTTTAACACAGTTATTAATGTCAGGATTTTTAAGTGTGTCAATTAAGAATCAGTGGTTGAAAACACGAACGGTTAAAAAAACAAAAGTTGATGTGGATTATAACCCGTCACCAAATACTTCTCAATGTGCGCCCGCAGGTACAGGTACACTCACATCAGGAGATAATTAAAAGGTGCATGCCTCTGAAGAGTATATTAAGCATGGGTTTTTATTTGTAGGGCATGACTGTCCTCAGCCTTTGTATATTGTGTGTGGGGAAATATTATCCAGTGGTTGCATGAAACCCTCTACTTATGCAACATTTAGAAACTAAACATCCTATGTATAAAAACAAAGAAATACATTATTTTCAACACTTAGTAGTATCCAACTGTTACATCATATGTGATGTCAGGAAAGAATAGGAGAATGCAGTTGAGGCTTCATACCATATTGTTCATCGCTAAATGTGAAAACCACACCATAGTTGAAGATTTAATTTCTCCCTGTATTAAGGATGCTGTTTTTGTATGTTTGGGGAAGGACATGTCCACAAAATCAGTACTATCTTTTTTTTAAACAATACAGTGTCTTGACAAAGTCAGGAAATGTCTGACCATGTTGAAGCTGTAGTATAGTAATAGATAGAATTAGAAAAAGTAAAATCTTTTCCATCCAGGTTGATGAAAGTGTAGGTGTTGCTGATGTATCTATTTTGCTCCTCATTGTGAGATACTTGGTAGGAAATGGAATTGAGGAACATCTATTGCTTTGTTACCCCTTGATAGTGAAGGTATTTTTAATGCAATCAATAGTTATTTCATTGAAAACGGTATTAGTTGGTTGGATTGTTGTGGTGTATGCACTGATGGAGACAGGCCTATGTCAGGTTGTTTTATAGGCCTACGTGGCCTAATTAAAGCAGCAGCTTCCCATCTACCATAGAGTTACTGCTGCATTCATAGACAGTCTTGCATCCACACCTCTTACTAGTGAACTGAAAGATGTTCTTGATGAGGCTGTAAAAGTTGTAAATTTTATTAAGTTACAATCATAGAACTCCAGATTGTTTTAAAGTGCTGTGTGAAGAAATAAACAACATTAAACAGCACTTTACTTTTATAAATGGAGGTAAGGTGGCTATCTCATGGCAAAGTACTCACACAGATGTTTGAACTTAACTTAGACATGAAGTCCAGGTATTTTTGGAACACCATCGTTTCCCTCTTGCTCCCAAGTTTCAAGACAATGATTGGCTTCAAAGCTTTGCATATTTATCAGATATTTTTCTAGAAATAAACAAGTTCAACTTTTAAAACAGCTCAATCCTACATTCAAAGTAACTGGCAAAATGGAGTCAATGATTAAAAAAAAACTGGACTTCTGGAAAGCATGTATTGAAAGAGGTCAGCCTGAAGTTTTTGAAACTCTGCACAACTTCTTATCTGAAAATGACTGGTACCTATCCCAAAACATGAAAGAGAATATTGTAAGTCACTTGGAAGATCTTAAAGTGTTCTTTTATCTGTACTTCCCTCAATGTGGAAAAGAGAGCCACTGCATTGCAGATCCCTTCAATGAAGAATTCTTCAAAGAAGCTAAACTCTCAATCAGTGAAAAAGAGCAGTTAACCGAACTTTCAACCAATTCTTCTTTAAATTCTGATTTTAAAAAGCATCTTATTATCTTCTGGGTAGATATCAGTGAGGAATGCAAAAAACTCAACGCACTCCAATACCTCTTTCCATTTACTATTACTGTACTGGTGGAGAGAGCTTTTTCTTCTTATACCTTCATAAAGGATAAGTACTGCAACAAGCATAATGCAAGTCCGGATTTAAGACTGTATCTTGCATATTTTGAGCCTGATTCCAGGAAACTTAAGTACATCCAAGCATTCTCAACGTTCTCACTAACAATGTTTCAATCAGCTAGTTACTGCATAACAATTACTAGAGACTTTTCAGATAACACAAATAATATAATATATTAATAATAAATTAAAAGTTTGTTAAATACCTGATCATCATTATTATTTAACTGTGTTACAAATATTGTAAAGCTAAATCTGTGGCTTGTACTTTTATATGTGGGTAGTTCCCTGCCCGGGAATCGAACCCAGGCCACAGCACTGACAGCGCCAGCGCCGAAGCCTTAAGCTGCTACACCACCAGGGAACTCCGTGTGGCTTGTACTTTTAGTGTAGTATTTTTTTCCCTAACTTATTACCTCATTTCTGCTATTTTACATTGAGATAGGCACCGAACAAAAGTGTATTTAAACACAGCTGTTTTAAAAACAAGGGGAACCATTTATATAAATGGGTTTCAAAGGGGTACACAAGTGGAAAAGTTTGGGAACCACTGTTTTAGATTAATTTTTATAAGGGTGATACAGCACAGCATAAATTCAATGGTTCTCTGGTAGAGGACTACTTGGTAGGAGTGAGATAAAATGCTGTGATTTGGGTGTGTTATAGTTGTATTTTGAAGAGAAGCTGTTTTATTTTTGTTGTTATTATTTGTTTTTATTTGGACAGCTCAGTAGAAAACAAAGTATATGAATTTTATTTCAAAGATGGAAATTTGTATTAAATAATAGAACAATAGCAAATGATAGGCATGGATATGTGACGGACTCATTTATGGAGAAACTGGTTAATACTAATAAAGCTACAGATGTGTATTTCTTAACCTCCAGTAATTTCAACTCTAGGTAAAAAAAAATTATCTTACAGACTTAGTTGTCGGTGTTCTACATCAAGTACAGTGTTCCAATAAAAAATACTTGTCTTGCCACATGTAAGGCACTTTAGTGTTTTCTAACCTAGACATTTTATGTTTTTGTTGACACTCAATGAATTTATTTCATAATGTACTGATAGGTAAGATGCATTTTTTAAAAATCACTACCCTAGGGAGACTCTTACACATGTGCACAAGGAGACATATAGAAGAATGTTTATGACAGTTATTGTTAATAAAAGCAAAAACTTGGAAACAATCTAAATGTCTGCCAATGAGAGTATATATAAATAATTTGTAATATACCTATAGAAAGGAACACTGAATAGCAATTAAAATAAATTATTGGAGCTGGAGCAATGTGAATGAGCATATGTAAGTGGAAAAATTATTTGTAAAATAAAAAGCGAATTGGAGAGGATGCCTGTAGGATATTAGTTATATAAAACAATGCATATGAAGTTAAAAAGCATAAAGGTACAAATGAGAATGACAGTCTGTGAATCAATGATAGTCATTTATTAAAGTCAAGGGAAATGTGTCAGGAAAGGGTAATATTTTACTTTTTAACTGAGCACTAAATATACATATTATTATACTGTTCTCTATAACTTTAATGTCTGAAATTTTCATATTCAAAAAAACAAATGCCCTTGAGTTATTCATGTTCAGTATTATAAAGGTCTAGAAATAATCCTTTCACAGTTGTAGTAACTACTTTTTAATTAAATTTAGTGAGGTGACATTGGTTAATAAAATTATGCAGGTTTCCAGTGTACAGTTCTATGATACATCATCTACAAAGTCAGACAATTAATTTTACAAACTCATCCTAATAAGAAGGCTGCATACCTCATTGCTGAATATCATTACGGTCACCTTCAAAGTACTCCCTTTGGGAAACTATGCACTGACACCTGCGCCTAGTCCATCCTTCAAAGCAATTTTGGACCTCTTTTCCTAAAGATTGTGACAGGTAGTATGGTTTTGAAACAGAAAGTTTCCACATATTTATTCTTAAACAACAGGAACTTAGATGAAACTGAAATTTATTAGAGCAGAGAATAAAATATTATAGAATGATAGTACCTTTTGTGACCAAAGAGCAACTAAGAGAAGCTGCTCAATTAACATTAAAATTCCAGTTAAATTATTGTCATATTAATTAATTGACGGATGATTGCCTTGTACTAATTGGAGAATTAAATATTACCTAAAATTTTTTTGTTGTGATTGTTTTTTTTTTTTTTGTTATGTGGGTAGTTCCCTGGCTGGAAATCGAACCCAGGCTGCAGCATTGAGAGCACTGAAGCCTAACCACTATACCACCAGGGAACTCCCTATTACCTAAAATTTTAAGTTATTTATGTATGTATATCAGAAACCTTGAGTATCAGTCTACAAGAGAAATGTAAGATTCACTTTATTATATTTAATATAAATTTTTTTTAGCTAGAGCTAATAATTATTAAAGATGAGGTAAAAATATTAACATTGTATTTGCCACGGTTCACAGATTTGAGAATAGGAAAATCTCAGGACAGTTATAATATATTGCATGCTTACAGTGAGGTGAAAAGCCATCAGGGCACAGAGCCAGAAACCTGACTTTTCGGGTTGGTTCTACCATCATTTCACAGTGTAGTCACCAAGATATTTCCCATTGTGATTAAATGTGAACTACTATTCTGCCCTGTGTGATTACATCAAGGTTTTGGGTTTTTCAAACTTATCATACATTTAAAAATAATATTTAGTTATGTAATTTTGTCTTATAGAATACTAATTGGTATCTTGGCCAAATACTAATTGGTATCTTGGTCGTAAAAATTATTTTCTTTTTTGTCATTAGGAATGTACTAGCTTAGAAAGATTCAGTTATTCGGAGAAAGAATTTTTGAGTTCTATGTTATTCTGTATTTGGATGTTGGTACTATGGTTTCCTCACAAGATTTCACGTGTTTGTTGACCCCGTATTAATTGTGAAGCTTTCAAAAAGCTCCAAATGCCATTTTCTAATCCAATGAATATAAAGCAGTTCATAAAAATAAGATGATTTCCAGAAGCATTACTTTTCAGTTTGGTATTAGTTTTTGTTCCACAGAAGCTGTATAAAAAAACAGAAGATACTCAAGTTGGAGACCTTTGAGAGTGCAGATATAAATATAGTTTTAGGAATAATATTAGTATTTTTTGCTTATGAACATGAGTATAAAGTACATTCTAGGTTTTCTTGTAATCAGATTGTCTCCTTATTTTCTTCCTCTTGTAGTGATGCTATTGCTGAGATTAGAGCCATTTGTATTGAAGAAATTGGAGTATGGATGAAAATGTATAGTGATGCCTTCCTAAATGACAGTTATCTAAAATATGTTGGTTGGACTCTTCATGACAGGGTAAGTTACTCTGTTCCCGGCTTTGATAGAAGTTATGTTTGTCTCATTACTAGACAAGTTTTAGAAATCTGAGGTGATTCCTCTGAATAATTGTCCACTTGATGGCCATGATGAAACTTGAGACATCAGCCCATGTGTGAAAATCTTTCTTACTTAGTTGTAATTCTTTTTTAAACCAAGATTGACAGTTGGGTACATAATAAAATTTTAAGAGGATGTATTATTTGAAGAAGCTAATTACAGTGTTTTTCTTGTTTAGAATCAAAAGAGATTTCTTGTGACTCCTAACATATAAAAACT
This sequence comes from Lyroderma lyra, assembly GCA_004026885.1. Classification (NCBI taxonomy): domain Eukaryota; kingdom Metazoa; phylum Chordata; class Mammalia; order Chiroptera; family Megadermatidae; genus Lyroderma; species Lyroderma lyra. The sequence continues at coordinate 218,537 of PVJL010001541.1, forward strand.
AAATAAGCTTTCTAATTTTAAATGCTTTCAGGTCATATCACAGCAGAGTGTTTTTGTTTTGTTTTCTTTTAGCAGAGTGTTTTTATCAGAGTTGAACAGGTTTGTTGGATGCTATTTTATCTAAAAATATATTTCTATTAGTATAGGCTCTGACTTTAAAAGAAATTCCATGTTATTGAATCCTGAATAAGTAATCCTCAAAATAATCAAAAGTAGGAGTGATAAGTTACTGGAATTTTTATAGAGTGACCTGACAGCCTATATTTTGAATTGCCCAGATGTTCACAAATATTGAAATATTACAAAAATGTACTTTAAATTCCATTTTTTGAATTGTTGAAATTATTGCAGATATTGGAAGACTTTTTATTTTTTAATGCAGTTATGTTCTTAGTGTTTTTTAAGGTAAATTTGGTAATATCTTAGTACTTTTCTCTCTCTTACCATTTGTAAGCTTGTAGTGCATTTACTTTTTACATAGAGTATGCTAAGTATTATCAGACCTATTTTGCAAGTCACAAAATTATATGAAATATAATAAAAGGTCCCAAAGGAATTTTTGCTGTGAGGGAGTTCAGAGTGTAGGGAGATCATCACAAGTTGGTTGCTCAGATTCACATTTTCTCAGTTTTAATTGATGGTTAAAAGGGGTTGTTCTCCCCTACTTCATTTGAAGGAAAATTGAGATAGTATAATGTGGATTTTTTTTCCTGAATATTTATCATCCCTAGCAATTCAAATCTTTTTCTCTACACTAATAAAACCGAAGCTTGATTCTGTGTTTTCTTTGTCTAATCCTCTTGTGGAATTGGGATCCTTCACATCTAAGCTTCATCTCAGGTTTATCCAATTAAATTTTACTACAGTGTGAGAGAATGTGGAATTACACAGTATGTCCTTACCTCAAACACACTGTTAAATCCAAGAAGAAAATGCTAGTAGCAATACACTTAAATTCTGTATTTTTTTATCTCTACCACTATCATACCAGTTTTCTTCCCCCCCCCCCCACCTACCTTACAGAATATTCTACTGAATTTAAATAACAAGAACATTTACCAGTTTTAACAGAATTTACGTACTATCACAAATTCTAGGAATAACGCCAATTTGATATGATATACCAAAAAACAAACAAATGTCATTTTAAAATAAACTACTAAACTGTGGAAATCCTTAGTCTAGATAAAGAAAAAGGTAGGTTTCCCTTGTCTGTTGTTGATAAAATAATATAAGCAGTACTGTTTTCAGGAGAATGATTTTATAAACTTTTGTATGATCTCTAGTTTATTTAGAACTTGGTGTAAGTACTAAATAATCCCTTCTAAATTATCCTTTTTGACATTCCCACTCTAATCGTATTATACTTTTTTTCTCTGAGGACTATAGTCATTTGTTTTTTCTCCTTTTAATGTGGTTGAAACTGTTCATTCTATAAGATACGACTTCTGCCTTCAGACTGACTTATCCTCTGCCTTTTCAAATGAGCTTATAAAGCTCCTTCTGTCTTTTTTTATTATATTTTAATTATCAATTGCATTTTTTCTAGTTTTATTGATAAAATTGACATGTAACATGGTATTATGTTTAAGGTGTCCATTATAATGACTTGATATTCCTTCCATCTTGATTTTAGAATTTTATAGGTTATATACTAATCTCCCCTCCTAAATAAGACAAACTTTTTAATATTGCCAGTTTATATGTTTTCTATTATAAGTTTTCATCATTAGAAGGACAAATCGTTTCTAATAAGTAAAGGAATTACAGAAATTCATTTTATCTTTCTATTGACCAAAACTTATTTTTAAATTTTCTACCCCTTTGTTTTAACTCTGTCATTAAGGTTAACACAGAATAGATCTAATTTAAATATAGCTAAAGTAATCTCTGTGTACTGGACTAAATACCTTAATCTCATTTAGTAGTTATGCTCATGACATGGGATTGCCTTTCTCTGTCCTTTCCAGTTTATTAGTATTGTTCTGTACTGTTTTTGCTTTTAGCTTACATTAATAAAATTCTTTTATTCTCGGCATGTGCTTGAGTCTTCATATCAAAATCTCTGTAGTGCTTGAGTGAGACTTATTTTCCGTTAATCTACCCAATTTCATTTTTTTTGTGTATTGACTCATTTCATACTCTCTTTCTCTTAAGTTCACCACAAACTTTCTAGCTCTGTATATGTCGAGCAAATGCCATCTGTTACCTATCACCAGAAGTACAGGATCTAACACTTCTGCCCACTGTGTCTTGATATTGGGGTTGCCAAGGAAAACACAACACAGTGAAGCAGAGAAGGAACAAAGCAAGATCAGCTTCAGCAGTGGATATCATTCCCCCATGACCAGCAGATCCCTCCCCCAGCAATCAACATAGGGCCGTTGCCCTGCATGCACCCCTCTTATGCCACAGAACTAAGGACCCTGTCCCCTTCTCTCAGGGGACAGATTTAGCAGTAGGGTTGGCCAGGTGCCATATGACACACACACTTAAGCAGAACAAAAGAACACACATTTGAGTCTGAAACATGAAAGGCATTTCCAGACAAGATGATAAAACCAGCATAGTCTGTAAGGACTCTTATCTCTTAGAAAGGGATTGTTCCTGGTCCAGTGCCCATTCTTATACAGCCAAGTGGAAGGGTTCAAAAGACTGCATGCAGGAGACTGCCTTTCCCAACATCCCACTCCCCACCTGTGCTGGGCCACTGAAATGGCAGGTAAAGCATATCAAATCCTATAGAACCATCACCCACCTCCAAGTTAGAGATGGAGTTGGGTCCACTGGGGGGTCCCTGAATAACCTATAGATGTGGTTTGCTCCTGGAGCCTCCCTGTCATTTGTGGGCAGGACTACTAGAGGGTAATTAGGAGAGCCAGACTCAGGAGGATAATCAGGCCTTCCTGGAGGACGGTCTTCAACCAAAATCCCAAATGCCTGGATTAAGCCAAATAGAGGTCAAAAAGTGAGTCTGGGGTGACTGAGAGTGTACAGCTGATTGCCATCCTGAGCATGGATATTTACCAACTCAGTTTTTAAGTTCCCCAAATTATGATGTATGTCTGCAAGAAATGCTGGGAATAACACAAATGCCACCCTGTATCAGATATTCATCACCACTTGACTGGTGAATTTAGTGAGTCTTCTTGGTCTTGAATGGCTTGGGCAATACCATTAGCTGTTCTTCCATGGTTAAGAACAGAATGTACATCACTTTTTTCTAGTGCCTGTATACCTGTGTGCAGTATTAGAATTTGAACAGCAGAATGAAACCAGTGGTTAGTTTGTCTTCCAAAGAGGGTATTGTGAGTCACTCTGGTGTGTTAGCAAAATGGCTCCTTTCCAGTTTTCTGTGCAGTTGCTTACATGGACAATGAACCCTAGAACTATGAGACAACAAAATCCCTGAGACAGAAATTCTGTTGCCCGTTGGGGTCCACAGAGAAGTATATAACCCAGAGGAGTGCAGGTGACACATATCAGAGATTTGTTCTCATAATGCTGACTAGTCTGGTTATATAGTCTCAGCATGCTCTTGCCACATGATTGCAGAGAGAAAAGTTACACATGGAACTTCCAAGTCCAAAATGTCACTATAGATCAGTAATAATCACTGGTGATTATTCTATCACATTATAGGTAATATTAAAGCATAGGAATCCATAGTGTGCCTGCATCTTGACCTGTATCAAAAGGGTCACCTGGCAATTTGATCCATTGATAGCTTGAGGAAGGTCTGAGTAGCATTAGTTTGCCTCCTCTCACTGAAGCTGTACTATTGGTCAGGGTGTTGATAGGCATAACAAAAGTTTCTATGAGGGAGGGCCAAAAAACAAAAAAACCTGTTATAAAAAATTGTATATCGATTCTTACCTGTTTAAAGTTCAGTAACCTTCAAAGTACACTCTGTTTGATGCAATGCACCTATCAAGACACTTTTTGCACTGCTCAAAACAGTTTTTGAAGTCATCGATTTTGATGCCTTTCGGTACTTGTGCCGTTTTTTTGTTTCACCTCTTCCACATCGACAAAATTTCCCTTTGAGGACTTGTTTTCATCTGGGGAAGCAAAAAAAAAGTCACTCAGGGCAAGACCAGGTGAATGGGGAGGGTGGGCCATGGGGATCGTACCATTTTTGGTCAAAAACTACCAAACACTCAGCCCAGTGTTAGCAGGTACAGTTGTCATGCCACATGTTCATGTAAATCACCCATCCTAAAATGGGCAAACACCTTGAAAGAGTCTCCAAAATAATTTACTGAAGCTAAACACATCCTCTCACAACCAGGCCAGCTGGTACACTGATGCAAATGGGTTCCTAGAACACTTCTTTCAGTGGGGAAAGCCTGCACTATAGGGGCCTGCCCTCCAGAAGATCATTTCTAGGGTTTTGGGATCCCCCTTGTATTGGAATGAGGAAAGGGAAGATGAATGTTTCTAATCCCCTCTTATTCCATGAACCTCCTAAGTCCAGATAGGTCTAGTCTACTACTTGTGGAGCTGGTTGCCTGGGTATTGTGCTACCTAGACTGTCTGCCCCAGTCCTGATGCTGCTACCCCTGAGCACCCAATCCCTTTGTTGCTTGACCCAGACTTTTTGGCCTCAGTTGGCCAGTCCAGGAAGGGGGGTCACATCCTGCACAAACTCAACATATCTAACAATGCCATCCATCTGATTTAGAAGAGTCATATGTTCCCAGCACCAGTAGGAGGACCCTATTCGCTAGATTCCTTTTGTTTTATTTCTCACGCTTGTAGTATCCCATAGGAGGGAGGTGCCCAAGGGAAGTATCACATTCTGATTAGAGTCAAAGGGTACTGTCGAGGGTGCCATGGAAGCCAGACCCACAAACCACCCTAGAGATGTACTCTCCAAGAGGAAGAAAAGAATGAATGATTATTACAGAGATTGGGATTTTGTGGGCACAGCCTAAACACACAGCTGCCTGGTTTGCTCCCCCCTCATCCAAATTCAGTATTTCCCAACATGTGCCACAATTCCATGTTTCCTTTGCACTGGAGTGCAATGCTTAGTAGCTGTACAGCCCTAATCACATCGGGGTACAAATCCATTAGCAGGCTGTCTTGATATTCTTCCTTTAGTTGCCATTTCAGTCAGCTATTCATTTGTTTGGTGGCTTCATTGACATGTGAGTGATAGGGTGCATGGAAAGTTCATCACATTCCATGAGAGTGTGCCCATTTTTGTCTTGCTTGGGCAGAAGGATGTTCCTTAGAGTTAAGTCTCATAGATTATCCAAACCAATGACTGGAAGAGTAATACCATAGCCTGAATAACTGTTGATGGCAGTGAGGCTTCACCTGTGCCCATGGGGGTAAGTGGTTCGATGTGATCAATCTGCCAGAACCTGGTGGCTCCCAGTTGGTTAATGTGTCCCAATTCTCCTTTCTGTATGATTTGAGTACATTGATAGCAATCACAAGAGTTCTATTTATGTTTTGTTTTGTTTTTAAGGTTTAATGCTGTGAATAGCCACATTTATGATATATATTGTTCTTCCCAGGCAGCAGGCTACTGCCATAGTTCTTTTCCCCATACAGAAGATTGCTTAATTGTCCATTCTTTTCATTGCCATCCTCCTGACCAGATGGCTGGCTAGGCCATTGGCAACAGCCCATGAGTTGGTGAAAATGTATCAAGACATTTTGGTAGAGGTGGCCTGCACGGCCATCACCACAACCAGAGATTGACCCCCTGTGTAAAATACCCACATCTGGTCTTAGTCAAAAGATGGTCACCCACTGGCCCAATGGCAGCTGCCATTTAGCAGACTCCATCTGCCTTTAGTTTCACAGAGCTGTCAATAAACTATGCCATACTGTCAGAAGTATGTATTTTAGTCTTGGGCCCCAGGTAGCTCCAGGAAAGGCTAGTCCATCTCCTTTGGTTTGTTTAGGCCTTTCTGGTAAGCTGGCTATTTGTTTATATATCCTACTAGTCCCTTGGGATTCTGGCTGGGTCCAATCTTGAATGTACCATTTCCATTTTATGATCAAGCTCTGTTGAGTCTTGCCAATTTTATTGGTCGACTTTGTAATCACACAAGTGAAAATGGACAGTATATGTTATAGTGTTGTATGTGGCACTCTAGCCATATCATGCTCCATCTACATCAGTGCCCAGTAGCAAGCAAGGAAATGACATTCAGAAGGAATGTAGGCAGCAACTTCTGGAAGTGATGGTCCAGGATCTGAGAAACCAGTACACTCAGTGGCAGCTTCCTGCTGCCACAGACTACAATCAGTGTGTGTGGGGTTGGAGGGTGAGGTAGGGGAGGATTGCTGAAACCTGCAATTCCATCAGGCTAGAAAGCTTCAAGGGCCACTATTTGTTAAACAGTTTCCAAGGCCTGCTGCTGCGAAGGGCCTCATTTAAAATTGACTGCTTTGCAGGTCACTTTGATTAAAGAGGGCAGGAGAACACCCGGATGGGATACATGCTGTTTTCATTACTCAAAGAGGCCCAGTAGCTGTTGGGCCTCCTTTGTATTGGTAGGCACTGCCAGGACCTGTAGTTCTTACATGATTGTTTCTGGAATATTTTTTTGGCTTGCTGCCCAAATGGCTGCTAGGAATTGCACCTGCTATGCCAAGCTCTGGACTTTATCTGGATTTATAGTCAAATAGGAACTAATTATTCCATCAGTGACTAAGTAAAATACTATAGCCACATGTTTTTTTATTAGTCCTGTTATCAGGTGTAATTAATGTGGTGTATGACTAAAATTTCTGTGGGCTTGTTGAAGATCATTCCCCGCCCACTGGTGGCATATTGCAGAGGAATTTCAGTATCACTGCAGAAATACAGAAAAAGTACATTTGTAGGCCTTTCCCTGTGAATGCCATTCCATGTGAATGCTTATTTGTCCTGATCCTCATCCTTAAAAAGGCTCATATAGAATGCATTAGCCAGATCAATAACAGAATACTAGTTTCGCATTTGGTTTGCCACTGTCTCAGTGACAGTAATAATATCAGGGTCTCCTGGGCAAAAGCTGGAACTTTCACATTTAACCTGTAGTAATCTATCAGTCTCCAAGCTCTGGAGGTTTTCTTTATTGGCCAGAGTGAGCTGTTAAATTTTGACAAGGTAATTATTATCACCTCTGCTTGCATTAAGTCTTAAATTTAAAAAAATAATATCCTTTTCTCCACTCTGTTTTTGTTGATCAGTGTGCCATGGTTGGGCAACTCTGGAGTTGGCAAGGAATGTACTTGGCCCATTATGCTTGAATTTGTCCTTGTGGTACATACCCCTTGAGGTGGTGATAGTGTTCAGTACTGCACACAGCCAAAATTTTAATGCCTGTTACGTACTTAGTGATGGGAACCATGATCATCAGTACCTGAAATTGTCCAAAAGGCTTTATCTACAAACACATGCAGACTTGTCTCCCAAGCCTCAGTCACAGATTTTTGTGCTAGTAGTGCATTGAGGTTTATACTCTCAGAAGCCCGTGAGAACGTGAGGGAAATAGGATCCATCAGGAAACACTAACATAAATATGGTTTCAGAAATCTTACCTGATCAGCATGATCTCACCAGGAGCTTTGAAGAATGAATTGTACCTCAGAGGTTGTTCTGCCCTGAGGCAAGGTATCAGCCAGGAGGAATGAAAGGGTATGTATAGGAGAGGCAATGTGGACTGTAATCTCCCAGGGATTTCTGTGCCAGGTGGTTCTTTTAAATCGTGATCAATTTTCTAGAGAAAAGTATAGATAGGAGATGTTAGCTATCAATAGAGGAGCAAGCAGAGAAGATTTAGCCTCTTATACAAGGATCTAAGAGAGGTAACAATATTTACTACAGGTATCTCAGGTACTTGCTGTGTGCTAAAACACCATCAAATATAGTGGTATGCTAGAGCTGCCTTGAATCAGCTGGTAAGAGAGTGATGAATAACATCTCATTGGTAGCTTGAAATTAGCCATGAAGGGATTATTTACGTAACCTGCAAATGCAAAATTTCAGGGTCCCATGCCCAGAGCTGGGTTTTAAAACTTTTACCAGTATACCCCACCATTTAATCTCTATGCACAACAACCTTATGAAGTTGCTGTCACCATTTTATAAAGGAGAAAACTATTAAAGTGATTAATATATTTGCTATCTCTCATGTAGCTGATAAAGTATAGAATTGGAAATAAAATCTACTTTGTCTGGTAATACTTGGAATACTTTGAATCCTTTGAGGAAATCAGCTAAATTCCTAGATGACCTCGAATGCACTTTGATTAGCAACTCTACTCCAAGTTAATAACTTTTTTAAAGATAATATACTAGTAAATAGCAGTCCCAGGACACTTAACTCTGTCCTTTTGCTCCTGTTTTAAACATTCTGCTGTTTATCTGTTTCCTAACTGCTCCTTCTGGAATGTAAAAGTCATCCAGTAAATGTTTGTTAAATGAATAAATAATGTGGGACTGCAATTTTGTCCAACCACTATGGAAAACAGTATGGAGGTTCCTCAGAAAATTAAAAATGGAACTGCCCTATGATCCAGCAGTTTCACTCCTGGGTCTTTAACCAAAGAACCCCAAAACACTAATAATAAGGGTGCAAAAAAATATATGCACCCCTATGTTTATTGTAGCGTTATTCACAATAGCCAAGGTATGGAAACAACCTAAGTGCCCATCAACAAATGATTGGATAAAGCAGCTGTGGTACATTTACACAATGGAGTATTACTCAGCCATAAAGAAGAATAAAATCTTACCTTTGCAACAACATGGATGGAACTAGAAGATACCATGCTAAGTGAAATTAGTCACACTGAGAAAGAAAAATACCATATGATCTCACTTATATGTGGAATCTAAATAACAGAATAAATGAACAATCAAAATAGGAAAAAAATAAATAGGAAGTTCAATTAAAAATTGAGCAGATCATCATACTAGGTGAAATAAGCCAGACAGAAAATATTAAGAACTACATGATTCCATTCATATGTGGAACATAAAATTGAAAGCAACAAAGAAACAAAACTCATGTACACAGTCAATAATTGAGTAGTTATCTGAGGGTAAGGAGGGGATGGGGTGTGGGAGAAGGGACAGGGACACAAATATATGGTGATGGAAAGAACTGACTCTGGGTGATGAACACATAATACAGCACATAGAACATGTAATGTAGAGTTGTACACCTGGAATTTAACTTAGTTTTTACTAATCAATGTCACCCCAATAAGTTAAACAATAAAACAAATTTTTTAAATGAATAAATGATGACCCTTAAGTATGAAATTGGGTTTTTCTGCAGGATTATTTAGTAGTAACATAAAAGGCAAATTGTGTCTTCTTTTCTAATTGAAATCATAGGTTAAACATTTTCTCAGTGACACAGTATAATATGGGAAATTCTCCTTGTTGAATCAGAGTTGATAAATGTTTAAAAAAGTGTAGTTTACTCTCAAGTAACTAAAGGGTTTTCAGTGCATTTTAAATTAGATATAAAGTGATTATACAATGGCTCAATTCCACCCTATGTTGAATTATAATATGAAGTAAATTGAATGGCTAAGCTTAAAATTACCTTAGTCTTCATAAACACTTGAAAGTCTTTTCAGTCCTTGTGCCATAGAATTGATCACTTCTCTTGTGTTTTTATCTTGCTATAGCAAGGAGAAGTCAGGCTGAAGTGTTTGAAAGCTCTACAGAGTCTATATACCAACAGAGAATTATTCCCCAAATTGGAGCTATTCACAAACCGATTCAAGGTAAACATTAAGAGTGCTTAACTTATTTTATTTTTCACTTTAAAAATGCTAGTTATAACTAGTTTAGCAAATGACACTACCATAGCAAGTGTTTAGTTCATATTCTTTACTCATATTCTTTAAATAAATGTGTATTAAGTAGATGAATGAATCTCTACAAAAGATGTTACCAACACAAGTTTTTACTGCCTCCAACAAAAGGCTCTCCTGCTTAAAACAAGATTTTCTTTATATACAGCTTTTTATAATTCTATTAATTTTGCAAGTTAAGGTTTATTTGTCTCAGTGTTAGGGAATGCCAATAATTGAGAAAGATTTTAGACTTATGAACATTTATCCTAACACCACCTTTGTGTGAGTAGTAATATGATACTACAGTTTCACAATAAAGCTTTCAATTTAACTTATTAATAGTCTTGCATGTACTCTCCCAAAGATACTTCCTTAGGTCTGTCTCAGCTTATATTCTGGTTGATTTGATTTGTAACTTATTTTCAGGATCGCATTGTATCAATGACACTTGATAAGGAATATGATGTTGCTGTGGAAGCCATTCGATTAGTTACTCTGATACTTCAGTAAGTATATTTGTTAAAATTTTAATTTGTTGTTTTACTGTCTTTTCCCAGCATTATTGATGTACTTCACATACATGTTTGGACCATTAATTTCACGAACTCATCCGAGAAAAAGTGCTACATACCTTATTGCTGAGTATCACTACAGTCACCTTTGAAGTACTCCTCTTGGGAAGCTATGCAGCAATTTGGGAACTCTTTTTCTGGAATGGTCATCAGAGCTGTCATAATAACCTTGCCAGGATTATGATACCTTATTGAGTTGTTTGCACAGTGCTGCCAACACAAGCACATGATGGCAAGTTCACAAACTCAATTGTCAGATTTTGGCCATGACAACAGCTCTGAAGGCCATTCCAGAAAGAGTTCCAAAATTGCTTTGTAGGGTGGACTAGGCACAGGTGTCTGTGCTTCCCAAGGGGAGTGAGTACTTTGAAGGTGACTGTAGTGATTCAGCAATAAGGTATGCAGCACTTTTTCTCAGATGAGTTCGCAAAATTAATTGTCCGACCTTGAATATATTTCTAATATATATGATCTTATTATTTTAGATTCAGTTTTTACATTTTAAGGTTAAATTTGAAACAAAATGTTTTCTGCCTTTCTTTTTGTTTGTTTCTTTTTATTTTGATGATTATCTCGTTTTTTCCTCCATATAAAAGTTACACTTTCTTTAAATTGTTTTCTGTTTATCTGTTAATTCTTCTTCTTTTAGTATAGATTATTTATTTTTTGTGAACTTAGGTTCCTGAGATAAATCTAGTTAAATTTATTTCCCTATGAGTATAACTTTCTCCAGAGGGTATTAGCTAATTGAACTGATGATATATAATTGGTTGAAAAGGTTAAAACTTAGGCCTTAGCCTTGTGCCCCTCTGTATATGGGTGGGGCATGGGCAGAGATACACCTGCTTCAGTACAGAAAACCTCTGGTGGTAATTTTTAACTCTTCCCTAGCAGTCTTAAAAATTGTCTCCTTCTGTTATAATCTCCTAACTCTTAGGACATGGAAGGAATATATGGGGAGAGTTAGTTCATGGGCTAGTCAGTTTGCCTACACCTTTGTGAATTTCTCAGTGCCTGTTATTGTTTCCAGGAAAACCTTGGTGTTACCTGCTCACACTGCACTGGCTACTGTTTTGCTTCACAGTAGAATTAGAACAGGCACTGTTGACAGGGGAAAAAGTATGATTTAAAAAATGCTTCTAACCTATCTCCCATTCTTAATATTCACCAGTTTTTCCCTTACAATGACGCACCCTTCTTTTGCTACAAAGGGCACTCTAATTTATGTTTATTTGACAAATCCCTCAACCTACTCCTGAATTCTGAGGCATCTCTAGGATTGAATTCTGGGGAATGAGCTTATTACCCTTACATCTTGTCAAGAGCCTGTACAGTCCAAACTTATAATCTACATATAGTCATTGCTAATCTCTAATCATATCAGACATTTTAAAGCATGTTAATGGTCAGGAAGTACACTTTCCTTTTTTGGAAAAAAATGCTTAAGGAAACATGAGGCAAGAGAGTTCCCTGATGGTGTAGTGGCTTAAGGCTTTGGCGCTGGTGCTGTCAGCGCTGTGGCCTGGGTTCGATTCCCAGCCAGGGAGCTACCCACATACCAAAAAGAAAAAAAAAAAAAAACATGAGGCAGATCAAGAAATGACTCAAACTTTAAGAATACATGAATAGAAAATTGGGAAATTTGGGTTAGAAAAGGAATGGTTGTGACTCCTTAATCTATTTTATATAGAAAGAAGACAAGTAGTATTGTAAATCTAATGATAAAATATAAAATAGACAATTATGAAAAGTAGAGTTATATGGCATAATAATAATTTAACTCTGTGGAACAGAGGCAAATATATTTTCCAGTCCTTATCAACAAAGATCTCATGCATATTTAAGAATTTGAGCTGATTTCAGCTAATATATATCCCAGCATATTAATGGTCTTTGCCTATCAGTGTGTGTGAGCACAATTTTGGACATTTTATATTATTTTTTGGTTTTATCAGTATTTTCTGGATTTTTTATAATTAAAGAGAAACATTACTTTCAAAGTAAGATTAAAAGGAGATGAAAATAAAATCAGTATACCGTGAGCTTTTATAATGAAGTTTACAAAATTTAAATAAAGGTGAAACTGAGGAGAACAACAAAAGTGACCTGAGAGGGACCTCTGAAAAACTCCCTGGGAGATTACAACTAATGAAACATCTATAACTCAACTAAAGATTCTCTATACAAACACAATCACAGCTAAGAAGCCTGCTGGTCGTATTAAGATACCTGCGGGCAGGCAGAGGGTAAGCAAAGGAGAAACAAAAGGGGATGCACAGAGACATAGCTACGCATGGGTCTCCACTTGGAACTCTGCCACTGGGGGAGGAAGGAAGAAGAAGGCGGCAGGAGAGCACTCTGGACCTCACTCGGTCCACAGGACAGAGAAAAAGAGGCCCAGAGCTAGGGCATGAGATAGCGCAACCAGACTTCACTTTGGCCCCCAGGAGGTGCAGACCAGTCCACAAAACACAGCCAGGGGACTTCACTCTGGTTCCCAGAGGAGTGGGAGTGATGGGGCTATGAGGAGCCAGAGCATGAATGCTCAGGCCAGAAAGGAGAAGGAGAGAGGGCTGTGCATGCATTTCTCAGCGGAAAACCAGCATACAGGACTGACCCCAAGGCTTAGGGCAGAATCCACACATGGGACAAATCGAGAACAGAAAGGCCCAATCATGCCCAAACTACTTCCACGATCCCCAAAACTCCAGGAGGGAAACAAAGCCACAAGCACCCCTATCCCACAGATCTCTGCCCACACCATATCAGCATTGACCCCCAAAGAAACTACTGCAGTGAGGCTGCCAAAATGAGAAACCTGAGAAAGAAAGCTCAAAATAAATTCAAACAATAGACAAAAAAGTAAAGAGATGGGGACAGATGACCCATCAGAAATAGATCTCAAAGCAATGATTATAAAAATGCTTAAGGAACTGAATGATAACTTCATTAGAGAGATAGCAAGCATTAAAGGAGACATATAAACCATTATAAAGGACCAAACAGAGACTTGAGTGCATTAACTGAAATAAAGAACAAAATAAAAGTCACCAAACTAGATGAAGTAGAGCACAAAGCAGTGATTTGAAAGAAAGGCCACCAGGAAACACCCAATGACAAAAACAGATAGAAACAAGAATCCAAAAAAAGAAAATGGTTTGCGATTCCTCTGGGACAATAATAAACATTAAAAATATTCTAATCATAGGCCTACCAGAAGGGACAGAGCAAATGCAAGGGATCAGGGAAATTATTTGAAGAAATAATGACTGAAAATTTTCCTAACCTGGTACAGAAAATAGACTTAACAAGCCCTGGAAGCACAGAAAGTCCCAAACTAGATGATTCCAAACAGGAACACACCAAGATGCATCATAATTTAAATGGCAAAAGTTAAAAAAAAAAAAAAAAGACAAAATTCTAAAAACAGCAAGAGAAATGCAAGTAGTAACTTATAAGGAGACACTAATTTGACTTAGCTGTTCTCACCAGAACTTTACAGGCCTGAAGGGATTGGCAGAAAATATTCAATATGATGAAAACCAAGGATCTGCAACCAAGAATAATGTATCAAACAATGCTAGCATTCAAAATGCAAGGACAGATAAAGAGCTTCTCAGATAAGAAAAAGCTAAAGGAATTCATCACCACCAAACAAGTACTACAAAGAATGTTGGAGGGACTTCTTTAAGATGGAAGGAGGGATAGGAGAGTGGGTAAAATAAGGGAAAGGGATTGAGAAATTTAGTTTGATTGTTACAAGGCAGTAACCAAGGAGATAACAGAGTATAACATGGGAATATAGTCAAGAAGTTTGCAGTAACTGTGGTGGTAGATGGGTACTAAATTTGTTGGGGTGATGGGAGGAGAGCTGGAGGGGTGGGAAAAAAAAAGGAAGGAATTAAGAAATACAGATTCCTATCACAGAATAGTCACAGGTATATAAATTGCATATAGGACATACAGTCAACAACGTGTAATAACTGTGTAGTGTTAGGGGGGAACCAGATGTTTCAAAATGGTAATTTAGTAAGTTATACAAATGACTCATCACTGCTGTACACCTGAAACCATTATAATATTGTAAGTAAAATGTAAGAAATAAAAAAGTAAAACGGAAAGTAAACATTTTTTTGGCTTAGATGTTCCTTTCTGAATTTTTCAGTGGAAGTGAAGAAGCTCTTTCCAATGAAGACTGTGAAAATGTTTACCACTTGGTATACTCAGCACATCGCCCTGTTGCTGTGGCAGCTGGAGAATTCCTTCATAAAAAGTGAGTTAATTATCTTTGAAACGGTTCCACGTTTGTATTTTGTTTCATTATTGTTTTAGTTTCTTTATTTTTTATTTTATTTTTAACAAAGTTTATTAGGACATTTGTTAACACTATATTATACATAATATTATTAATATAATAATGTTAAATAAGTTCTATAATACATAATCTACATATTGCATTATGTGCTCACCACTAAAAATCCACTATCCTTCTGTCACTACATATTAGACCCCCTTTACCCTCTTCATTCTCCCCCACACCCTCCTTTTCTGGTAAAACACCATACTGTTGTCTGTGTCTGTGAGTTTGTTGGTTTTGTTTGTTCATTTTTGCTTTCTGTTTTATATCTCAACATACGAGTGAAATCATATGGTTCTTGGCCTTTTCAGTGAGACTTACTTCACTTAACATGTTACTCTCAATGTTCATTGTTTTCGTTATTATTTGAGAGTTAGTAGAAGATAGTAATAGTTACTAAAACTAGTCCTAGAAGTAGCCATTTCAGATTCTGAGGACTGTAATACCCTCATATCCTGTGTGCACATCATGACTCACATTCCTGGAAATGATGTTCTCTGTGACATACTCTTTTCCCTGAAGTCTGAAAGGATGGATCCCACCTAGGGATGTGATTAGAGATTGGGGAAGTACATGAAGTTTGTAAAAGCTCCTCCAGGTAATTTATATTTCATTTCACCCATGTTTTGATCTTTTTAAAACTCCTGAGTTCTTATCTTACCCTCTCAACATTTGTCATCTAAAATCACCTTCAAAATGGCTCCCTACCTTTTTTTTTTTAATTCTTTATATTGGGATGAAGATTCATCAGTAATCCATAGTAATGCTGAAAATTATATCTGCAGTTACAGTTTAATTGAAAATTAAAACCTCTTCTATTTTGTTAGCAAAGTATACAACTAATAAGAACTTATGAATATAATTAAACATAACTATGAAATACATTTTTTATTAAAATTATTGGAGTGATATTGGTTAATAAAATTATGTAGGTTTCAAAATGTGTGATTCCGTATACATCATCTATATATTGTATATATGTTCACAGCCCAGAGTCAGATCTCTTTCTGTTACCATATATTTGACCCCTTTTACCGTTTTCTTCCTCTCTTCCTTTCTCCTTACCCTCTGATAACTACTATTGTTTCTTTTTATGAGTTTTTATCTTGTTCATTTGTTGCTTTCAGTTTTATATCTCACATATGAGTGAGGCCATATGGTTCTTGATTTATTGTGACCTACTATGATAATCTCAAGATCCATCCATGTTGTTGCAAATGGAAGTATTTTGTCTTTATTTATAGCTGAGTAATATTCCATTATATGCATATACAAGGTTGGACAATCAATTTCACAAACTCATTCTAGAAAAAGTGCTACCTGCCTCATTGCTGAATATCACTATGGTCAACTTCAAAAGTACTCCCCTTGGGAAGCTATGCACCAATGGCATAACCTATGACACCTTACCAAGCTATTTGTACAGTGCTGCCAACATAAGCGCACAGTAGCATGTTCACAGTGTAAATTGTCAGATTTTGGGCATGATAACAGTTCTGATTGCCATTCCAGAAAAAGAGTTCCAGAACTGCTTTGAAAGGTGGACCAGATGCTGCCATCAGTGCATAGCTTCCCAAGGGGTGTACTTTGAAGGTGACCGTAATGATATTTAGCAATGAGGTATTAAGCACGTTTTCTAGGATGAGTTCATGAAATGATTTGTCAGACCTTATATGTACATCATCTTTATCAGGACACTTCGGTTGTTTCCATGTCTTGGCCATCATAAATAATGCTGCAATAATGGGGATATATATATCTTTATGGATAAATGTTTTCAGATTTTTTTTTTTTGACGATACCCAAAAGATTGATTGTTGGGTCATATGGTAATTCTATTCTTAATTTTCTGAGGATACCATTTTCCATAGTGTACCAATTTATATTCCCACCAGAAGTGTATAAGGATTCTTTTTTTCACCACAGCCTTTCCAACACTTATTATTATTTGTCTTGTTTAAAATAGCCTAATTTTAACAGGTGTGGGGTAGCATCTCATTGTTGTCTTGATTTGTATTTGCCTAATAGCTAGTGAAGTTGAGTATTTTTTCATGTATCTGTTGGCCATTTGTTTGTGTTTTGGGGAGAGGTGTATGTTCAGGTTCTCTGCCCATTTTTTAATTGGATTGTTTCGTTGTTGAGTTGTGTGAATTCTTTAAATATTTTGGATATTAGTCCCTTATTGGAGGTGTTCTTTGCAGATATCTTTTTCTGTTCAGTTAGCTGCCTCTTTTTGTTGATGGTTTCTTTTGCTGTACAGAAGTTTTTTAGTTGGGCAGAGTGCTGTTCATTTATTTTTTCTTCTACTTCCCTTGCCTCTGAGGTCAAATTCATAAAATCCTCTCTAAGACCAAGGTCCATAAGTTTAGTATTACACTTTTGCTTTCTTCTATGCACTTTATTGTTTCAGTTCTTATATTTAGGACAGGGATGTCCAGTCTTTTCACTTCCCTGGGCCACATTGGAAGAGGAAGAATTACCTTGGGCCATACATAAAATATATTAACACTAACAATAGCAGATGAGCTAAAAAATGGTCCATGCATAATTTTCACAATGTTTTAAGGAAGTTAACAAATTTATGTAGGACCGCATTCAAAGCCATCCTGGGCAACATGCAGCCTGTGGGCCACAGGTTGGACAAGCTTGATTTAGGTGTTTGATCCATTTTTATTTAATTTTTGGTATATGGTGACAGCAGTCTAGTTTTATTCTTTTGTACATGGCTTTCCATTTTTCCCAGCACTATTTATTGAAGAGGCTTTCTTTTCTCCATTGTATGTTTTTAACTACTTTGTCAAAAATTGTTTGCCTGTATATATGTGGGTTTATTTGGGGTTCTAAGTTCTATTCCTGTTTTTCTGCCAATATCATGCTGTTTAGATTATTGTTGCTTTGTAGCATAATTTGAAGTCAGGGAGTGTGATACTTCCTGCCTTATCCATTTTACTCTGGATTGCTTTGACTGTTCATGGTCTTTTGTGATTTCATACAAATCTGATGATTTTTTGTTTTTTATCTTTAAAAAAATACCGTTGGGATTTTGATGGGGATTGCATTAAATCTGTATATTGCTCTGGGTAATAGGGACATTTTAACTATATTGATTCTTCTAACCCATGAACATGGAATATCTTTCCATTTGTTATGTATCTTTTTCAATTTCTTTTAATAATGCCTTACAGTTTTCAGTGTATAGGTCCTTCATAGTCTTTAAGTTTATACTTAAGTATTTTATGAGATAGATTTTTTATCAGTCTACTATATGTGTCCTATAATTTATTAGTACACTGATTCTTTCTTTTTTACTTTTTCTTTTTTTTAAAATTCATTTTTATTGTTAGACTTACTGGGGTGACATCTGTTAGCAAGGATTACATAGGTTTCAGGCATACAATTCTACAGTGCATTGTCAACTTGTTGTATAATAAGTTCACCACCTAATGTGATTTCTCTTTCCATCACCTTATATTGATTCTTTCTTAAAATATTAACATTCTTACATGTGTTTTGCTTCTTACATGTACAGTGAATGCAATTTTCTAAATTTGTACATTTCAGTTATAAAGGACCCTCATATTTTCCATTTTCTCCTCTGTGAAAACCACTCAAATAAACCAGACTTTCTCTTAAACCAGTCTGATAGCTCTGCAGATACAGCTTCAAGATAATACTTGAGTCTTTTCTCCTTGCCTTATACTTTGGCCTAGTTTTTGGTTTATTTTGTAGTTGTTGTTGTTGTTCATAGTTTTAACATAGTGACTGATTGTTGTCAGGTGAACCCAAAAGTCCAGTCAGTATATGTAGTAATTTGTGAGTAAGCACCATTGTAAACCATGGACTGGGCAGCTGTTATACATGGATGATTAACTTTGATAATGAGCATGTGTGGCCCTTCACCAGCATCTGCATCTCGGTACTGGAACAACAAACTATTCTCTACTCAGTGGTACCTCTCAAAGTCATAAGAGTTATGTCTGTGTTAAAATTTTCTTTAAGAAGGAAGCTGGCTACTAGTGCATGCTGGTAATCAAAGTGAGGAAGAAAGTCAGGATTTTCAGGCATGACTTTTAAATTACTCTATGAGGGCCATCCATAAATGCCTCTATTTTTCACATTACATGGCTAGAAACTTTCCAACAGCCCTCATAGTTAATTTCCCAGTAACTCTGACATCTGTGGCTGATAGAATAGTGTTATTTTTATATTAATCTTGAAGTATGGTTTGTCATAAATATAAACAGTGTACTGTAGTCTTAACTTTTCTTCCTTTTTCAGTACTATTATATTCTAGTCTCTGTTCTCTACTTAATTTTTCAAAAGGCTTTGTGTTTTTAGAAAGACTTCATTGCTTGTATAGATTCAAAGAAAAAATATGCTCAAAAGGTTGATTCTGTACAGAATAGAGTCCATAAACTGGCAGCACATGAGTCAGAGTCTTTGGGTATATTTGATTTTATTAGTATTGTATTATTCTAAGTTCGTAAAACTTGCTAAAAAAAACTTTTTTGTTGTTGTTGGTTCCCTGAGCGGGGATTGAACACAAGCCGTGGTGGTGAGAGCACTGAAGCCTAGCCCTACATCACCAGGGAACCCCCCCACCTAAAATTTTTTAAATTGGAATATTTTACATAAAATCCTTATGTATGCCTTCGTTATTTTTTATTTCTTTGTAAAAATGAATTCAGTTCCCATGCAAATGAAAGCTTCACCTCATAAACTTGTTTTACGTGCTGCCCTGGAGATACTCAGTTTGAGAACTTAAGAATCTTAACAGTCTCTTACGTATTCTCTCACTGGTTAATATTGTGATCTTTAAAATCTTAAGAAGTAAACTATAGAGTAACATTAAAAATTTCATGATTAAGTTTTTAAAAATGCATGCATGTACATTCATGCATAGCCTATTTTTTAGCCTAGTTTACATACCATACACATCCTTACCATGAATTCAAAAAATGGTAAAATATGTCTAAAGTGAATATTTTAATGTCATAAAAAATTTGACATTTTAATATTAGA
Organism: Lyroderma lyra; assembly: GCA_004026885.1. Lineage (NCBI taxonomy): Eukaryota > Metazoa > Chordata > Mammalia > Chiroptera > Megadermatidae > Lyroderma > Lyroderma lyra. The sequence goes on from PVJL010001541.1 coordinate 238,310, forward strand.
AAAATTAAGTTAATTCCTTAGTACCTTATATTAGTGTACAGTGAATGCAATTTTCTAAATTTGTACATTTCAGTTATAAAGGACCCTCATATTTTCCATTTTCTCCTCTGTGAAAACCACTCAAATAAACCAGACTTTCTCTTAAACCAGTCTGATAGCTCTGCAGATACAGCTTCAAGATAATACTTGAGTCTTTTCTCCTTGCCTTATACTTTGGCCTTCTCCCACCAGAAAAATTCAGCTTCTCTATACTTTTACTGCTTCACATTTGTTTATTTTTATTAAACATGAAAGTATTGTTTTATTTATTTGGTTACTTATTTTTTAAGATTTTTATTAAAATTTAGCTAACATGTAATATTTTACTAGTTTCAGGTATACACCATAGTTATTCAGTATGTATATACCATACTTTGCTGTGTATAATGCACACTTTTTTGAGCAAATTTGTGAGGGAAAAATAAGGATGCCCATTGTACATGAGTAGTATGAATTCTGTATCTATATAAATGTTTTTAGTTCTTTTATTTATACTTATTAATTTAAAGTGTAACTCTAGAAATCAATAATGATACCCATATGCAAAATAATACCCTGGAATATGATAATCTTTTTTTTATATAAAAAATTTTATACATAAAATTTCTTGTACCTTGTATCTGTTCTTGTGCTTTGTAATTATCTGTTGTATAAAATTTATTGTACCGTAGTATGTTAAATAAATGCTAAAATTTCTTTATAATAACAAAAACAAGTACTTAAACATAAACAAATAAAATTTTGAATTAAAAAATTAAAATGAAAGACTTTTTCCCCCTGAAAGTTTGGTCCCAAAATGTGGGTTTGCATTATACACAGGAGCACATTATACCTAGCAAAATATGGTACCTAAAGATGTGATCACCATATATTAGAGGGAATCAATAGTAGGTCAGATTAAGCAGAGAATCAAATCAGCAATTTAAAAGAAAAGGTAACAGAAAACACCCAAACAGAACAGCTGCAAAAAGAATAAAAAATCCAAAAAACAAGAATAGTTTAAGGGGCCTCTAGGATAACATCAGGTGTATTAACATTTACATCATAAGAGTATCAGGAGAGCAAGGAATTGAAACCCTGTTGAAAGAAATAATGACAGTAAACTTCCCTAACCTGGCGAAGGAAATTATTCAGTTGTTTAACCTCTCATTTGATAGGACTATTGTGATGTTTATATCTATATTAGCACAATCTGTATCCCCATCCCAGTTCCTTGCTTTTCTTTTTTTAATGAACAACAAACATTTATTTCTCAGTTCTGGATGCTAGGAAGTCCAAGATCATGGTGCCAGAATAGCTGGCTATGATCATAGCTGGTGCCTTCACACTGTCCTCACATGGTGGAAGGGGCAAGGGATCTCTCTAGACCCCTCTTTATAAGATCATTAATGCCATTCATGAAGGTTCCACCCTCATGACTTAAGCACTTCTCATACGCCCCACCTCCCCATACCATCACTTCGAGTATTAGGATTTCAACTTGTGAATTTTAGCAGAATACAAACATTCAGACCATAGCAGTTCCTCAGTCAGCATGTGAACAGTTGGTGCATAAAATGGAGGCAGATTTTTTTCAACCTTTCTCTTTAGTAGCTCCCACATTTGTAGGGCTGACAGTGCCCTGCCCACATGCCTACCATTCCTGGGGACATCACCTGGGTATGGTGGCCACATTCTTGGACATTACAGAGAAGGCATGTCTTCAGTGCTTCAGAGACACAGTTATGCAGGCTATATGTGCCTTGGGAATGAAAAAAGTATTTAACTGGTCATCTAACTTTTTTTAAAACTTTTTTTTGTTTTACAATTATAGTTGACATACAATATTATATTAGTTTCAGGTGTATGAGAATTTATTAGACATTTATACAGTGGATTGTCAGTGAACTGGCACCCATGGGTTGTAGATGCCAGATAAATTTAAGTAGACTCTCCATTAAAAAATTTTGCACTTGCTTTAGTTCTGGTTAACAGAGAGTCTGCTGTATAACTTATAAAGTCATCACCCCAATAAATTCTACCCGACACCATACATGTTTATTATAATATTATTGACTGTATTCCTTATGCTCTCCTTTACATCCCCATAACTGTATTCTAACTACGACTTTGTACCTCTTAATCCCCTTGTTCTCTTCACCCAGCACCCCCACCCCTTGATCAGCAACCATCAAAATGCACTGTTTTTATGAGCTTGTTTGTTTTCATTGTTTATCCCGTTCTTTAGATTCTACATATAAGTGAAATCATATGACGTATATCTTTCTGTGTCTGATTTACTCCACTGTTGTTGCAGATGGCAAGATTTCATTCCTTTTTAAGGCTGAGTAATATTCCATTGTATAAGTACCTTCTCTTCTCTATCCATTCATCCATGCTGAACACCAGATTACCTCCCTATCTTAGCTATTGTAAATAATGTTACAATTATTACTTGTCCCTTCAAGTAGTGTTTTAGGTTTCTTTGAATACCCACAAGTAGGATTACCTGGTCCTTTTTTATCTTTTGTTATAGCTTTTGTTTCATAGTCTATTTTGTCTGGTATAAATATTGCTACCCCAGGTTTTTGTTTTCATTTCCATTTTCATGAAATATCTTCTTCCATCCCTTTACTTTCAGTCTGTATGTGTCTTTTGATCTGAAGTGAGTCTCTGTAGGGCAACATAGATAAGGGTCTTGTTTTCTTATCCATTCAGCTACCTGTGTCTTTTCATTGGCACATTTAATTCATTTTCATTTAAAGTAATTTTTGATAGATATGTTACTGTCATTATATTATTCATATTTTCTAATCTTCTTTTTTTCCTTAAAGAAATCCCTCTAAACATTTGTTGTAATTCTAGCTTGGTGGTGATGCATTCCTCTAGCTTTTTCTTGTCTGGGAAGCTCTTTATTTCTTCTCCAATTTAAAATAATAGGTTTGCTGGGTACAGTACTCTTAGTTGTAGTTTCTTGCTTTTCATCACTTGGAATATTTAATGCCAATCCCTTCTGACCTGCAAACTTTCTGTTGAGAAATCAGTTCACAGTCTTATGGGAACTCCCTTGTAGGTAACTAACTGCTTTTGTCTTGCTGCTTTTAGAGTTCTCTCTTTGTCCTTAACCTTTGGCATTTTAATTATGATGTATCTTCATGTGGACCTCTTTGGGTTCATCTTGTTTGGGACTCTGCATTACCTGGGTTTGTATTTCCAGTTCCTTTTCCAGTTATGGAATTGCTCCATCATTATTTCTTCATATTGGTCCTCAATTTCTTGGTTTCTCTCTCTTCTCCTTCTGGTACCCCTATGAAGTAAATGTTGTTACTCTTGATATTGTCCCTGAGGCCCCATAAACTACCCTCATTTTTCTCTATTTTTGGATTAGCTCTTCTGATTGGAGCGTTTTTCTACTTTATCTTCCAGATTGCTGATTTGATTCTCTGTTTGATCAAATACTGTTGATTCCCTGTAATGTATTCTTCATTTCTGACTGGTTATTTTTTGTTTTCTAGCTTCAGTTTTATGTTTCCTATCTCTTCACTGAAGTTCTCACTGAGATTATTGAGCATCCTATAACCAGTGATTTGAACTGTGCATCTGGTAGATTAGGTTTTTTCTGTTTTGTTTAGTCCTGTTTTGTTTTGTTTTGTTTTGTTTTGTTTTGAGCTTTGTTCTCTTCTTTGATTTGGGACATGTTTCTTTGTCTCCCCATTTTGGCTGCATCTTTGTGTTTGTTTCTGTGTATTGGGTAGAGCTGCTGTGTTTCCTGGTTTTGGTAGAGTGGCCTTATGAAGTAGGTGTCCTGTGGGGCCCAGTGGTGCAGTCTCTCCCTGGTCCCCTGTGCTGGATGCTCCAGGTGTGTCCATGGTGTGGGTTGTATGTGCCCTCTTGTTGTATTTGAAACGTGGTTGCTGTTTGTACATGGGTTGTAGGGATTGACCCTCAGGGTGATTGGTTATAAGTACTGTCCATGACTATAGTGGAGGAGCTATTGTGTAGGTGCTGACCCTACAGAGCAGGATTTGCTTTAGCAGGGCTCTGGTGCCTGCCCAGTCTGCCCTTTCTGTTTGTCTTTTTGTATTGGTGGTTGGGTGGTGCTTGATGTGATCTGAAGCTGGCCACCAGGTGTGTTGATTCTTTTTTTTTTTTTTTTTTTTGAGTTTACTAGTTTTTTTTATTCAGTGTTAAGCTTTCTTAATATAATTTTTTTTTAATTCATTTTTATTGTTAGACTTATTGGGGTGACATCTGTTAGCAAGGATTACATAGGTTTCAGGCATATAATTCTAAAGGTGTGTTGATTCTGAGGCCTCTTGCAAAGGGTTGCATTGCAAGCCAAGATCAGCCTCTGCCCGTGACTTGCTTGGGCTACTTGGTATGAGCTACAAAGTGATCTTCAGATGATTTCCACTTCTGCTCGGCTTGGAGGTGCCTAGAAGAAGCTAAGCTGAGAACTAATACTAGCTCTCATTTGTACCAGGCTTGGGGTTTCTTAGCAAGAGGTATGCAGCACACCAAGGCCAGAAGCTACTTATGTTGGATTTGTTAACCTTTGAGAAATTTTAGGAAAGTCTGCAGCCTGAGCCAAGACAAGCTGTTTGAATGGAAAAGACACTGAAGTGGCTTGTGCTGGCCCATGCCTTAGATGTGTTGAGGTCTTAGGGAATCACTTGGGCAGGGCTAATGGTACTGTGTTGTCTAGGTTGATGGAGACTAAGATATGGCACCCACCTGTGTCTGCATGATGGTGGTGGGGAGAGCGCAACAAAGGAACAATGGCTTATCCAAGCACTTCTGCCTAGGAGAAAGCTGGCCCTTGTGCCCTCTCCCTGAAGCCAGACAATTCATTTGCTCCCTGTATGTCCCTGATGCCTTTCTAGCTGCTGCCCCAGCCATTAGCAAGTAAGTCTTTATGCAGACTCTTTAAGAGGAGCGCTTGGAACTCCTGCTGCCCACCATCTCACTCAGCCACAATCTCTGCTGGTTTTCACAGCCAGAAGTTATGGGGATTTCTCTTTTGGCATTGGAAACCTGGGCTAGGGAGCCTGGTGTGGAGGGGGGCCTCCACAGCCAAGATATTTCTCCTGATTTTTAAATGCCACACACGGGTATGTGACCACCCTGTTCCATGTCTCTACCCCTTCTTACATTCTCTATGGGGCTTCTTATGTATATCCTTTGTTATAGGACTTCTGTTCAGCTAGACTTCAGGCAATTCTCAATGATGGTTGTTCTGTAGTTCTGATGAGGTTATGAGTGGAGGTAAGCATAGCTTTTACCTACTCTGCCATCTTGACCAGAACTCCTCTTTGTTTTTCTTATAACAAACACCTGAGATACTATAATATATATATACACAGAGGGTACCAAAAAATGTATACACATGTTAAGGAAGGAAAAACTGTATTAAAATTGTAATACTATTAATACAAGTCACGTTTGACTTCTGCAATTACAAGAGGTGCTCAGAGTGGTTACCATCAGTATTTATGTAATACATAGGTAACATCTCTTAAACTGTGTATACATTTTTTGGCACCCCAGTATTTACCTACTGTTTATCTCCATTCACTGGATAACTGCTCAATGACAGCAGGAATTTTGTCTTTGTTCACCGTTAATATCCCTTTTACCTAAAGCAGTACTTGGGAATAAGGCACCTTTAACAGATATTAAATGCTTGTTAAATAAATCATTTTAGCAAATTAAAAATTTCATTCTATTGCCATAATTAAGAAGTTTTACCATTAAATGGTATTTTTATAAATTTAATGTTTGTATCATTTTATTTAATACTATTGGGCTGTTGAGTACTATTTCTAGATAATAGGCTTTAATAAGCAGAAAAGAATACGAGAATTCATCCTGATTTAAAGTATGAGTTTTTATAATTATTGATGGAACTTTTTAGTTAAATACTATAATTTCTTGACTAAGAAAGAAAATAGAACTCTATTTAAAATTACATACTCTAGTGTCTATCGTGTAAGATAAAAATAGTTTTTTCATGAGTATTTGAACATTGGTCATCAATAAAAAAGCTTCCCTGTACACTTCATATATCATATAACTGTATGAAATTGTTAAGATCTAACCTTTTTTTGATGTATAAAAACATCAATTACATGCTTATGTCAAAATAGTAACCTGATCTTTGATGTATTTTTAACACAATTTACACAGTGAAGGAAAAGACTAAAATTCATATCCATGTAAATTTGTAATGCACTTGTTTTGTTACTTGTTTTCAGACTTTTTAGCAGACATGACCCACAAGCAGAAGAAGCATTAGCAAAGAGGAGAGGAAGAAACAGTCCAAATGGGAACCTCATTAGAATGCTGGTTCTTTTCTTTCTTGAAAGTGAGGTAAATTTTTAACATAGCTCTTTGTTTGTTTGTTTGTTTGTTTGTTTATTGTATTAGAGTACATAGTAAATGAAATTGTCATTTAATTCATTCTATCCATTTATTTTTTCAATCAAATAACAAACCTGTTTCTTACAAAATTGCCTCCATGAATTGCTGAATTAGAGAACCAGTACTCTGTTGTGTGAACATGTATGCACGTGTGGATCAACACTGAATATAGGCTAGCAATTTTTAAGCTTTTATTGTATTACAATATTGCATACTTTTTTTATTGTTGCTTTTAAAAATTTTTTGCCTGTCACTTTTAAATTATATCAGTTAAACAGTTTGTGAAAGTTGTCAAGTGTTAAAACCATAAATATTCTCTCTGATTTAAAAATCCTATTATTTAAGGAGAAAGAAAAATATGACTTTAAATATTTTAGTTAATAGTTGTACAAGCTCCATAACGATATTTCTTTGTGAGTTTTATCACTTAAACAATTTTGTTATTAACATTCATAATTTATTATCAGAATCTGCACATGTGAACTTTGGTTTTCCCACTAAAGTGCTCTTTGCTATTATAACTGTATTTTCTACTGCTAGTTTGTCATTGGGAAAGATAAAGCTAAACCTGATGAACCCCTAATGAATAAACTGCTTAGCCTAGAAATAGTTTCAAAGAAAGTGGAGAAAATCTAGAAATTTAAGACTCTTTATTATACTTGGGAAAAAGTATTTTTTTATTTTGTGTTGGAGTATCCTGGGAGAGGGGAAACTTAAAAAGTTCCTGTTATTGCTCAGACTTGAAAGTGCTGGAGAAACTGCAGAAATGAGGAATAGAGAGACAAACAGGCAGCCTGAGTGAGAATTAAAATTGGAGAGATCGAGAACTGAGTCAGTGGAACGAATGGGGGTCAGGGAAAAGGGGAGCAGAAAAATAGTGGAGTTGCCAATATTTTTTAAGCAAATTGTGAATAGAGAAAGAATAAAGTCCAAAACAAAACCAATTGGAGAGTTATATTTGAGTAAACAATGTGTTTAAGAATAGTGTTTTAAATATGTATACAAATTATGTGGGATATTGTTAAAATGCCATTTCTGATTCAGTAACTCTGGGCTGGGACCTGAATTGCTACATTTCTAACAGGCTCCTAGGTGATGTTTATGCTTCTGGTCCAAGGAGCACACTTTGCACAGCGAGGGTTTAAACCATTTTTTTAAAGAAGCAAGTGTGGGTATATTATGGAGTAAAATAAAAAATGTTTGTGAATATTTGGGATAAAACATTAAATACTTAGTAAATATTACACTTGTGATAGACCATTTCAAATTATATCCTTAGCCTCTTTAGGATTATAGAGGAATGGGATTAGAAGTATTAGGCAACAGTCAAATGCTGTATGAAAATTTGACTTTAATAGCAACAACATTTTCAAAAATTGATAGGGATGAGACATGCAAAAATTATTTAAATGAAAAGTTTAAGGAATATGATTATCTAGGTTATTATTAATTGACAGAAAATGGGGAGTTCCCTAGTGGTGTAGTGGTTAAGGCTCCAGCGCTGTCAACGCTACGACCTGGATTGGATTCCCAGCCAGGGAACTACCCACATAAAAAAATTTAAAAGAAAACTTCAGCACTCTCAACGCTGCGGCCTGGGTTCGATTCCCAGCCAGGGAACTACCAAAAAGAAAAATTGACAGAAAATGTTTTAGATTTCTGACAGCCCACTTTTCTTTTTGATATATTTAAAAACGTTAAGTACAATACTTAGCTCTATGCAGTTTCATCTTTTATTTAAATTGGTAATTTTTAATGTATTAACTGCTTTATTTTCAGATGGTATTACTGTATTCCTGTGTTTACTGCTGTTTACTAGAGTGTTATAAGAACATTAAAATGTATTTCCCAATTCTCCCCTATGGCATTCTTGTCAGCTGCAAAAGCAAATGCAAATCATATTTAAGGTTTTCTAGTTGATTCGTGATGATAATATTGTCCTTTATGGTCTCTTGTGTTTCATAAGAAACATTCTTTGTTAAAATCTCCCTTCCTATCCTGTTACACTAGTGTATACCCAGAGCTGAATGCTTATTAATGTTATATACCTATAGTATAATAGGATTCTGATTGTGTTCTACTCTGAATTCCTCTTTGTTTTACTGTAAGGCATGTTCATTAGTAATGTTTTAGTAATAGGCTCATAGAAAACTGAATTGAAAGAGACCTTAGAAATCATAAAATAGAATAAGTCCAATTTATAGATGAATTACTGATCAATTAACTAGGTTTGACTGAACTGGTTATAATGCTCTCTTTGTTTTACTGGAATGTTAAATACTAACCTTTTGTAATAGAATTCTAAAATGTTGAATTGAAAGAGGTTTACAATCCACAGAGTAGTCTCCCTCTTTTATATATGAATTACAAGTGAAATCATGGAGAGTAGAGATTAAAAGTAGTTAATTTTTTTTTTCTTTTTGTATCAAAAAGGAAACTTTGAAGCAATCACAACATTTATTGTAGTTATTGATTTCGGGTGACAAAATGTCTTGTATTTTTTAGATACATGCCAAATGGTACAATAAATGGTACTTGAATATGATGACTTCAGATTTCCATATAGGTAGTGTGACCATGGGTTTGTTTTACTGTACAAACTTGTGGTGCTTTTCAGAGTGACAAGGATGCCATTAATAATTATTCCAAGCCAATAAGCATAACCCAGAACATTTCTGGGCAATCTAAAAGTATAGTCACCATATTATTAATAGCATCGTTTATCATAATTAGCCATTATGATAGCCACTTAAGACAGAAAATTAACAGACATTGATAGATCCAAGAAATCTACCAAGAGTGCTCATTCCTAGTGCATGAATAACTTTTTTTCTTGTTTGTGCTTATATATTCTTCAAGATTCACAATGACCAGCTTTTCTCAGCAGAGAATAAAACCCAGTATAGGAGATATTTATTAGTTTTAGGCTTAATAACTTGGAAATGATTATTTGCATTGTAAATTATTTTTTACAAAAGAAATCACTGTAAGTTTCCATTATACATTGAACTCCTGTAGCATATTTAAGTGTTTGACAGAAAAGTTAGCATGCAGAGAAAACTTGAGGTAAAATATTATGAGTGACCTGAAGCCAATTAAAGATAAATCAGAATATACCCAGGAAATTGTAATTAAAGTCACCAGCAATATGACATTAGTTTGTCTTATATACAAGTTTAGAGGAAATACTATAGCTAAGTTATACTTAGATCTACTTAGATAAAATTATATTTATATATACCACCTAACTGAATATAATTTTATTTATAATTTTAATTTTTACATATTATATGGTTTATAAGTAAATTTTAATATAATTTTAATTATCCATTTTGCTATATAGTGATTCACTATCTATTAATGAGTTGCCTTTTTTGTTCTGCTAATTCCTAAAATTGCTAAGAATGCTTGTAGATAATTTATTTTCATGCTGTTTTTACAAGGCATTTGGGATGTGGACAAGGGTTTCAGAAGCAAAATAGTGAATGATAATTTATGGCCACCAGGAGGCACAGGGAACTTCTGTATTCAAAAGATAAATTGCATACCTACAAGTTAAAGGGAAAGCCTGCTTGATCATATTCCCTCTTTCCAATTTCCTGCACAACCAAGGAAGCTGACACCTTCCAATCAGACTCAAGAAAGGGATTCTAGCTGCCATTATTCTTGAGTCTAGACTCATTAACATACATGAACTGGCAACCAAGAATCACTGAAACTTGGAAAAAAAAATCAATGCCATGAAAAAGAAGCACAAACCCAACATATTGATGGAAATTTTCATTAAAATCCCCAGATATGGGAAGAAGATATTATGAAAGAAGAAGAACGTTCGTAGAAATTAAAAATCATGATTTCCAAAATTTAGGGATGAGGCAAATCGTTAAATGGCCTGAATGGACACAACTAGAAGATTGGTTATAAATTAAACGAAGGGATTTCCAGCAAGTAGTATAAAAGAAGAAAGAACTGAAAAGTATGAGAGAGAAATTAAGAGATAGTACAAATTAAGCAGTTTTATTATATTATCTCATAGGAACTCTATAAAGAGAACAGAGAATGGAAGGACCTAATCAAAGGCATGGAGTTAGAATGTTTACTACCCCTGCACCCTATATGCAAAGTATTACTTGAGGATGTTTTTTTAGCAAAGTGAAAAATGGGTACATTAAAAGGAATATAAGAAACAGTGAACAAATCTGAAAAAAACAGAACTAAGCTTTAAAAATATGACTCTGAAACTTAAGATAAATATCTAACAATTATTCTTAAAGTATAGGAATGTCATGTTCAAATTAAAGAGAAGTAAATAAATGTGCTAAGGTTCTTGAAAATGGAAAAATATGTTAGAAAATAAAACTGAAGGAAGTACAGATAAAGCAAGAAAATGTCATCAGTAGAGCACAGGGAATCAGGTGCCAGGAATGTGAGGGCTGTCTGGAAAAAATCCAGCCATTGTTAGTATAAAACGAGAATGGTTTGCAGCTGGATACTTTCCAGACAGCCCTCGTATTTCCAGTGTTGGTAAAACAAAAGTAAATGAATTAACATGCTTTATTAAAAAGTAGTTTGTCATTTAGGAATGAAGAAATTAAAAATGTTGTTTACAAATATACCTTGGTCAAAATAACACAGGAATTTTACAAATAAACAATAGGAAATAAACTGAATAAAGGCTGGATATGATTAACAAATTCTTACAAAAAGCTGAGGGAACAGTATTATATAAGATAAACCAAAATTGAGAACAAAGAAGTGATCTTTTATAGTATAGGAGGTATGATCCAACAAAAATATACGTCTGAACGTGTTTGTGCCTTTTCTTCAGACACACTGTAATGTACACATAGTTAGGCATAAAAGCAAGTTTATTTAGCATAGGTTTTTTTATTGTAAAATATAAATAATTATATTTATTACTTTAACTATTTTTAACTGTTAACATGCATTAAGTGCACTCACATGGCTATTCATCCATCACTACCAACCATTTCCATAACTTTTCCAAAATCTTCCTAAGCTGAAACTCTGTACCCATTAAATCAGTGGTTCTCAACCTGTGGGTCGCAACCCCTTTGGGGAGTTGAACAACCCTTTAAAAGGGGTCGCCTAAGACCATCGGAAAACACATATCAGATATTTACATTACGATGCATAACAGTAGCAACATTACAGTCATGAAGTAGCAATGAAAATAATTTTATGGGGGTCACCACAACATGAAGAACTGTATTAAAGGGTCGCGGCATTAGGAAAATTGAGAACCACTGCATTGAATAATAACTTCATTTCAGCTTGGGTTTTAATAGCAATGATTTTGAAACGTTTTCTAGTTTTTGCTGCTAATTTTTATTTTTGACACCAAGTTGTGCACCACTTAGCCTATCACTGTTGGAATAGTGTTACTGATGGTCTGGAATAGTTTCTTAGAATATGTGAATTTGGAAAGTTTGACCATATCTTGCTGTATAACTTTGTTCGTGTTCTTTCCAAGCAGAGATTCTAATTGACATTATCTACTCTGGCTTTGGCAAAAATCTTTAGGAGACTGTGGTGTGTGTGGGTCTGGGTGTGGTTTACATGAGGCATTTCAGGAGTCAGAATGGTGAGATTTGAAATGCAGTGGAACTTAAGTATAAAATTATGAAGGTCACATGAAACAGGGCTTTGAATTGTTTATCAAAATGCATATGGAAGTTATAATGATAGAGTAAATAAAGAGAGGAAGAAAACCAACTCACATGCCAAATGTGCCAAGATATCTATAGACAACTAGTAGGTAAGAAAGGTCTATGTCAGGTATGTCCAACCTGAGGCCCCAAACAGCTTTGAATTGGCCCAACACGAATTCTTAAAACATGAGATTTTTGGGAACCTTTTTTTTTTTTTAGCTCATCAGCTATCATTGATGTTAGTGTATTTTATGTGTGGTCCAAAGACAGCTTCTTCCCATGTGGCCCAGGGAAGTCAAAAGGTTGGACACAATTGGTATACATTTTGGGGCCACTGCTTATGATGAGAAAACCAAGTATAAGCACATACAACTGAAATCAGAGTTACATAGAATAGTGCTTACTTTCTACATGCTGTACACTTTTTTCTATTTTCATTTTGTTGAAACTTTGGTGTCAGTGCATTAAATTAGTTTATAAGATTACAATCAATGAATTGTTTATAGGTTGCAACCAATGAATGTGTTGCAGTGTACTCATGCAGTTAGAAAACACCTATCTAGAAAGTGGTTTAGCTGGATGTCTTGAGCCTCACAGAAGGAAGAATTCTTGTACAACAGTGTAAAAGTTAATTATAAGTAGCAGAAATAGGAACAGTGTGAAACCTTCTCTAGTTACCTACTCTAAAGAGCTATATTGGAGTAATCTTCTATTTTAATGACTAATAAGTGGTAGAAAGTCTTGTGAAATATTAGATGAGGAATGTGGTGTTTATTTACTGTGGGACCATGTCAAGAAAATTGTCAGGAGTAATGAGCAACAGTACTTGAGGTGGGGTGGGATAGGGAATGTATTGAGATGGAAATGAAAGTAGAAAAGAGGAGAGAGATGGATTAACTTACACTTTGACATTGACCAACATGACAGACATAAAGTAAATAAGGCTGGAATCAAAGTTTCAAATGGAATTCTGGGAGAAAGTAATTGATTTCCTTTAAAAAAAAAAAAAAAAAGATAGTTACAGAGACTGTCTAAGAATAGTGAAAAGTGACCTAGATCCAGTTTATAGTTTTAAGAATTCTGTTAGTTATACTCTGTTTCTTCATCTATAAATGATATCATTGGACTAGAAGATCCTTAATCTTGCTATTGTAAAAAAATTTTTTATTAAGTCTACATAGTGCATCTCATTGTGACACTGGAATACAGATCATATATATTTGTGTGTGTGTATATAATTCTCTGACTGGCTCTTGGAAACATTGTGACCAAGCCATTTTAATTATGAAGAAAATGTTTTGAGTTTGTTTTTGTTGTTATTACAGTTTATAACTTATGGAGTGATCCCCCCAATAAGTAGTACCCACCTGGCACCTACATAGTTATTACAATATTATTGACAGTATTCCCTAAGAAAATGGTTTATTCAAAATATTATTAGTAGTTTTTTCATTAAATGTTCTTCACTCACACTTGATTTGTTATTTTTAGTTGCATGAACATGCAGCCTACTTGGTGGACAGTTTGTGGGAGAGCTCTCAAGAACTGTTGAAAGACTGGGAATGTATGACAGAGTTGCTATTAGAAGAACCTGTTCAAGGAGAGGAAGGTATAGTATTTTGCCAAGTTGATTTACATATCGTTTGGGGTTTCCATTAATAATAACACCATCCTGTATAGATCACTTCTTAAAAATGAATATATGCAAGTATACTGTGTCTTTTTGCAAAGAGAACCATTTGTTTCCTGTAATAAGAATGTCTCAATAGCTTATAATACCTTTCGAGATTAAGACTGCTGTCATGCTGCACAAATTTTAAAAATTCTTACATAACATGTAATGTTCAAAACAGTTTTGTTACGCTGATTTGAAACACAAAATACTGACATACATAATGTAAACAAAAATTGCATCCAGAATCTTTGTACTGTATTTATATGTGAACTTGGAAAAGCCATTGACACTAAAGGATTTATTAATAATTAAATCACAACCATCACCTTTTGTTATATTTTCTTAAATATTAAAATCAGAAAGTCGATGGATAAAGAAGCTGTGGTACATATACACAATGGAATATTACTCAGCTGTAAGAAAAGATGAAATACTGCCATTTGCGACAAAATGGATTTGAGATCATCATGTTAAGCAAAATAAGCCAGACAGAAAAAAAACAAGAACCATATGATTTCACTCGTGTGTGGAATATAAAGCTGAAAGCAACAAAGAAACAAAAACTCATGGACACAGTCAATAATTTAGTGGTTAGCTGAAGGGAAGGGAAAGGAGATGTGAGAGGAGGGAGGGGGAGTCAAATACATGGTGATGGAATGAAAACTGACTATGGGTGGTGAACACATAACACAACACATAGATGATGCATTGTAGAATTGTACACCTGGGACCTGTGTAATTTTTGCTAGCCAATGTCACCGCAGTAAATTTAACAATACAGATTTTTTTTAAGCCAATGTCACCGCAGTAAATTTAACAATACAGATTTTTTTTAAATCAAAGTAAAAAATAAAGTCATTTATCTAGTTATTTAAGAAGTATGGAGAAATAGTTTATGTATGATCATTTCTGAAGTATGCATATTATATATTTCATAATAACATCAACAGCAGAGCAGATATGTATCTATATATTTAATAAAGCATTTCTACTCTAAATGCTTACATGAATATTAGCTTCTTAAAACTAGAAATACTTTTTCCTATATATGGCTTGTTTTTCAAACTAGCCCACAATAGTGCTTTAAAGAACTGTTCTATTTCATTTGTACAACAGTCCTGGAAGGTAGATCATACTTTGTTGTTAATGAGGCTTTTAGTGAACATGGACTTCAGAATCAAAAGAAATATATTCAGATTTTTAACTCCACCCTTTGTGTCTAAGGTGTCCTCATTTTTTTCTGATTCTTAGCTTCCTTTTATTTATAACAGAGATCATTTTCCTTATATACCATATTTTTCCATGTATAAGATGATACGTTTGTCTAAAATTGTTAGACCAAAAATTGGGAGTTGTCATATACATGGGAGTAACCAGTTGAGCAGGTTTCTTAATGTTGTCTTAGAAAAGTAGGGGGTCATCTTATACATGGGGCATGTTATACACAGAAAAATACAGTACCTTATGTTGTAGTTGGGATTAAATGAGATATCGTACTATTAATTCCCTATTCTACCGTTCTGTGTGGTTCAGTCCTCTAGGATGTAAGGGCCGAGTGAGCCATCTCCTGTAGTAGATGGCTCACTCGGCCCTTATAGCACGGGTCACTGTGAAGATTGACCATCCCCCAGTGTTTTTTTTTTAAGTAGTGATATTAACTGGCATTATCTATTTTGGCTTTGACAAAATTCAATAAAGGAAACAACAGGTGTGCATAATACTCAGGTACATCCCAGTAAATTGACTTAGATTGCCTCTTTTAAAAAAAATAATAATTACCTCATAACTTCATTATTAATCTGTAACAAAAATCCTTCCCAAATATTTCCCAAATTTTCTTTCAAGGTGAAAGTTGTTGTAATATATTTATAATATTCTTATTATTATTTACTTTATTTGCATAGGGGTTTTTTATTTTCCTCCATATCCTTGGTAACAAGATGGTCCTATTACAAGCTGACAGGGCCTCGTGCTCACAAAGTCAAACTTACACCTGTACTCTCTACATTCCTTTCACTTTTGTGATCATAGGAATATGAACATGCATTTTTATATTTTCTCCTTTTATTTATATATGTTCCTGCTAAGTTCACTGACTCATACATTCTATTTTTAACTAACCTTGATATTTTCTCTAATAAAATCAGTTTCCATTCTAATCACTACTGCCCAATCAACACTTGAGCAAAGTGCCTGGCATAGTGTTTACTAGTATGTTTCATTCATTTTCCTTCCTTGCTTGTGGCCATAGAATCAGCACATTTTATCAGTGAGTTATGATTCAAGCCACTTTCCTTACCACTCCATTCTCTATAATGTTATTTTCAAGTAGAAGGGAAGCAGGGGATATAAATTAAGGGAAGAAGAGCCAGGGTGGTATCCTTTGGTATTGTTAATGTTTTACTCTCCTTTAAATAAGATGTGTAAGTCAGTAAATAGTAATTACTAAGTCTGTTAGTCATCAAAGGGTTCTAGATGTATTTACCTTATTGAAATAATTATGTACTATTAGCAGTTCAATTGTGGTTTAAATTTAGTTGACATTGGATTTAACTTTCAGTCAAGAAGTTAATTTGGTTTGATTTGGCTTGGGTTTGTTGGTTTGATTTTAGCTAAAAAGTGAGTTATAAAGTGGGAAAACATTTTTAAGTAAACCACAGTTTTAGGGTATGATTGAATCTTGGAAGGCAAGGCTGGGGAAATTATACATAAGAAGTACAGAACCAATCTACATCAAAACACAGCTTTTTTTTCATGTGTTTGTCTAAGTATATGCTGTGCCACATACAAGCTCTGGCATGGAATGGCATCCAAATCAATTTTCTGTGCTAGTATTTTGCTATGCTTTATAATAAAACCTGCTACTAGTTACTTAACTTTAAGACTAACCAGAAATTAAGTTATATTTTACATAGGTAGATTGTGATAGATGTTCCATTGGATGAAAGTCTAGTTAGCATTTGGAGATACAAGACTATTATTTGGGAAAACAGACACATTATTAAGGCTATCAATAGCAATTTAAATCACTGGGTCTCAGTTTCTTCATATACATAAGGGCTGTCGGGAAGATATCCAGCCATGTAATATGAGAAATAGAGGCATTTATGGCTGTAGTTTTTTCCAGACAGCGTGTGTGTGTGTGTGTGTGTGTGTGTGTGTGTGTGTATACATACATACATAGGGTCCCTAAAAATGTATATACATTTTAAGAAAGGAAAAAACTGTTTAAAATTGTAATACTCAATATATACCAATAACAAAGGATGAATACAAGTTATGTTTGACTTCTAATCAAAGTGGTTATCATCAGTGTCAATTGAATATATAGATAACATCTCTTAAAATGTATGTTGTTTTTTTTTCTCTTTTCTTTTGGAACCCCCGTGTGTGTGTGTGTGTGTGTTTAAGACCTTCCACTAGGTAATCTTCTGTGGTTATTTCTAATGTTAAAATTCTGTACTCCGGAGGATGGGTGAAGTAAATGTAAAAAAATGAAATTCTTCAAAACAGGGAATCATTAACTCATTTATAATTTTAAAATATTTATTGACCACCTTCTATGTGCTAATATACTACGCACTGAAGTCATTTCATTGCCCACATTGAGCTTACATTCTAGTGGGAAAGGCAGACCAAAACCAAGCTAACACTCAGAATAATTTCAAGAGTTTATAACTGTAGTGAGTGATAAAATAAAGAGTGGTTCGTCTTTATGTTGAAACCTGAAAGGAAGATCTCTCTGAAGAGGCCACCTGTGAACCAAGAATCTATAGGATGAGGGGGCTTGCCATGGGAAGTGTCACAAAGGAGCCGTCTAGATAGAGGAAATAATGATTGTAGAGCATCTAAAGTATGATGACATTGTTATGTTCCAGGAGCTGCAATAACTAGAGTATAGTGAGCCTGTGGCACAAGATGAGAAAGAGGCAGAGAAGAGTGATGTAATCCAGTTCACTTTAGAAACAGTGTTTTTTGTAAACATGGTTTGGAGTAGGCAGAAGACCAGTTAGGTACCTGGTGCAGTGTTCTCTGTGGGAAATGATAATAAAAATATGAAAGAGGAAGATGGATTATGAAGAAGGAAAGATCCTTGCCAAAGCAATACTACATAAAAAGAATAAGGCTGGTGGCATTACACTTCCTGACTTCTATTTATATTACAAAGCATCAATAGTCAAAACAGCTTGGTACTGGCAGAAGAACAGAAATAGAGACCAATGGAATAGAACTGAAAACCCAGAAATAAACCCACAAATATATGGACAAATAATTTTCGATAAAGGAGCAAA
>PVJL010001542.1:0-61384 GCA_004026885.1 Lyroderma lyra
AAAAAAAAAAAAAAAGAGCCATAAGCAAAATTAAAAACAAATAACAACCTGGGAAAAATATTTTCAACTTACGGCACAGACTAAAAATCAACAAATTATTAGTAACGCAACAGAAAAATTAGCAAAGCACATCAATAGACATTTCAGACAAATAAATAAAATAGCCTTTAAACATCATAAGAAGAGTTAAGCACTTTTTCAAATAGGAGAAATGCAAATTTAAAATATAGTGTATAACTTCTAGATTTTTGACTAATCTAATAGGTAAAAATGTTTTCTAACACTCTCTTTTGAGGAGACAAGAAAAAATCAGCCATTTTCATATGTTGCTGGTGTCTAATGTGACCCCTAAGGAGAAATCTGGTAACATTATTAAAATTTAAAATGCATTTACCCTTGACTCAAAATCTCACTTCTGGGAATTTTTTCTACAGAGAGCTTGCATACATGCACAATGGTGTAGCACCATGATTGTCATTACAGCACTGTTTATAAGGGCAAAGGATTGGAAGCAACCCAAGCATCCATCAAAACAAGTATATCTGTGTGCATATACATACACTTATACCCACATACACACACACACATATATATACACACATATAGTCATTTAAAAAAATGAGGATGCTCCTTGTAAGCTGCTATGAGAAAGTACACACACACACACACACACACACACACACACACACACAGAGAGAGAGAGAGAGAGAGACAGATATAGGAATATAAATATTATATGTCATATTTATGTTAGGGAATAAAATTTAAAATAATATATGTATTCACTTATATATACATAAACACACAATATACAGGAAACTAATGATGAGCTGTAGATGGAGGGGCAGGTGTAAAAAGTAAAGTATAGGTGACAGAAGGGGAAGGAGGCTTCTCAGAGAGCACCTCATTTCATTGTTCTGATTTTTGATCCATATGAATGCATCACTTATTCAAAAATTAAATTAAAAGAAAGCATTCAATTGACTTACTATATAGTTAAAGCTCAATAGTTCCCTCTAATGGACCAGGGGTTTGGAAAATCCAAAGAGCACATGATCCAAAATAACATTTTTATTTGTCTTTGCAATGCATCATTTGGTGGGAGGGATGGGGGTGCCAGACAATTCACCATCCTAATGACATTTTGCAAAGTCCATTGGTAAAGTCCCTTGAGGTATTAGTAAGGACACAGTCACAGTTGTCTGCAGTAAGAGCGTATTTTGAATGCAGGAAAGGAAAATAAACGGCCAGGAAGCACTGCCTTCCTGCAGAATAGAAGCGTTATAGCCCTTTGAGTGCTACGTTGCAATTGTTGACTATTAGCAACACATCTCTCTTACACTGCAGACCAACAGGTGTTAAGTTTTTCATCCCCAAGGCCCATTTCTATCGTGCCCCCAATCCAGACCCCAGATTCCATGTTTAGAAAGATTTATCTAAACTGTATATCAAAGATAATTACCCATTTTTAAGATTAAAAATACATAATTGCCATGAAAAGTGTCTGACTCACATGAAATAACTAAATTATTACATTAACGTGATAATTTTCACAAGTGCAAAAAAATTTTTTTAGACACTCATTAGCCAGATTGTTTTATTTTCCCTAAATAAACCACTTCTGTTAGGCTCTTTGAAATATGAGAAATAGGTCAATATCTCCTGTGACTCTTTTTGAGGTTCTGAGATACCAAATTACAGACTCTCAAATCTGCAACAGGCAGTGGCCTGGGAAGCCTCTCCCTCAGCCCCTAGCACAAAGGCTTCATCTGTAAGAATGAGCTATAACCCACTGCCATAGGAAACGATGTGATGGTTATAGTAAAGGTGGGGGGATTCCCACTAGTGAGTTGAGTAAACACACTCAATATTTTGCCGTGCCGGACCATTTCTCAGCATTTCAAGTTTCCTTACATGTAGAAGCAAGTATTAAAAGTTAGTGTCAACATTGAGCAAATTACTTAAACTCCCTTTGCCTCCATTTTCTTACTGTAAAAAACGGAGATAATTGAAAAATAATAACCTCAAGTTAGTTAATATGTCTCAAGCACCTAGAATAATGTCAGGAAAGATAACACAAACTCAAGAATACTAGCTACCTGCATGTACCATCTTAGAGGTATGTTTAAAAATTGTCTCTTTGGAGCCAGCCTTCCAGGGCTACCTCCTGAGAAGTGAGAAAATACATCCTGTTGCCATTTTCTTTAGACTAATTAGCTGTGGTACAAATGGAAATTATTAACTTTCGTAACTTCAACTTCACTAGTGTTGAATGATTTACATAATCCTGTAGCTAGGAGGTCCCAGGACAGCATTCCTCTCCTTGGCAAACTTGTACACCCTCCTCCAAAGGCAGTATTTTGTTCATCACATTATGTCTGAGAAGTGACTACAGGCTAGGGTTAGGCAGAGAACGTCAATCCCTGTCCCGCTCTGTGCCGGGCAACAGAGGCTACAGTGGGGAGCAGAGGAAGACCCTGCACACAGGCAAGGGCAGGGCCAACCAGCCCACAGTTGGACAAGAGGGCTTAGAAGAGACCCTGGACGGGGTCTATTTACAAATGGGGGAGTTGCAATGCAGTTAAACTCCAGGACCTGGCACCTCTGAGCCTCTATTCTCCACCACAAGGGGGATATTGAATTGTCATGATCTGGAAGCAAATGGGAGAAAACGGTGTTTATAATCAGTAGTTTCGATGTGTGCTTCACTCTCTCCTATGGTGTTTTTTCTTAACACTACACAGAGAACAAAGAAAATGGGAATGCTGCACCCAGGAAGAGGCCATCTAGAATGTTACAAAAATGCTTCCCCAACTCATTTGATCTTAGGGAAGCAAATGAGATCAAACTCTATGTTCCTGATGGGAAATAAGAGGACCAACATTTTCCTGGGTAATCATTTGAAAAATACACGATTTCCATACTCAATAATTTCACCCAGTATTTCTTTCCTTATACTTTCTTCATTTAAAAAGCACATTTTTAACTTATTTCATAAAATAATCCACTTTATCCACTCTAAGTGGACTAAACACATTCATTCACTTATTCAATCACTATTTATAGAGGACCTATTACGTGCCAGGCATCATTGTGTTCACTGCCATAGCTTCAGTCCCTAAATCAACATTCCTGTGCTTGGAGATCTGACTTCCCAATGATTTGCTAATGATTTCCTCCATGTGCCCTGCTCACACAGAATAAATTCCTTCTTAAGTGAACATTTATTGAGGTATCAGGCACCCAGCATCATTAATTCATTTAATTCTCACAACAGCCCTATAAGGTGGGTACTATTACGACGTCCATTTTATACATGAAGAATTGAAGTTTAAAGAGAGGGTAAGTAACTTACTCAAGACTACAAAGCTAGTAAATCATGCATGGAATTTAAACACATCCAATTCCGAGCTTCTCCATCTTAATCCCTACACCATACTGCCTTCAAAACTTCTTAGATACGGTTTGCCATGATGGATACATTTTGTTTGTAATAGCCTCTTGTGCATTTTCTTTGGTTTGCAGTGATTCTCATCTTTTTCTGTATGATGCCCTTCTAGCATCTAGAATATGATCATTTAAAAGCAATTATATCAAGTCATGGGACCATGGCAGAGCAG
Organism: Lyroderma lyra; assembly: GCA_004026885.1. Lineage (NCBI taxonomy): Eukaryota > Metazoa > Chordata > Mammalia > Chiroptera > Megadermatidae > Lyroderma > Lyroderma lyra. The sequence goes on from PVJL010001542.1 coordinate 3,621, forward strand.
GCTAAGAAATGACAAACATTTATATATAAGTATTTAAATATATGCACTCCACTCTGCTTAGTGCATTATTCAAATTCTGGGTTTTCACAAAAAGGTTCCCAGAACTTACCAGCTGCTTCCTTCTGTGATCTCATGATTCGCATCCAAATAAGACTCAAAAGACCTACTTTCCAAATCAGCTTCCTTATATTTACACCTGGTCACTGATGTCATTTGCCTTCTTTTTTGCAAACTCCAAACTAACTAGAGAAGAGAATCAGTTTGAATTCGCTCTCTAATTACTTCTTTTCCTTTCCCCAAACCTTGCTATTTTTTCTCCCTCTAAAACCCCCGAAGCCAAAACCATAAGTTCAGTGAAGTGAGTGTTATTAAGCAAATTATGAACCGGCTCAGGGAGTCACTGTAATTGCTCTAATCAGAGACATTTCCCCAGCTCTGCTCCTGGGAGGCCTCCCCGGCCTAGAACACTCCTTGCCTGTCCCTGGGTGGTGTGTCAGCAGATAGCAGTCACTGTTGCTATGTTTCCAGGTTAATGTGAGACTATTCAAGTTTGAAGCTTCAGACCCTTATGATTCTCCTCAGAGATTGCTTTAACAGGTCCACTGAAAACACCTTATCTAAGTGCCCCCGGAGCCCATGTCACTATTTAGACCTAGACGTCAGATTCTTCAATAGGAAAAAGATTGCGTGTGTGCAAAGGGCAGAAGCTGTCTCCTCTCTCACCAAAGTCTACTCCTGAGGGCGGGAACGGTCTTTCATCTCTGACAACAGGCTTGGCACAGAGCAGGAACCCAAATACTTGCTGAACACTGTGGAATGGAGAAAGGAGGTGTGAAAAGTAAGGTTTTCTTTTTGCAAGCACTTTATGGGACAATGGATTTAATAATAAGAGAAGAACTACTTGCACTGGGGATGTGCATACCGCACACTACACTTAATAAATGAGAACACTGAGAAGACATGGCTAACGCTCAGCACATACTTAACAGCAAAGATACCTAATTTCTCACCATTAACTCAAAACAGTGAAAGGCTGCAAGTTTGTATGAGAAGCAGAAAGAGACAGAGGTTGACGTACAGAAGAAAAATATCAAACTGACATTGAATCAGGAAAAACCAGGAAAAACAGCAGTAGCAGCAGCAATAATCAACATTCTAACACGCTCCACTTGATTATGAAATCCTTCGAGGAAAGTTCCAGAACCTAACAATATAGTGCCTTAATGAGGCCTACTAGCTGGCTGTATATTAAAATACTGCCACCTCTGCTTAGGCTTTTAGTTAACTGTCTATAGTCTGTGGCAATGGTAGCTCGTGATGGTGAGGTGACTGAGAGCTGTCACAAGAATTCTTTGGGTGTAGGTTCCCTGGGCCCTGCAGGGCAGATCCGAATAAACTTGACAGATGTGACATGGCTACACAGTGAAGTCCATGTAGCTGGCTTCCTTTTGAGGGTAATTACGTTGCATACTGAATTAGAAGTATCATGTTTTGGCATCATCAACCTAACTTTATTTTGGGGGTGTTTTTCTTAACTGAGAAAGTATTAATCAAATAAACATTTTAAATGGAATATACATACTCGTATATATTTCATTATTTAATAAATGTTCTTGAATTGTGCACTATATGAAAAACTAGAAATAAAAATCTAAGTAAGACAAGGTTCATGCCCTAAAGTGATTTGAATATAGTGATGAAGGCAGTCCAAGTATAATGGCCCACATGTGGCAGTTGCTATAGGGACAAGGCATTACAGACTATTACTAACTATACATTCTAAACATGCTAGTCATTCCTGTGGCTGGTAGTACACAGGGAGGCATACATAGTATTTATGCTGAAACAATGCCGGGAGGCTCCCAGAAATAAGCAAACCTGCAAAGGACAAATCTACACACATTTAATTTGGCCAAGTACAGAAAATACCTCAGGAAAACATTTTTTTTCTTAAAAAAAAAAAAAGGCATTGGATAGCATACTGGCTGAAACTTTCCACAGACATCACCAGAATAAATTAATGGGTGCAGACAAGTGTTTAGATTTGCAGCACTGATTAGCTATCACATTGAGGTCCTGTTTCCACATCCTAAACTAGGAACTGGGCATCCTAGAACTTTGAGGATTCTGAGCATACTTCATGGCTCCCATGTCCCCAGTTCTTGGTTCAGGAGTCTCACTCTTCCAGCAAAGTTCAATTCTTCCAGAAGCATAAGACACATGAGATGTGTCAATTTTCGAGAGGGGGAAGAATCATACTTTCCTGATCACCAGTTTAGCCATTGCAAATTAAATCTCCCATGTAGTAAGAGGTACCCAACATGCCCCTGCCCCCACATAAGAGCATATCTCAACATGTTCACCTTATTTTCCTAAAGGCATTCTAGTTATCTAAAAAAATGGTATATTTCCGTGTAATCCAAAATGAAATAATTTTCACACACATGAAGAAGTATTTGCTATCGTATAGTAACATGCTAAGCGCATTCACTTACATTGGACAAAACTTATGACAAGAGTCTACCTTCTGGGAATATATTTGAGTAGGAAAAAGTTGGATGTAAAGTATGTAAACTATTAAAATACGTAATCTCCTGAGGCCATCAAAGGGCTTCTTTGCTAATTCAGACTGAAGCAGCCCCCTCAGTGAATTCCAGTGTATTTCTGACTGTCTGGGTGGCATCCACACTCACTGGGACTTTCTCCCCACTCACTGTGAGCCTCCACTGGGTGTTTTAAAGATGATACTGACCGAGGACTGACTGTCAAACTCATTGCAACTGGTTCTAGAACTGTTGTATGAGTACCTTGGGTTAATCTTCAACAGAGGATCTCACTCAACTTATTTGCCCTGCTTCTAAGGTCTTCCACATCCATTTAGACATTCTTAGAATGTCAATCTTGCTTTAGAAAGATACCAGAATTTCAAGTACACTTCTTAATTAAATGACCTCTACATCTAGCACACTAAAAATAGTAGGTTCTTCAAAAATATCAGAGATCAAAATCCTATTTAATAAATCGCTATGAAGAACCTACTGTGGTCAGCACTGTGATAAGCACTGTGGAGTTCTACTGGAATTATAGTTTAAATATAAGAAAAATATCTGACCTAAAGATCTGGTGAGACTAGATATAATGCATAAAATGCCTGCAGTGAGTACAGGGCAGAGTGCCAATGACTAATTAAAACAAGTGCTAATAACAACTCATAATAATACCTTATCATTTAAGGCCAAAACCTGAAAAATGAAGAGTGTTTAAATCAGATATCGTGCTTTCACATACAATACTTTTAATTATTACACCCACACAGAGGGGTGGGCAAGGGAGATACTATATTATTAACCCCATTTTACAATTAAGGAAACTGTGACTCAAAAAAGTAAAGGGGTTTAGCCAAGGGCACCTTGTAAATAAGTGGCAGAATTCCAGGCTAGTAATCTTAAAATTGTATTTGTCCCCCTCTTCTGTAATTCTGCTGCTATATCATGCTCCCTGCTTGCTAAGTACCAGTGGACAAAGAAGAGGGAGCATGGAAGGACTTGAAGGATGAGCTACAAAGGATGTAGGGTTTTCACGGGGAAAGGAAGATAGAGAAATGGGCAAAGAGCGTGCTCACAGGCTTGGGAACAGATTGGCAGGGAATGACTTACTGAAATGGGATAAACGAGGGCTGTCCCAAAAAACTCCAGCCATAAATGCCTCTATTTTTCATGTATATGGCTGGGTACTTTCCGAACCACCCTTGTATATTAGAAGGAAGTATGAAATGGGATTTGATAGAGAAATTAAATAATTATAGAACTTTCAGAAAGTCAGAGTTCAGAGGTAAGTTTTGGTCTTTCAAACAATGACTCGTGTTTGAAGGAGACGGACATGACCAATACAGAGGTTAAGCAAAGGGATACGGGTGGAGGGGGCAAAGAGTCCGGTTTTCTGAAATCCAGGAAGGAATGGCATGGAAGTTGGGATGGCTGTGCTTTATAGAATTCATCACCCACATTCATTTGCACATCCCTGAACAATAGCAAAGCTAAAAATACTCTGGTTACAAGGAACAGGGCATATGAAAGAGGATGATTTGCTCACAAATTTATGATAGATTAAGCCATTTCAGGTTGGTTGACTTAAAACTTGTATGATACGCTGTCTCCAGAATTCAGGACTGGCAAAGGTAATATATTACCTTCATTTTCAGGCCTTGGTTTGGTGTTACGTCCTGCCTCGGCAGCCTGTTATCAGGTGGACGAAAGGTGGCCCCACAGGCCTGCTGGAGTTCCAACAGACGAAGGAGATCTGAGTTGGGTCAGAGGTACTCTGAGTGCCTCACCCGTACTTAAATGAGAATAGGTCTAAGTTTTAAAAACTGCTTTTATTAAGATATTTTGCAAAATTTCACTTGGGTAAAGAGTTTATTAGTTTAAAACATCTGAAAAGCCACTGATCTAGTCTAATCACTGGAGGAGACAGAGAGGCAGCAAGATGGAAGTGAAGGGCCTGGTTCAAGGTCACAGAGGGATGAGGCTACTTGAGGGGCATTTTCTACTGTTTTAAATTGGGAACTGAAAAAGCTTTTTTACAGCATAGAGAAACAATCAACAAAATGAAAAGGCGACCTAAAAAATAAGAGAAAATATCTGCAAATCAGTACCTAATAATCAGTTTAATATCCAAAATATATAAGGAACTCATACAACTCAATAGCAAAATATAAAAATCAATCTGATTTAAAAAATGAGCAAAAGACTTCAATACACATTTTTCCAAAGAAAACACAGAAATGGTCAACAAGTACATGAAAAGGTGCTCAACATCACTAATCAGGGAAATGCAAAACAAAACCATAATGAGATATTTCACATCTTCAGAATGGCTGCCATCAAAAAAACAAAAGGTAAGTGTTGGTGAGAATGTGGAGAAAAGGGAACTCTTTTACACTGTTGGTGGGAATGTAAATCGGTGCAGCCTCTATGGAATACAGTACAAAAGTTCTTCAAAAAATTAACAACAGAATTTTCATATGATCCAGCAATCTTACTTCTGGGTACAAACTTTAAGGAAATGAAATCATCATCTCCAAGAGATCTACACACCCCCATGTTCACTGCAGCATTATTCACAACAGCCAAGATATGGAAACAACCTAATCGTCCATCAATAGATGAATGAATTTTTAAAATGTGGTATATAATTTCTTTGTAGATATTGTACCACATTATTCAGCCATAAACAAGAAAGAAATCCTGCCATTTAGGAATGAGGACATTATGCTAAGTGTAATAAGCCAGACAGAAACAGGCAAATACAGTATGATCTCACGTAGATGTGGAATCTAAAAAAGTCAAAATCATAGAACCAGAGAGTAGATGGTGGTCTCCAGGGGCTGGGGAGTGGGGCAAATGAAGAGATGCTGTCCAAGGGCACACACTTTCAATGGTAAGGTAATTTCTGGGGATCTAATGTACAGCATGGTGACTGTAGTTAAAAATACTGTATTACATATTTGAAATTTGCTAAAAAAAAAAGAGAGAGAGAGAGAGTTTAAGAGTGCTCATCATAAGAAAAGGTGACTGAGGTGGAAGAGGTGTTAATTAACTTCACTGTGGTCATCATTTCACAATGTATGCGTCTATCCAATCATGATATTTTACACTTTCACATAACTTGTACAATTTTTAAAAATTGATTTTATCTCGATAAAGCTGGGAAGTGGGGGGGGGGGGGTAACATTTGGGCAACTGAGATCTCAGGAAACAAAACTCATTTGATGTCCTTTGAAGCCAGGGGGCCAGGATTTCCCCCAGGCCCCTGACTGTGGCAGAGCCGTCCTGGAGGCCTACGCAGACAGCACGGGCAGCAGGGACGCAGCCCCGCACACCCAGCCCGGCTGGGCCTCAGAGCAGCAGCAGGGTAAACACCCAGAGCTGGCTTGGGCATTAGCCTCCAGACAGCAAATGACACATTAATTGCTTCTAAAAAGAAAAGTGTCCAGCAGGGGTTCCCTGGTGATGTCATGGCTAGGCTTCAGGTGCCCGGGTCCGATCCTCACTCAGGGAACCAGCCAACCAGCCAGCCAGCCAGCCAACCAACCAACCAATCAACCAACCAGCCAAAGGGTACAGTTAATACTTTTCTCTGACCCATTCATATTTCGATACTTGCTTATTTTTCCCCCTCACTCTAATCTCCTTTTGGACACTAAGATTAAGACCAAAAAAGAAAAATAACAAACAAACAAAACCAAACAAAAAAACCACCAACTCACCACCATCATAAAAAAAATAAAACCACATTAAGAAAAGGAATCTGTGTGCCCAGAGGAAGATAAAGCAGCACTGCAGGTTGGGAATCCTCACTGTTACCAAAGAATGACGACTCAGAAGGAGAGAATCATTACACCCGCTGGTTTCACTCGTATAACAGCATGTGACTTTGTACTGGCCCTGCACTGCCCGCTGGATCCGGAAGTTTAGGGGAAGAAAGCCCAGTAGAGCCCCTAGCAAGTCTGTCCTTTTGTATTCCCATCATAAAAAGTATTCCCCCTACTTTTTCACACAGGGCATACTGTCACCTTAACCATGTTTATCGGACAAACAAAGGATCTTTCAGGAAGCGAGAGCATTTCTCTTCTTTGACAGCAAAACCGATTAAATCTTCCCAGAGAAAAGTTAGGCAGACCAGAACCCACCTTCCTGCCAGTAACAAAGGGACAGCCTTTCCCACTCTAATACTTCCTGTCCTTGTTTTATCGTTAAGAAAAATAAACCAACAAGAGTGACAGAATTTTGTAGAAACCTTCTACTGAAGATACAGCTATTTCCATTTTAACTGAGGTTGAACGTTTTCTTACCAGTTTTGGGAATTATCAAATCTAAGAACTCCTACACTAAATATGCTCCTGGTTGCACACTTAGGAAAACGGCAGTGAATACCGACGATGTCCAGACCAACAGTGCAGGACTGCACGTGGCCATTTCAGGGTGGAGAACGCTGAGAAAGGAGGCTGTGATTTTGCTTACAGTGACATTAGGTGCAAGAGGCAATTCCGAAGGGACTGTAAGTTACCAATCAACAATAGCTCTCCAGGAACTGCTTAACTCCTCCACATTCAGAATGCCCAGATTAAAAAATAAGAAATCAAAACGACCTTTCCAGCACCCACCAACACTGTAAACAGTAATATATCCCAGTGAGAAATCTGGGGCAAAAAAATTATGTCTGTGGCAGATGTGCTGATCTGAGCAATAGAGTCTGTTGTGTTTTTTTTTTAATCACCCTTGTCAGAAATATAAAATCTTATCATAAGTTATGCAGCTTTCTGTGCTTCGTGAGCAATTCACCAACACCAAGGTCCAGATTTCACAGTAGTTATTAGCACTGTCAGCTAGCTGCTGAGAGTTACTGAGACTGGTTTGAGAGGGAAAATATCTCATGTTGCCTTTGAAAGTCACCTGCATGATTGCAGTGCTTTCTACTCCCCATTGAAGACCCATAATTACACCAGGAGAAATTGAGGCTCTCTGAACCCTGGTCCGGTAACCAGATGCACAAACCTACTTTCGATTCTTCTGGAACAACAGCCCTTAAGCATTGCTGTGGGAAAGGACAGCAGGCCTCCCAGTACGCACAGCTCTCTCCAGCCTGTCACTCATCAGTGATTCTGAAATCAGTGGGTATTGCTAGAACGTTCTTTCCTCATCCCCAAACTTAGATATTTACAAAGTGGCTAATGAAGAAACAAGTAATCTCCCAACCACTGCAGTAGTCAGACAAGAATGAAAACTGATAGATGCACACTTTTATCCTTGAGCTGGATAAGAAAAGTAATTTCCATCCCACCGAGCGTGAAAGGCTGCCTTTCACCTGTCGGGGGAGGTGTAAAGTGTGCTTTGTGCAGACTGGCCTGGCCTTTGATGGATTTATTGACAAGACCTACTGGCTAGAGTAAGTGCAGGGATACATGATTTGTAAAGAAAGAGAAGAAATGTACACCACCAGGTTTGGAATTCTTACTGTTACCAAAGAATTATGACCCAGAAGCAGAGCACCATGAAATCCGCTGGTTTCGCTTGTATAACAGCATATAACATTGTACTGTTCCTACATTGCCCACTGAATCAGGACCTCATAAAACAAAGTTTGGCTTAGAAGATCAAGGCTACAATGTATTAGTATCAGGAGGAAAGTATTAAAGGCATTTCTCAAGTCTAAATGAAAACAAAATTTCAAAGGCAAGGTGAGTTAGCGCCCAGTGTCTGGCTGAAGTTGCCGGAAACGCAGAATTCCCTAACTCCGACAGACTGTGCTCTATGAACAGGGCATAGCTCTAGTCACTTTGGTTGTTTGTCTTGTGCTAAAAGGACAGGGCAAACAGGTAGCACTGTTCAGTCTCATTTGGGAGGGGCGGGAGAACGTGAAATGATAGAAGACTGACTTGGAAGTAACTGCACTGACTTCTATATCACAGTGGAGACAAGATGCTGTCTTTATAAATTTTACAATTTCAACAAAACTGACATTACTGATGGCAACAGAGGAAAGAACAAGGAACCATTGTCTGTCTACGTGTTACCCTCTATATAAAAAGGCTATACTGGAAACCTAATTGCTTCTGAGCCTGAATAAATTTCTAGTCTCCCATGGAACATCAGTTATTCCCAAGGTTTAGTCTTAGTGTATCCTGGATTTCACTGAAGTCAGGACAACCTTGTTGTGATCCTGAACTTAAGCTCTAACCTGTTAGGAACCGGTTAGACGAAGTTGCTTAACTTCTGAGAATCTCACTTTCCTCATCTACAAATCAGGACATGAAGATTTAAACTTCAGGACTACTGTGACAAGTAAATGATAAGAAACAGTGAGAATTTAATGAATTGCCATAATGTTTCACAATGCCTCACCTACAGTAAGTGCTCAATAAATGTGTTAGTGTCTTTCCAGTTCCCTCCCAGCCCCTCCCCTTCCCTCCTCTTCCCTCCCCTTCCCTTTCTTTCTTCTCACTTTCAATTGTGGCATAGAAACTTGTGGAGGAAGGAGACGAGGCCAGGAAGTTTAAGATGCTGACAGTGAGCTCTCTTGGTGGCAGGGGCAGAGTGCAGATTTAGCTGAACCGCTCTCAGTCCTGTAAAATGGGCCTGCCACAGCCACAGTCGCTCATCACAGGGGAGGTTTAATGAAGTCCCAGCAGGTGTGAGATTTGTTCACAGAGCATCAGCCATCTCTCCCAATCCTGTGGAGATCCCTGGGCAAAGCTTCCTGCTGGGGACTCCCAAAAGGTCTACCCTCCAAGCCAAGGAGCAATGCATGAGCTGTGTCATTGCCCTTGGACATAGTGTGTGTGTGTGTGTGTGTGTGTGTGTGTGTGTGTGTGTGTCTCCATTTTCTATATAAAAAACAACACTGCTGGCTCCCAAAGAAACAAGGTGAAGAGGAGTAAGAGATAGGAGCAAATGGCCAGATGGAAGGACAGCTAAAGTCCCCAGTTATAACAAACCTCTTTTTCCTGCCAGGACACTAAAAACAGAATCCCAGCCAGCTTTGCAAGTTATCTCTTTTAGTCAATTGGCTACATAGTTGATGGAAAGAGAGATCCAACAGAGGGAAAATAAAAGCTTTTCCCCACCAAATGGGGAGTGGTTGGAAATGCATTTGAATAAAACTGCCATTGCAGGGTTCTAGATTTATCCTCTCCGTGTGGTACGGAGGGAACTGACTCAGTTTACATGCTCCAGGGTCATTTCTCTAGCTACCAACGCTGTCAGTTCCACCTGCAATCTAAAATTCAGGCTGTGCATTTGGTTTCTCATCTCTCCACATTTAATAACTGAAACAACACTTTTCATGCTCTAGAAAATGCAAACATAGCATTTATGAGTGATCTGCTTCATCCTAAACAATTCACCGAAGGATGAAAGCAGATGAGACATTTCAAAGTAAGAATGGTTGGATGTCTTAGGGCATGGGTACCGTGTATGGAGAAGGTCTCTTCTTAGTAGAGTTGCTATTATTGGTTGAAAGTATAGGTGTTATCCCAATTTTAAAGTTTGTCAGATATGCATCCTACGAGGGCAGGCTGATAAATTTTGCCTCTACTTAAATAGAACATGAACGGGCAAAGAAATTTAATAGAATTTTAAAAAGAAATATACCTACATCATTTATTGCCAAAGCTGCGTAATTTCTACAAAATCACCACACATTTCAATATGCTTCTGCCAGTACTGCACTAGTTTTGAAATCCATCTTTTAAAAAAAAGAAATCTGTGCTTTGTTTTTGAAACCATTTCCTCACTGCAGACTTGACCTCCTTCATCACATGATGATGAAGTGCTGGCCCTTCACGTGTCCCTTTAGTTTTGGGAGCAGGTGGAAGTCACTAGGAGCCAGGTCTGGGCTACACGGTCGATATGGCACCCTGAAAAGTCCAGGAGTTGAATTGCATCTCTTGTTGCCGAGCTTGTGTGAGGCCTGGCTTTGTCACATTCAAGAAGTGTTTCATTTCTTACTCCAATCCATTGGATTCTTTTTAATGTAGTAAGAGTTTCAATATAACATTCAGAATTTACTGTTGTTCCTTTTTGACCAACACATTCAGAATTCCAAAAAACAGTCAACACGACCTTCCCAGCTGAGGCCTGAATTTTGAATATTTTGGCTGAGGCGATCCCTTACGGCAGTATTCCATGGCCTGCCTTTTGCTCTCAGGGTCGTAATGATGGACCCAAGTTTTATCACCTGTAATGATCTTTAAGAAGTCCTCACCTTCTTTTTCAAAAATTTCAAAAAATTTAGAGGAACTTTTTCCACTATTAAGCATTCCATAATAGCACACTGCTTGAACTGGACATCTGAACATTCTTGCATTTCAATGGGCTCTGGATGAAAACTGTAAGCATCTGAGTGTGCAAGGTCAAGAGTGATGGAGGGGAAATGTCATGTGACTACACAGAACTGGTTCTATCCAAATGTGTCTAATGTAACAAAAAAAAAATTTACAGTGGAGGCAAAATTTATCAGCCCACTATTGTATATGGCTGCATGTGACATCTTTCAGGGTCACAATATCACTGCCTTCTGGAGAATTTATAGGTGGCTGTCATGCTAGGATGGAGGTGGCTACCAGACAGGTCCAGTCTGTAATTACCTGATTAGCCTGAATGCCCCATCAAAGCCAAAAACCAGACATAGTTTAGAAGTCTTTGAGTCAGATGGTTAAGGTAAGAGCAAATATGTCAGTATAGTTGACCCTTGAACAGCACAGGTCCACCTATATGCAAATATTTTTCAATAAATACCATAAATGTATTTTCTCTTCCTTATGACTTTCTTAATAACATTTTCTTTTCTCTAGCTTGCTTTGTTGTAAGAATACAGTACATAATACAGGTAACATACAAAATATGTGTTAAATGACTGTTTATATTATTTACAGCAAGGCTTCTGATCAACAATAGGCTGTTATTGGAGCATCAAAAGTTATACGCAGATTTTCAACTACATAGGGGGTCACTGCCCATAACATCCCTGCATTGTTCAAGGGTCCACTGTAGTTAATGTGACCAAGTACAAGCCAAAGGTCTGGGAGTCAAGAGCTCATGGTATCAGGCAGAGGGGCCCAGACTGCCCAGGCCACATACGAATGGAGGCTTTATTCCTTTCTTTGAATGTCCCTCCATCCTTTCTAAAACTAATTATCAGTTCCTTATTCAGCAAGGGCCAGCTCAAATTCTACCTGTCTATGATCTCTCCATCAACTGTCTGCTCTCTTGGACATATCTTTACTAGGTGTTATTTACTACACTGTATTTATTATATAAGCAATATAAATACACATACATACATTTATATTTTCAACACAGTATTATAATTATATATCTCTTTCGTTAACTGGACTATAAATTTTTGAAGGCAGGAGCCATGGCCCATATATTGTGTACTATACTAGACATTGCAGATTCACAAATAAATACCTCTTTGAACTTTAATAAATGAAGGTGCAAATTAGTAAGCACTTGTTTTATGATCAAGTAAAAAAGACGTGATTAGTAAGGTCTAGGATGGGTAAACTGAGGTAAAGTATACCCAAACAAATTTCCCTTACTTTGTGGCTTGGTCACCAGGCTACTAAATCAATGGAATTTTATATGTGACCTGGATTTTGGCAAGGCAATACATAACATTTTTTGTCCTTATAGAAATGATGGCAAATTATGAGCTACCAAATAATGTTTTTTAATACACGAGCCTCAACCCTAAATGGCCTAGTAGTATGATGAAGAACTCTATATTTATGCTGTTTAAACATTTTTATCAACTGCTTTAATGAAGATAAGAAGTTTCCCTATGAAACAATGAGGGTACAAAGCCAGGAAGGACAACTACTATATTTCATATATTTCATAACAGAAACAAGACCTGAAAAAAGACTTGGCAGGATTACAGTATCAAGCTGAAACCAACACAATGCTAAATATAAAGTTATGCATTTTGGTTCAAATTATCAAGGGTACAGGCATGGAATAACCAAGACCATGCTAGACAGAAATTAGTTTATGTGAATTTTCTAGTGATTAAAAACACCGTGTCATGTGTAGATAGGAGACAGACAGATAGATAGATAATATATAAAAATAGTCTTCCTGGTTAAAGAAGCTAATGCATAACTGAGCCTCATCTTTAGATTACAACATCTGGATCAAACAAAATTCCTCTTTGTGAATTTGATCACCTTTGGAATTTAACATTCACTTATACTTAGGAGGCCTACAGAACCATATATACAGGATAGTGAGAGGTCTAAAAGCTCTGCCTTAATTGTATTTGAGAGACTTATATTGTTTGTCCAGAGAAATGAAAACTTTGGTGAAGAAAAGGGAAAACTAAGAATTAAACTTCAACAGATAACTTTTTATGTAGCTGGAAAGCAGAAAGTTACTTCAGCAGATGACGTCACCAAATTTATAGGGAGACCTATTTGGGGTCAAGTTTTGAAATGCCCAAGAAAGGAATGAGCTGCCTGAGAGTAATGAGAGCCCTGCCAATGGAATTATTCAAGTAGTGTATGGGTGAGCAACCACCAACAGGACGTGCCAAATGGATTTCTGCATTTGGAGATGAGGATCCCTGAAGGAAAGGACCTTGAAGCCCCTTTCAACTCTCTGTTCTTCATTGGAGCTGATGGTGGAGGGACCAGAGGGGCAGGAGACAGATATCTCAAATCACTCAGTTGCACCACTGAACTTGACATAAATGCATGCTGCATCAACTCAGACTTGAAAGGACCTATCTTGGAAGATTTCTGCCCTTACAAAGCCACACATGTGGTTGAGTAGCTTCTGTGGCTCGATGACTGGTCTGAATGAGTATCCTGCTGTTGACACCTTAATGTAAACAGGCATATAGAAAATGAGGCAGGAAAAAGAAAAAAGAAAGGGCAAAGAGTAGGAAACAATAAGCCTGTGAGCTGTAAAGCAGGGAGCTTGGGGCAAAGATATACAATTCAGAATGGAGAGGGGTACTCATAATGCTGTGGGTTCTCACACAGACAGTTGGTTCTGATTGCAGGTCCTGGGAGAGAAACCAGAGAGCAAATTTCAGTGTAGAGAAGAGCACAACCACTTCTTCATTCCCAATGGCCCCATTGTTCTCATTGCTCTAAAAAGAGGAGACAGCATTGAAAAAAATATTTTTTCTTATTCAAAACCTTTCCCTAACGGTCCGTGTGCTACTGCAAACATGTGGTTGTTCTTGAGTCCCCCATTCCCTGGTCCACTGCCCCTGCCACACAGATATGCTGCAACAACAACAACAACAACAGTCTAGTAATACAGGACAAAAAAAAATCACACTAAAAAAAGCCTTCATAAAAAAAATGAGAAAAAAAAGAATTTCTATCCTTGAGTTGTAAAAATTGAAAAGTAAGGGGAATTTTATAGACCCAGCAAGTGATAAAATGAAGAGAAAGACATCAAGTCTACGCCAAAGGTAATAAAATATTTTGTGTTTTGGTTTTGAGAAAGAAAATAAATCATTAAAATGACTATCAAAATGCCTCAAGGATAAGGGCATCGAGTTAAGACTTGGCTATAAATGTTGTAGAGAGTAATAAAAGAGTTGCTTTTGTTTCCTTAGCATTTGTCTGGGCTGAGCCTTCCTATTTCGACACAGGAGTCATGGGCAGAGGTAGAGGGCCACAGGGCCCACGTTATTGCCATGCAGGCATGCTCTGTCTAAGCATCCCAGCGTGACTCCCTGCCCACATCCACCCAGGTTTCCATCTAATGCAGACCCTACAGGACACCCCATCAAACCGCCCGGGCTTCAGGGTAACCATTTGTTTTATTTTCATGGTTACTAGTTATTTCATACATACCTGCTTATGGAACAGATTGTGTGTGTGTGTGTGTGTGTGTGTGTGTGTGTGAAGAAATATGAAGAAAGTAAGTTTCCTGCCCAAAGAGCTCAGTCTAAAGGGCCCTGGATTAATTCTGATGTTGTTTAATGGTGTATTTCAAGGGTCTGAAGATAGAGAATGGTGACAGAGTAGCTGCTATAAAAGCAACTGTTGATTTTATTTAAACCCGGGAGGGATTAGTTAAGAATCTGAAAAGGAGGTGGGATTTTCTACTAACACACAAACCTGCAGCCAGCATTTTGCTTTGAACATTTTCTTTTTATTTTCTACATGTCAAGCTCTCACAGGAGCACATGATGGCTCCACTAAATCAAAAGACAGCTCCCACTCAAACCTAAGTTTCTGTAATGAATACAAATATTGAGAACTTGGAAATAAATTGAACTTTGGAATGAACTGGAACTAAGCACACGTACCAATCAATATTGATCTCTGCAACTACTCATACATCAAAATTTGATCCAGGACAATTCAATCTCATATTTGTCATTCAAATTATACACAGTAGGACCCAAGAATTGCACCAAGATCAGTGACATGATGGGGGACAGGTAGTACTTTTCCCCCCAGCTGTGGAAGCAACTCCAGCTGCCTCTCTGTAGTACCTGTTTATGATGGCACATTTCTTCTTAAGTGTCAAGGCTCTCCCAGCATTGTCACAACTATAGGGTCTTCAAGGGGCTTTACTAAGACCCCGCTACTAAGACTGCACATGGTTGAAAGTCTGGACCTATGACTATCTCCCCAGAATGAGCCATGGCTCCATGTCCAAGGCATGTTTATGTAATTCATATTACTAAACAGGAACTTTGGCACTAGAATCCATTGCCTGTTGAGTTGAAACCAATATGAGACAGTCTGGATGACTCAAGGGTAATGGTAATGATGGGATGACTAATTGTTCTCTGAAAGTCACTAGCTAGTATAAAAACAGTTGTTCATTACCTGATGGGACAGGTTCTTCAGGCTGGTGAAGAACAAAACAAATAAATCAATGTCACTTCCCTCCCTACAATCTTAAAACTCTCTATTTCAGATCTTCATTTCAGCTCACAGTTCAAGGAAAGCTATCCACCGACCTATGCATCGGCCTCTGGTGATAACAGGGATCGACAAGATGGGGAAGAAATGGCTGAGAGGACATGTGTAACTTTAGCAGAGAGAAATCCTATGGGAACACCACCTGGTTCTCTGCTCTTGGTCGCTGCCTGAGTTATCTTAGGATTTCTATAAACCTAATAAAATGTCTTATTCTAACAGGGTAAGCATACACATTAACAAGCCAAAATTAAAGGCTCTGGCAGTTCATTTTAATGACTGGAAAAGTGAAAATTTTTCCCTTTCAGAGTCATAACCAATTTCAGGAGCAAATCCATGAATGCATTTGGGATTCTCATTTCCTAATTAATCTAAATATCTTACTACTTTCCATATTGCATTACTCTAATTTACCCTTTTGAGAGAGAGATGTTAAAATATGGTTTCCTTGTAACTAGTAGACAAGTTCTAAAAAGCTAATTCACAGTATAATGAATACAGATGACAATACTGTATTGTTATAATCTAACTTGGTAAGAGACTGGATCTTAATTATTCCAACCACAAAAAGAAATGAAAATTATCTGATGTGATAAAGGTATTAACTATCACTAAAAGGCAATCATGTTACAATACATAAAATTTACACCTTAAATTTATACATTATATGCAAATGCATTTCAATAAAAAATTTAAAAATATTGCTTAATTACAAATTTATACTACTAAAAATATAGAAAATAAACTTATGTAACAGATGGCAAATAACTATCTCATATTATTGCTTCATATTAAAGTTCTGTGGGATGATAGCTAAATAGGTTTTATGCCATGTGTGATTTTGGTAACAATCTGATTGGATATATTGCTGAAGCTCCAAAGTAAACTTAAGTAAAACGGCTTGCCCATACACCTGATCAAAGTATATTTGAAGTTTAAACACAAAAGAGAAGACAGACCCCTATGATCAGAGTGCACGTGGTCTGACAATTAATTTAGCGAACTTGTACTAGATAAAGTGCTACATACCTCATTGGTGAACATCACTACGGTCACCTTCGAAGTACCCCCCTTGGGAAGCTGTGCTTCAATGCCAGCACCTAGTCCTCCACTCAAAGCAATTTTGGAACTCTTTTTCTGGAATGGCCATCAGAGCTGTCATCATGTCCAAACTCTGACATTAAGTTTGTTAACTTGCCACTATGGCTTACATCGGCAACACTGCCAACAACTCAGTAAGGTGTCATAACCTTGCCTAACATTTATTCACTATTCATCTGGTGGTGTCACGCTGGGTGGTTCACAAAGATCTGACATCCCAGACTACCCACCTTTGCCCTTTTTATCCTAGCATGGACCCACAGTTAAAGAATGGGGGAAACATAGCTAATAAGCAGAAAGGACTCAATGTTCACAGGTTAATCCTGGAAGGTGATCGTTGCGAGAGCAGGAACTTCACGCACGGACTTGTCATGGTTAGACACAGAAGTTTTCATCTGTATTCTAAAAAGACTTCCTGTAGATGAAATATTGAGATCCACTTAAGTTAAATTTGAAATGTTGTACTTTGGATTGCTGAAAACAACCTTTCAAGAAAGAGAGCCACTGAAGATTCCAGAATGTTGCTAACACACCCATACTGGGAGTTAGAAGCCGATGGCTGCATGTGCAGATGTGTAAATATGCATTCTAACCATTTAATATGCCTTCTCCAGCTCAGCCTGCCTTGCCAAGAGCCAGCCTAAAGCAGAGTTCTTTTTTTTTTTTTTAACTCCCTTTCTGTGTTTATAGTTAAGCAATCGTTCACAGCTGGGGGGAAAAAGAAAAAAGGAGGGGCTTACACAAACATTCAGGTATTGTCTTCCTACAACATTGCTCATAAAACCAACAAGAAAGGGAAACAATGAAACCCAGCAACTGCAGGGTAAGTTAAAACTGCAGCAAAATCAAGGAAACACCATGTCTGAACAGTCCTCTCTGGGAATAAGGTGAATAAACCTCCCCATCTCTTGAACCACAGTTCTCTAAGTTACAAAACCATCCTGCTCACGGCACTGTCCCAGAGGCCCAGCGGCCTCTCAGCTCCCTTCCCTCCTGCTCATGTCCTTGTCTTGGGATCCACCAGTCCCCCAAACAGGCAATGTTAGCTCAAGTTAAGCTAATGTTGATCAACCAAGCCTACCGAAAAACAAAGATGAAGGGTTTGGCAGTCCTAGTTGACCAAGCAGAAGGGAGCAAAAGGGTTCTGGCCTGTTGACCAGACCCATCACAGGAAGCAATTAATTACATTTACAGCCAGGAAAGAGCAGCCCCAAGGCCTCAGAAACAAAAGCAGCTTCCTGCCTGTGCTGTGTTCTCTCATTCTGTCGTAAAGGTAGGCCGAGCCATTCAGTACAGCCCTGTTTGGAGAATCTCTGCTGTGGAGACCTGCCTGTCAGGTTCTCCTGTCTGTGCTAGGGGATAAACTGTCCTGTCCCAGCTGGTTTCAATAAGAAAAGGAAACAAGCATCCAAAAAGGAAAAAGCACTTAATGTAAGTAGGATAGGATTAAAAACTCTTCTAAATAAACTGAAGGAAAAGATTATAAAGGTAACAGAGTTCCCACTAGGATGAGGGAAGTGTCTCTAGGATTTCCTGCTTGACAACCATGAAATCCAGCCTTCTGAGGAAGTTCCTGGTGTGGGAAGGTGTGAGGTGATGGAAGGGGAGGGGCAGCCGGCAGCAGGGGTCTCCCTCACCCCATGCTCTACCCTCTCTGGTGGGGCCTGTGCATGCCTAGCTTCCAACTCTATCTTCTCCTTTGTTTCCTAGCTGGAGACCACATCAGGGTGACCACACACGTTCTTATGAGTGCAGATGTCGGGCAAAAACCTCCCAGCAGCGGGACCAGTCAGAGTCAACATAGGAGAATGAGGATGATGGAAGAAGTAGGCTTGTTGTGGAGTTAAGAGACAATGATGAGATTTGATGGAGAGCAGATGCTATTATACATGGTAAGAATGACTGCCCTCAAAGTCTTCGACTGGTGAATTCTCCCACATTCTAGTGCTAAATGCAAAGTCCTGGCTCCTAAACCTGCTCTACATCCCTCAAACTGAGGAAGGGACCAGGGGCCACCCCATCCATCGCTGCGAGGGTGGCCTTACAAATGTCAGTGAAATTTGTCACTTTCGTTAGATAAACCACCTGGTACCACCTGTAGATTAGATTGAATTTAGTTCCACAAATGTTGTATAAAGAAAGCTGTCAACTCATCCTTAAACAAAAAGCTAAATAAACACAACATTCTTTTCTTGAGAGCTAAGGTTTTCAGATTACCTGAAGCGAAGAATAAGAGGCTATCTGAAAGAATAGGGAGGACATTATTAAACATACTCATTTTTCAAATGCTTTTCCTGCAAAAGGGCAGAGTGACACCACGACAATGACCGTGACCACCACCATCACCATACACCTCCACCCAGTAGAATTATTCACTATTGCATGGGATCACAAGGGGCTTTATTATCTCTAATTAGGGTCTTCTACAATGTGACGGGACCCATTTTTGGCCACATGAGTGTCCCAGAAAGGTTTAGTGTCCCTCTCCAAATAGCCAATCCCCCTGCCTCTAAAAGCAAGCAAACAAACAAACAAAAACACTACATGGTCCAAGAGAAAACTCTGCTAAGAGCCAGGAAGATTTTGTTTACATTAACTTGAGAGGGATCTGGGGTGAGTTGTGAGTCAGCCTGCCTGGGCAGAATCCCAGTTCTGCTACTTAGTCCCTTTATGACATTGGAGGAAGTTACTTAACCTCTCTGTGCTTTGAGTTTCTCACCTGTAAAATGGGGATAAAATAGTACCTACTCATAAGATTATGTTCTGACCAAATGCATTATGATATGAAAGGACTTAAAACAGTGCTTATAGTAAGAATCATATTAATATCTGCTATTATTAGTGTATCTTTATTATTATACTCTTGGATATGTTACAGAAGATCTGTTTTCCAGATTTCTCTTCTCTCAGACGGGCTGACAATACTATCCCTGCTCCAGAATGGTTTAAAGGCAAAATAAAATTATTTTAAAATAATCTCATATTGCTTTCATATCAAAGAGCCTATGATTAATGTTCAATGGCCATGAATTCTCTGTACCTACTCCATTAACAGGTAGAGTCTATTTTTACACCCCTTCCCTGTAGGCTGGGCCTATGACTTCGTTGACCAATAGATCGTGCAGCTTCCAATCTTGTTCACTTGCTGGACAGCTCTGTTACGTAGAAGAGCCTGAGCCAGTGTATTGGAGGATGAGACTACATGACAGAGAAGAGTTATCCCAGCTGAGGTCCCTCAGTTCAACCACCTCCCAAGCACCAGCTTAGTACAATAGTATGAGTGACACCAGAGGAGACTAGCAGAGTACAGCCCAATTGTGATCCATAGAATCATGAGTAAGTAAAATGGTTGTTATTTAAAGCCACTAAGTTTGGGGTGGTTTATTATTATGCAACAAATAACTGATACAGAGCCCTAGATAAATGAAGCCTTATTATCAATAGCATTTCAAACACACACACACACACACACACACACACACACACACACACACCCCCAGGCCACTTGTCTCTTTGCCAGCAGGTTTACCACCACCTCATGCTGCTTCCAACCTCTCATCTCACCCAGTGGCCACCCAGTGAAGCCACCACAGTCAGCATATTAACTTGGGAAAAGCTAAGGCCAATTAATGATCAAATCCTGGGGGTGGAGGCACGCTTTCTGTGCCAAGATAGGTGCCAGATTAGGTCTTTGCAGAGGAGGGTGGTGTGGGAACACAGGATTTTTTTTGTCTGTGATATGAGTAAACTATAGGGCCAGAAATGGCAAGATCTGGCCTCCTTGGAAGTAGCTTTATACCATGGTCTTGGATGAATTAACACATAATGAAGTGGGTAGATACCTTCAAGGTGTAAGCAAACCAATTCAAGGTCAGCATCACCAGGTGAGAATCAGGGGGAGCCAGTCAAAGACAACCATGTAAGCCCCATGACCCAGATATATGGCTCCAAGAATGGAGGAAGCCCCAAACACCTTCATTTTTTTCCTGCTCGTCTCCGCAAGACAATGATTACATTGTAAGCTTTGATTTCCTTGTGACCTTAGCAAAAACCACACAATACCTGCAATACAGGAGAAAAAAATACCAAGGTCCATAGATGGGTCTTCTTTCCTCTGTAACAGGCAGGAAGAACTGATAATCATTTTGGCAGGAAAATCACTCTGACATACATTGTAAAGATTTTGGAGGCTTAAGTCCCTGTCTATTATAAACAAAGCCACCACACCTAAATGAAACAACCTTATTAATTTGATAAGTTGGATCAGCCATAGTGCTAAAGGTTCTTACACAAAGCCTGGTAGGATTTATTGTGCATGTATTTGTTTGTTCATCTCGTATTTGTTGAGCACATACTTTGTACTGTCTATTTTGTGGTTGTGTAGCCATGGGGAGATTGTTGGTGGGGGACACAAAGTGGAGATGGCAAGAATTATATAAAAGTAGCTAAGACACTTCACCTTCTAGGTCTGGTCATCCTGAGAAACAAAATTTCCTGCTTGAACCCAGAGTAACCCAGCTGAGCCCCACCAAAGCTGCTGCATCCATTGGGACTGATCAGGTTATAAATCAAGGGAGTTCAGAAAACTCCTGATTTCATGGAATTACAGTGGACTAGATGGAAGTGGTCCATAGATGAAGACGCTAAAATAATTCACCAGGAACTTGCAGCCAGTTTCAGTGCAGAGCCAAATCGGGGTCTCCTGAACTCTAAGCCAGCAGGACTCCTGCCAAACCACATATAGACCCTGCTCAAGATACAAGGTACTTACAATGTGAAGGGGTATAGACACCCCACAATTTCAATCAACCGTCAGCAGACAGAAACTGACTATTCAATATGGTGAGCTGAAGTTCTGCACTTGTCTCATGGGCAACTCAGGGATACAACTTCATGTGGAATAAACTTAAGAGCCCTCTAACCCTATACAGCAGCCATTAAAATATCATTATAAAAGCAAAGACAAAAGAAAATACTTGTTAAATTTAAAATTCTAAACCTATATAAAGTAACCATGTGAACAAATTATACACAAGGAGAAAGACAACAGCGAAACACACTAATACGTTCATGACTACAGAGCTGGCGTCTTTTAAAACTACGTGATTTTCCTTCTTAATTTTTTTCTTTATAGTTTCTATAAGCCAAATATTCTTTCACAACCTTGAACTACTTACATATTTTTTAATGTTTTGACTACATCAGTGGAGGACAGACAAAATGTCAATGGTAGGGACGACGGGGGAGTAGATAAACACTGTCCTTGCCTCCTCTGAGAATCACCAGAAGTCGAGCTGATCTGAAGTCCTACACTAAGGACGTAGCAAGGAATCCACCCTGAGACTGGAAGAGGGGCAGAGATGTGGAATGGGATGGTCCCATACCCACATGTGACTGGTAAAAATCAAAAGGGTTATCTCAGCTGCAGCGGTCCCTACCACAGGAGCAAAGGGTCCCAGCCCACACTAGGCTCCCATCCCAGGGTTCCAGTGCAGGGGAGAGACATCCCCATAACTTCTGGCTGTGGAAACCAGCAGAGATTGTGGCTGGGTGAGATGGAGGGTGACTGGAGTCGCAAGTGACCCTCTTAAAGGCCCATGCAAGGACTTGCTCACTAAGGGACTCACTAAAGCTGAGCTCCAGTGCTGGGGCAGCAGCTGGAAAGGCACCAGGGGCATTCAGAGAGGAAATGAATTGTCGGGCTTCTGAGTGAAGGCTGGAGGGGCAGCTATCCCCCAGGCAGAAGTGCTAGCAGAATCCAGTTTCTTTGTTGAGCCCTCCCAGCTCCCAGCGTGCAGACTTAGGTGAGCCCATTATCTGAATTTCCATCAACCTGGCTAACACTGTTCACAAGGCCCTGCTGATTCCCTGGGACCCAGACACACCCAACTTTGAGGCACACACAAGCTGCTTCCAGTGGCTTTTCCATACAAATGGCCTGCCTTGGTTCATGTTGTGGACTTTCTTAAAATCTGTCAAAGGTCACAAAACCCAAACAAGCAGCATCTGGCTTCTGAATGTCCCATACCTCATGTTGACTAGTGGCACCAGGCCTCAGTTCACGGCTTGGACTGTCCAGGTACCTCCAAGCCCAGCTCAGGTGGTGCAATCTGCAGATTGCTTTGTGGCTCATGCCAGAGGGCCCTGGGCAGAGACCAGTCCTCACAACCAATAAGCCTGAGGGTCAATCGCTCCCACTGACAAGCAAACAGCAATCAGGGCTCAACTATAACAGAAGGGTAATACAACCCACACAGGGGACACAGCTAGAGTACCAGCTCAGGTGACCAGGGAGGATCCCATTCTGTTCTGTTCAGTCAGTACATCCCTTTCTGCCACTTTTTAGCTTGGCTGCCTAACTTTAGGCAATTTACCTAATCTCTTTTAACCTTAGTTTCCTCAGCTGTAAATGGTGGCTATAAATAGGACCTTCTTCATAGGGATGCTGTGCAGATTAAGAGAGAATGATGAAAATAAATTGCTAGAGTTGGCAACAAAATGGCAGCAAGAACACACTGAGATACATCATAATTAAAATGGCAAATGTTAAAGATAAAGAGAAAATTCTTAAAACAGCAAGAGAAATGCAAGTAGTAACTTATAAAGGGACACCCATTCAACTGTCAGCTGATTTCTCACCAGCAACTTTACAGGCCAGAAGGGATTGGCAGAAAATATTCAACGTGATGAAAACTAAGGATCTGCAAGCAAGAATAATGTATCCAGCAAGGCTAGCATTCAGAATTGAAGGACAGATAAAGACCTTCTCAGATAAGGAAAAGCTAAAGAAATACATCACCACCAAACCAGTACTACGAAGAGTGTTAGAGGGACTTCTCTAAGATGGGAGGAGGGATGGGAGAGCGGGTAAAATAAGGGAAAGGGATGGAGAAATTTAGTTAGATAGTTAACAGAAAATGAAAAGCAACAGAGAAACAAAACTCATGGACACAGTCAATACTTAGCAGTTACCTGAGGGTAAGAGGCGGGGGGCCGGGGTTAGGGGAGAAGGGACAGGGACACAAATATATGGTGATGGAAAGAGAACTGACTCTGGATGATGAACACATAATACAACACATAGATGATGTATCATAGAATTGTACACCTGGGACCTATGTAGTTTTCACTAATCAATGTCACCCCAATAAATTAAAAAATAAAAAATAAATCAATTAATTAAAAAAAGAAAAAAAATTGCTTAGTCTAGTGCCTGGCAGAAAATAGGAGCTAGTAAATGTTAGCTGTTGTGATGGTGTTGATAGAGATGGTTAATATTGGAGTTATTTTTTATTACCATTGTTATGATGATGATGATGATGATGATGATAATTATGATGATGATAATGTTCTTAAGACTATGTTTACCACTGTGACTAAAACGGCATTGAGTATCCTTGCTTTGCAAGTTCACCCAATGCTCTCCCTATGTCTCACTGCTGGACCATTACTCTTCTAAACTGCATATTCTTTGAGTTCATTAATAGCAGACTCTTAAATTGAAATTAACAGCTCACACCCTACCCAGTATCACCTGGAGGAAACAGTCATGATAATATACAGATTCCTACTTGTTCTCTTGGGCCTAATTAGGATAGTACAATATCATCCTTTTAAAAAGGCAAGGAGTAAAGCATCTTAGTAGTTAGTCTACAGAATTCTGCTTTGTATTTGAAACATATAATTAGTGTTAGCAAACACGGGCACTAATAATTCCATCTGCTCTTTAGACAAGAAACAGGAAGGTAAACATGGCCCTGGCCCCATCAGCTTACAATCTCAGACAGCTTCCTTCAGGGGCTATGTGGCTCACTCATCAGATCCAAGGTGGGAGGTCTCTTTGCAAGGCAGAGGGCCTCTGGGCTGAGAGCTGGGAGCCCATGCCAGGGAGCTTACTCAGCAGACCAGGCCCAGGTCCCCCAAGCCTCAGAAAGACATTCTTTGGCCTTGGCAGCCTGACCTCAGAAAACCAGACCTCAGATTCAGTTTTTCACTAGGAAAAGGCGGGTAGGCCTAACAATGGAACCAGATCAGTCTGAGTATTAAGCACCACACCGAAACCAAAAGGGCAAAATAAGTAAAACGCAGTCATCAGCATGGGCCCATATTGATGCTGTCACCTCTTTTCTGTTAAGAGTACCACTCTCATCCTATTGTGAATCAGGAACTATTTTCTAATGCTTAACATTTAAATGTCCTATAATTACAAATGCTCAATAATCACTGCATACACTTACTAAGTAGAGTTAGCAATGGATTTCACTTGACGTAGATACTTTTGAGCATCACTTCCTACTTCCCCACATATTCCCACCCCCCTGACTGAGATGATTACTCTGGAAGGTTCTCTTTTAATTGGCCAAATTCATATATTATGTGGGAAGCAGAGAAGTCTTTGATCCACTGACCATTCCCTGGGCCTGGGGACTCGCACCTTGGGTGTACTGGAAACACAGCCAAAGCCAGGCTTCCAAATGCCAGGACTGCACCGAGCAGCAAAGAATTAAGATGGGATAGAAAACCTGGCACACCACCAAGGAGAGGGACGAAAGACAGAGTCCCAAGGTGTTTAAGAGGGCATATGGATTCCTGATGACCTAACCAAAGCTTCCAAATAAAGAGCCAAGGGCTGTCCATAATCACTTTGATTCTTACCTCAAGAGAGAGCGCGCATCGGTCAGACTCCGCTCCAGCAGTGAAGAGGTCTGCGCCCAAACAGAGTCACCACCAGCCTACCAAAGATAAAAAACAAACAACAATAAGGTTAAGTGCCACTGCTGATGACGAGTTGCATTCCTGGACAACTGGAATGTTTTCTCACAAAAGGCAGGTCTCTGAAAGCTATTTGAAGATCGTTCAGAACAGACCAGCAGCAATATAAACAACTGAACAATATCCAACGCATGAAAACTCTGGAATCAAATCCCTGTTAAGGTTACAGAAAGAGTGAGTTAACATTTTATTAATACACACCTGGGTCCTGTCTAATTGGGAATGGTAAATAATGGGTGAAATCATCACACCTCATCATATTTCTCCACAAAAATGGCTGTTCACCAAGGAAGGAGCTGGCAGAACTTTACATAACACTGACATGTATTGGGGTATGCTGGCAGGTCAGCACATTCACACATTCAACACATCCACACACAATGCTGACTCTGTGCCATTTAACCAGCCCTGCTTTGGAAGACAGCCCTCCTGCTGATGAAATAATGACAACACGAAACTTGAACCGAGCTGAGGAGGTGGGAAGGAATGGGAAACATTTTCTACGTGCACTCAAATAAGGAAATATAGAAGACAAATGACAATTATGCCCAGTTTTTAAAAATTCTATTATATACAGAGGGTGCCAAAAAAATCTATACATATTTTAAGGAAGGAAAAAACTGTATTAAAATTGTAATAATATATAGCAATAACAAAAGATGAATACAAGTCACGTTTGATGTCTGCAATTACAAGAGGTGCTCAAAGTGGTTACCATCAGGATGCAGACACTTCTGATTACAGCGAACTACTGCTTGTGCAACACTGACCAAAGTGCCCACTTGTATCACTGCACATGCCATTTCAATTTCTTCCCAAGGTACCACCACTGTAGCTGGTTTTCTACAGCACACCACATCCTTTAAGGTCCCCCACAGGTAGAAGTCAAGGGGTGTTAAGTCAGGAGAACATGGGGGAAACTCCAACAACATTCTCATTTTTCAAATACCACTTCAAAATGGTCTTGTGCGCCTCAAATAACAGCCGTGCTTCTGCCATTTTCTTTAACTGTCCTGCCTGTTGTATGGTGACACTAGCATTCATTTGATTAAGGCCATCTTTTGAATAAATGTCATACTACACACTGCCTCTGTAATTCAATCCAACTTCTAAAAGTAATACACAGACAATGTCTCTTGTGTGTATATATTTTTTTGGCACCTGAGAGGTATTTATATCCCTATCTGCGATGGTTAATTTTATATATTTAATCAACTTGGCTGGGCTATGGTACCTAGTTGTTTGGTCAAACATGTCTAGATATTGCTGTAGAGATGTTTTTTAGATGGGATTAACCTTTAAATTAGTAGACCTTTGAGTAAAGCAAATTATCCTCTATAATGTGGGTGGGCCTCATCCAATCAGCTGAGGACATAAGTGAAAAGATGGAGGTTCTCCCCTCAGCCTCCAGCCTGTGGGCTGCCCTACCGATTTCAAACCTTCCAGCCTCCATAGTCATGTGAGTAAATTATTTAAAATAAATATCTCTTTCCCTCTATCTCCCAGAGGGCTAACTGGAAAAAATCCAGCCATAAATTATAAATGCCTCTGTTTTTCATAGTATATGCTGGATGTTTTCCAAACAGTCCACACACACACACACACACACACACTACTGGTTAAGGTTCTCTGAAGAACCCCAACTAATACTTCATCTAATGACAAAAAGAGATGAGTTGGGGGTTCCCTGGTGGTGTAGTGGCTAGGCTTCAGCACTCTCAATGCCATAGCTTGGGTTCGATTCCCAGCCAGGGAACTACCTGCCCCTCAAAAAAGAGATGAGTTGATTTATAAAATATGTATGCTATGTAAAGAAAACATATAAAAGAGGCTACAAGGGCATGAGGAAAAGTTAGTCCACAGAAATAAATGTTGTAAAGTACTAAACTATTACTTGATGTTACTCATAAATTGGGTTTTGAGCATCCTTGTGGCCAAAGCAAAGAAGAAAACAGACAGATGACAATCACATTGATTCTAAGATAAAATACAATATATGTATTTCTCAAGAGTGTTAGCTTTTTCTTGTCATTGAGACATTTCTCCAATGGTGTTAACCTTCCTTCTTTGGGTAAATTATTGAAGTATCTTTATTATCCACACTGGAGGGAAAGTAACAATCAATAGTGCCCCTCAGGGTATATAGTAGGGAGTCTTCTATAATGCTTCTTCCTGTTTCCCTCAGTATGAGAATAGAGGCCAAAGCACAGCTCACTGAAGTGATTTAGCAACGCCAAAACAGCACACAGTAATCAGATCTCCTCGCTTGACTCAGGGACATCAATGAGAATTTCTGAAAGAATTAATGGACTCCATATCCTTTGAGATAGTTCCAAGAAATAGTATTTATTATTTCTCCTAACAAAAAGCCAGGTGGGAATGGGGCTACAAGTGTCTGAACAGCCTAGAGTAAAGGTTTTTTCTATTGTTGATTAGGGGCAGAGCCACAGAAAAACTCCCTAGAAGGGTTATAAGTTCAGATGATATATGTCGAAGAAATATAAGGTTTAATTTTATAGTTTTGCATTTGTAGAAGTCTTATATATTCTGCATTGGTATCACTTTTTTAAAAACTTTTTTGTTATGGTAAAATACACATAACATAAAATTTACTATTTACCATTTTAAGTACACATTTAAGTGGCATTAAGTCCATTCACAATGTTGTGCAACTGCCACCACTATTTCTAGAACTTTTGCATCCTTTCAAACAGAATCTCTGTACTCATTACACAATAAATTCCCATTACCTTCTGCCCCTAGTCCCTGGAACCACTGTTCCACTTTGTGTCTCTATGACTTTGTGTATTCAAGGTACCTCATATAAATAGAATCATATAATATTTGTCCTTTTGTGACTGTATGTCACTTAGCATAATGTGTTCAGGTTGATTCATGTTGTATGCTGTATCAGAATTCCACACCTTTTATGCCTGAATAATATTCCATGGTAAGTATATACCACATTTTGTTTACCTTGACATCAATTTTTACATAATTATTATAATTCAACAAGCAATTACCAAATACAATGTGAAAAGTTTGATTTTTTAAAATATTAATTTTATTCCAAGAACAAGTGTACAAGTGCCAAAAAATCTACTTCACAAGGAACCAATTAATTGTATAAATCCTAGTTTCAGAACCAGTAGCAGCAGCAAGAAAACAGAAGTCTATTAAATAAAAACTATTTTCCTAAGGGTTAGGTATTTCTCCCCCACAATCTTAATTCATGTTCTTCACATTTAAAGCTGAAGTAAAATTAGAATATCCCTACTTTGTGGCCAGTGTACACTAGAACTCTTCAGATTGTGGTGCCTGAAGCTTATGTGTCATACTTGACCCCCTGACTCAGTGATAATGACCTTCTATCAAAATAACTGATGTCAAGAAGTCAGAGAAACCGCACTACAACGAAGCACTGCTTTCTATGCCTGCCGATAAAATACCCTGACAAAACGGATTAGAACAGCATGCCCTCCCCTAACCTGTTTGCCATCCATAAGCTTCTCCTGTCCAGGGCACCAGAAAGTAAGTAAGGTAACCAGCCTTCTATGTGGAAACATGGGTCCTATGAGAAATGCAGCTCCTCCCCACCAAGACAACGCAGTAGTTGAAAGAGAAAGCACGAAGCAGTACTCCACGCCGGTTTTCACCTTCAGAGTATTGAAAAGCAGATGGTACGAAGGGGAGATGCCACCACACACCTGAATTCACAAAAGGGGCCCAGTGTGAGTCATCCAAAGATGTCCCCAGGAAGCTGATGAAAAACAACCACTTTTGCCCACTGGTGAGGGAATTGCATGCAAAACCAAGATTCAGGCCATTTTGTTCAGCATAAACTTTTCAGCTGGGAGGAACTGCTGTCACCGCAGATCGTGAGCACTCGGCTGAGCTGAAGTTCATTCACGACTTTGGCATTTAGTGAGCTGGGAACATGTCATGTAAACAACTGGTTAGATGTTTTAGAAAATTATAGGGAATTTAGATGTGCATTCCTTCTATATGTTTTTTAAGACTGACTTCAAGACAAGAGTTTGTTTTTTTTTTTTAGATAAAAACAAAATGGACAGTTAAAATGGTTCTTTTTAGTATACAGGTAAATAATCCACTGCCTCTACAACAGGAGTCATTTCCATGGGTTGTAGAAGCCCACCCCCAACAGGCTGAAACTAGGATGCTGATACAAAGAACTCAAATTACCCTAATCAAGAAACCCCCCAATAAGAAGGCACTCAGCTCTTTGTCTCAAGTAATTTCTCAACCCCTCTCCTCAGGGCATCAGCCATGCATATTCTGAAAGTGGATGAGGGACACAACTTGAGTACTAAAACTTTACGTGGGACAATCATTCTGACCCTCCAACTTGTGTTCCATTCATTCAAGCCTTTTTGATACACACACACACACACACACAACCTCCAAACACATTTCCCACGGCCTGGATCCATTCTCAAAGTAAGAGCCCCAACAAAGCAATCAGGGTTCACCAGTACTTATAAAATTAAAATTGAACTTGGTAGAATGCCAATTCCTTTCTGCTATGGGCTGACTTGTGTTTGCCTCATTTCAAAATTCATATGTTGAAGTGCCAACCCTCAGAACCTCAGAACGCGACTGTATTTAGAGAGGTCTTTAAAGAGGTGATTACATTAAAATGAGGTCCTTAGGGTGGGCTCTAATCTAATGTGGCTGCTGTCCCTATAGGAGAAAATTTGGACACAGACACGTACAGAAGGAACAGTGTGAAGACACAGGGAGGAAAGAGCCATCTGCAAGCCAAGGAGAAACTTCAGAAGAAATCAACCCTGCTGACCCGCTGGCACTGTGAGAAGAGAAGTCCCTGTTGCCTAGCCCTCCTAGTCTGTGGTCCCTGGCAGTTCTAAGTCACCAGTGTGCTCCCCTTTTTCTTTCTCCTCTGAATACCCGATTCCCAGGAAGGAGCCTTTGAAGGCTGCCAGGATACTCTCACGGTCCTTGCTGTCATTCATTTCCTTATCCCCAACCACGGTCGTCTCTAAATCCAAAGCAAGTGATGAGGAGGAACACTACACAAACACCCTGAAGATCCCTACTCCAAAACAGGGAACCACTGCCCCAAGTCCCCTGACCTTCATATTATAGGAACTTTCTTTGTCTTGCCCACATGCTCTGTGCTAACTGAAGTCATCCTGCAAAGAGCACCTTTGGGGTACTGTTCCCAGAAATTGTGCCCTCACTTCTCATGCCTCAATACCCAGGCATGGCTCAAATGCCTTAACCGACCTCAGTTCCCTCTCTTCCTAAAAAGAAAAGGAAGAGTTGAGGACCAAAGTGCCTTGCACACCACAGAAGTGAGTCTGAAGCACAAAATTATTGGGGACAAAAAGACCCCCCAGTTGCTTCAAGACTTGAGTCACAATTAATTGCTTTCTCCTTCACTGGAAAAGTTCAAACACAAGAGGTGAATGATGTCCTTTCTTAGTGCTGAGAGTCACAGACACCACAGTTTAATTTCTATACTCTCCATAGGTAAGATTAGCACAGATGGGCATTAGGTCTGGCTCCAGAGGCTATGGCTTGAAGGGGACTACCCTGGATTCAGAGGGGGACCATGATAAGACGGACTGATGGAGGTAGGTCCCAAGTGACAGGAGTAGCACAAGGGATCACCTAGGCTGTCCTAGTGTCCCAGCTCCATTAGTCTCCCCAAGTTCTTCCGTCCTGCTCTGGCTACCTCCCCAAGGTCAATGTAAGCATGGCACAGCTTTGCCTAGAAGCATCTAGAAATAAATGGGAAATCTCCTATTATCAGAAGTAATGCCCTCAAGCACTCTTGGAGTCAGCAAACAAGGCCCCTGGGTCCTCTCTCGGCTGCGGTGATGGGCTGGGGGTACATGTCCAGGGCATAATCCAGCAGCAGGGGACCACTAACACTGAAGCTAATACTCACGCCTGCCGAGTCCCAGCCCGTGGAAGAAAAAAGAGAGCTGTCTGAGACAATTAGCCAGGCAAATGGGAACTTGTCAAACCATTCAGATAACATACTTCTTGAATATATTCAGTTCCCCTCACCCGATGTGATTGTACTTTCACCCCCTGCTAATTCCTAGCCAGGAAAAAAGAAAAAAAAGAATGATTTCTCAGTCAGGGCTCTGCTGTTAAATCAGCACATATCATACATCAAGCCAAGGGGTAATCTGACTTTAGGAATTAAGGGACACACCCATTGAGTGACTGTCACAGAATCTGAAACTCAGTGATCAATTATAAAAATTCAAGTATCCAATTAATAAAAGAAATAAACTAAGGTTCCTAATGCAATTCAATCTTCCTTACACCACTTACCCTGCTAATTGTTTTGTTTCAGTTATTGAGTTGTGAGGGTCTCAAGAGTCCATGCCGAATCTTACTGTTATTTTGTATTTTTTGGAGGACGGGTTGTCCAAGGATCTTTCAATGAAATATTCCCCTTCATAGTCCTTAACTAGCTGGAGATTCCACTGCACAACTGTTGATGTCATCTATGATGTCACGAGGGTGGCGACCATCGACATTCCAGCCCACAAGCTGGGCAGTCCTCAAGATCTCTTAAATGGTTCCAGAGAGTTCTCTAGCTAAAGATCCGTGCTGCATCTGTTGGGCAATGTTGACAACCTCATCAAAAGTGGCACTTGCACTGTGCTTAATGTTTTGTTTGTTTGTTTGTTTGTTTGTTGCTTTTCTTTCTGTCACTTGGTGGTTCTCTGGGGGCTTTCAGTGCCTAGCACAGTGTTGGACACAAAACAGAAAACTCAGTTAAGGCTCAACTACTGATGACTTCCTGCTTTTGAAAGTTTTCCCTGCAGGGAAATAAAGCCACTTTACCCGCCTCATTTAATCCACAACATAACTCCCCCTCACCCTCACCCCACCCTCTCACCTAACACCGGCAACAGGGTCATTAAAATGAGTGGCCATTGAGAGTGAGTCTAGTGAATCGTACAAAACGATACAGTTACAGATGCAGCTTCAAGGTTGGTAAATTCTTGTCCTGTTTTAAAAATCTGAGCGTACCTGTGTGTTTCCTAGGACTGCCGAAACAAATTACCACACGTTTAGTGGCTTAAAACAACAAAAGTCTGTCATAATTCTGAAGGCCAGAAGTCCAAAATCAAGCTGTCAGCAAAGGTGCTGCCTTCTGGGGGCACTGAAGGAGAATCTGTCCCAGTCCGGTCTCCTCCCAGCTGCTGGTGGCGGCTGGAAACCCGTGGCACTCCTTGGCTTATAGCTACATCACTGCAGCCACTCACTGCCTCTGTCTTTACACGTCCCTCCCGCTGTGTCTGTGTGTCAAGTCTCCCTCTTCTTTCTCTTCGCTTATAAATATAACGGTCACCGGATCTAGGGCCCACCCTGAATCCAAGATGAGCTCATCCTGAGATCCTTAATTTAACATCTATCTGCAAAGACCCAATTTCCAAATCAGGTGACATTCACAAGTACTGGGGGTTAGGACTTAGATATACCTACTTGGGGGGATACTATTCCACAACAGTATCCAAAACCACAACACATCATCTTTACCACAAAACCACCTCCTCTTCCCAGAGCTCTTCTGCACGTTAATAGACTCTTTTCCTAGTCAGGACCCGGGCTCAACTCTGAGTTGTCATCAATGACTCTCACCCCGCTGCTGCCCAATTCCAGTCAGCTCCGTAATCCACAGTAAGGAAGTACAGTTGGGTCAGTTCTATAAAACTGCTCCTGCCTGTCCCCGCCCTTCCATGCCTGTCCCCGCCCTTCCATGCCTGACCTCGCCCTTCCATGCCTGCTGCCTGACCACCCTGGTCCCAGCTTGGATCATCTGTCTTGAACCAGGTCATGACTTTTTCCTTCCCTTACTGACCATACCACCAGGTGCTGCTTTACACAAGGCCCAATCATGTCCACAAGCCTGTCCACAAACTTTCAGTGGCAAATAAAACCTAGTCATGTTATAGCCTAGTATATCTAGCATATTTGAAACTAGAATGAGTTTCAAACCCCTCACCTAGCCTTGTTACCTACTGCCCCCCTCCATGTGGTCCAGACTTTGGTCAAAGTAAATTACTGACTGTTCTTAAATAGTTCCCCAAAGGCCTCCAAGACTTTGAGGTCCCTCTGCCTGGGGTTTAGTCATTAATTCAACAAGTTTCTATCTTGACTGTGTCTCCTTGTCAATATCTCACACAGAACAGCCCAACTCAAAAGACAACTCATCCATAAGTCCTGGTACAGTCTCATCAACCACAGCAGAGTCTCCTTTGTTTTAAAATCTGATAGCTGCCCGTCAGATAAGGCATTCTTGTTCTCCCATCCCCTAGGGACTTGAATACTTGTCTTCAACCTCGTGACAGAATCTGGATGGAACTCCAATTTACTCATGTACATCTCAGTAATCTAGCACAGTGCCTTGTATATAACATGTGCTCTGAACTATCTGATTCAATTAAAGATATATCTAGTAAGTGGAAAATAGAGTCCTTGCCTGTGTGCAGCTTACATTTGGGGTCGGGGGGATAAGCACGGAAGTGAATACAATGACCTACATCATAATACCGTAAGTATCACAAGAACAGTACACACGGAATTCTGTGGCAAGCACAGCAAAGGAAGCTTTTGAAAGGGGTGAAGATTGCCTCGAGGAGGTAGAACTTAAGATAGATCTTGAGGGATAAATATTCTAATGAGCAAAAAGGGTGGACAGTCAGGGAAGAGAATTAAATACGTAAGAAACAGCATCTGCAGAAGACAGAGCCAAGTGCAAGCAAACGGCACGGTCCAGGTTCCACGGAGAGTGGTTTTCCAGGCCGCTGAGAGAGGGAATGGCAAGTAAGGGAGGCAGAGCTACACGTGCGTCAGCATCCCGAAAGCCGCGGCGAGGAGCTCGAAACTGACTGTCCGGGCGTCACGAAGACTCGCAGACAAGTGTGATGTGGGCACACCTGCATTTTCAGATGATCGTTTCTCCGGTATCACAGATACGCGTCAGAATCACCTGGGAAGATTCAAACTTGCTGAATTTTGAGAGCAAAGTACAAATAGCAATATAACCATTCTCCATTCATAATAAAATCATGTTGATGTTTTACCATTTTGGCTTTAACACTTTTAGGAAGTACAAACCATACCTCTCCTGGACCTCCCCTTTGTTTCCTTCCCCAGAAATAAACACTTCCCTGTAGTGAGTACCTACCTAATTCATGTTTTATACAGAGAATGAGATATATATATATATATATATATATATATATATATATATATATATATATATAGGCTGTCCAGAAAGTATCCAGCCATGTTCTCATTATACTGACAATGGCTGGATTTTTCCTGGACAGCCCTTATAAGTATACATATGTATATATCCATACCAACTATACAGCATTACTTTTTTTTACAAAACTATATAAATGATACACTTAGTAAATATTATCCTAAGTTTGCTTTACTCACTGGAAAGCATCTTTAAAATCTAAGATTCTTATATCCTACCCAGATCTAATTAATCACAATTGCTGCGTGGAGGTGTCCAGAAATGCGCATATTTAAGAACAATCCCAGTCCATTCTGATGTCACTCGATCTGCATTTGGGAGTTCCAGATGTAGAAGATGAACTGGAGAGAAGATGACATGGATGTAAGAGGAGCATTAAGGATGTTTTGCGATAATTCAAGCAAGAGGTGACGCGGTCCTAAGCAAGGGCAGTGGGAATGGAACTGTAAGACGGGGAACAGACTGCGAGGCCCTGTGAGGGCAAAGGCAATCGGACTTTGTAAGTAATCAGGTTCTGCGGTGAGAAAAAGCAGGAGCTAAGAAATGCCCCAAAGAGGTTAGCTTGAAGGGACCAGAAGACACTGACACCATCAACAAAAATGGAAAACAGAGGAAGAACAGGCTATGAGATGAAACTGATTTGGTTTCAGGTGTGTAAATTTGAAGTCTCAGCAGGACCTTGTGTGAGTAGCTTCATTTATTTGTACGAGCTGGGCTAGATCAAGGGAGCAGGTCAGGGCTCACCATGCGGATCCACGACTCCCTGCTTAGAGGGAAGCACCGTGCGCATGCAAATGGGTGTGTTGGTTCCAGAAGAAAAAGAAGAGGGCCTGGGGCAGATCCTTGGGGTTTTATATATGCAGGAGACAGCAAGCTCAGGACACTCACAAGTGGCCAGAAGCAGAAGGGCCACCAGAATCAGAAAGCCACAGGAAGCCTCAGTGATCAGAGTCACTGAAGAGGGGGACAGAGAGAGGCTGCTAACTGGAGACTCTGTGACCTTTCACGGAGCAGCAGCAGTCATGGCGGGAGAAGTCAGAGTGTCACAAGGCTTAAAAATGTCAGAAGCAGCGACATTAAGCTACTCTCTAGTGTTGAAACTTGGAGTCAAAAAGAATGGGTTCAGAACAGGAAATTTGAATGTGTAGAAGGTGAGGAAAGAATGGAAACTGTGAAAAGATGACAAAATAAAAACAAATGAATTAAGATCCTGAAGAAATAGGAAGATGTATTGTTAGAAATGGCAGACTGCTAATACTTATTTCCATCCTTCCCTTCCCAACTCCCCACTAAAAAGACAGTTAAAACTACTAAACAGTTAAAACTATTAAATTTTTCTTTACTAAATCAAAGAGACTAGAAAGAGATAACTGCAGAGGAGAGATTTTGGAAAACTGAAAGCACAGACCAAATGGTAACTCAGCTTATGATACTCTCTGCCCTGCCCACAGCATGGAGAGGGGTCCCCAAAAGAAGCAAGCTCACTTGTCCTGCAGCATCCCTGAGGTGCCGAGCACCTGAAGGCACCAGGTAGCAAGAGGGCAGGGGTGGTTCCCGAAAATAGAAAGATTATTTAAAAGCAGACAGAGCAGTTAACCCTACAAAAGACGAGGGCTTCATTCTTTGGAAAAATTTAACAGGAGGATTCTCTGGGTTCAAAGGCCTCAGGCCCCATGGAGCCCTGGGATGAAGGGTAAGACTGAACACTGGCAGATGAGCAGTAATCTGCTTATTAAACTGCCGATCCCATAACAGCTGCATCCAGCTACAGAACCTCACGCCTTCTCCTTCCTCCATCCTCCTTCAGACCCCCCTCACCCCGCCCCGTCCCCAGGGGAGCTGGGCACTTCCTCTCTAAGTGGCCCAGAGAAACACCCACATATGCCATCCATGACCTGTAGGCACGCCCCACCTATGCACATGGAACTCCACAGCTGAGGACACCCGGAATCGGATAATGCAAGGAAAGCCTCCCATGCGAAAAAGTGGAGCCAAACCAAGCAGATAGAAAAGGGATTCGGAAACAATAAGGAAGAGGAAGATTTCATGGCAATCTAGGGGCTACGATGGCCCAAAGAGATATTGAATTTGACAAGAACAGGGTTTTTTTTCATGGAAAAGTTTACACAGAAATCTGTCTTGAAAAATCGAAAGAGCTGGCAATCGCAGACTTATGGTAACCAGGTGTAAGCCGAGAGAAAAGCAAGAGAGACGAGCCAAGGGTGCATGAGCCGCCAGGACTTCTCCCCAGGAGAGGTTCACAGCCTTCACTGCGTTCACAAAAGGGGCTGTGACCCAAAAACAGGTTAAGAGCCTTGAAACAGTCCCTCTTCCTTTCCCCAAATTTTATGTTTTGCCCTCTGCTCCTCCCATGTGGGTAGTTTGGCCAAGATCCAAATTTCACTCCTTTAATCTCTTTTCAGTCACTCCCTCCAGCCCTGAATCACCTTTATGACTAAATTCCTCCAATTTGTCCACATCCAACTGTGAAGTCCCCCATTTCTCTTCTCTGAGAAGCTGTAACACACTTTAGAATTACTAAGCAGGAGTGCACCTAACATACTTTTAGAAGGAATACCCAAGACTTGACGTGTTAAATCAACTTCTCTCTCTCTCTCAGCTGCTCAGTTTAGGAAGAAAAAATGCAGAGCTCGCCAGGAATGTGAGGAATTGGAATCTTGCATATAGATATTCTCTATTATTTCTTGTGCATTGAAACTACATAGATCAGTGGGTCAGGAGAGGTCTGCTCTTGCAGCCATCCATCTTGAAGTATCCTGAGGAAAAGAACCCAAACTGCACAGCTCAGAACACGTGACAACTACCTTTTCTGAGTTGATTAGAAACACACACACACACACACACACACACACACACACACACGGTCTATGCATAAATTTATAATCAGCCAAGTCTGCTCTGCCCAATCCCAAAGTTTCTTGCAGTCACTCTAAAGCATCAGACAATTTGCTCTGACTGGAGGTAATCACAATACCTAAATTCCTGCCAAATGAGAATAAATTTAAATTCTTCTCAAAGATTTTCAAGAGACAGAAAAGACTTCTCTTCAGAGATCTCTTCTGGGTTAATGAGTTGTATTATTCTGTTTATCACACGCCAAAGGTAACTTGGGAGTTGAGCTGATAAAAGTGGTTTCTCAAATTGCTTCACTGGGGAGTTTCTCCTCTGTAATGTGTTTTGTTAGGAATATGCAGAGTTTTGGGCCCCACAATTATCTCTAAAGCTCCCGGAAGCGGAGTAGGAATGGAGCCTTGGACACAGCAAGGCTCAAAGACAATTTGAGTTGATGTCCCAGGGAAAACACTGAGCATCTGGGATTGGCATCTTCCAGTGTAGCGACCCTGGCCTAAGAGTGTGTGGAAGAAGCCCATCACCTGACTGTCTCCCAGCACTGCCATTTGTGGCATGGGAGCTCAGGCGGAGGCCTATATTCTATACTTAGTTCTAGACATTTCCATGTAGGCACCTAGAGTTTCTTGCCCTACCTGACAATGTTGTTAAGAAATCTCTCGCGTGGGCCTTCCAAATGACCTCTAACCAGATTAGAACACTTCTCTACTTAAACTCCTCCAAAAATTTTCCACTGCACCTCAGAGAAAGGTGAAACTCCTTTAACACAGACTGGCATGCCTTGGCCCCGAATCCCCATCTGCACCCCAACATGCTCTATCTGCTCAGGTCACACTGGCCTTCTTTCTGATGTTCGTATTTGCCATGCCTACTGCAAAGCCTTTGGACATGGTGACCCCAACCTAGAAAGCTCTCTCCTCTTCCTCTTCCTCTCACCTCGTTCCTGTCCTTTCCGTTTCAGTTCATGGAGCCCCTTTACCCCGAGTGCCTTCTCCAACCTGTCTCAGTACCTTAACCCCCTCTAATACAGGCTCTCAGAGCAGTCAGCTCTCCGTTCTCCTGGAAGCACTGAACACAGTTGCAATTGTAAATTTGCTAATATGATTATGGGATTGCTATCTGTCTCCCACACTGGAATTTCAGCTCTGTGAAAGAAGTGACCATGTCTGTTTGTTGACCCACTGGGTCACCGGTAGCACAGACTAAAGCAGTGGTTCTCAACCTTCCTAAGGCTGCGACCCTTTAATACAGTTCCTCATGGTGTGGTGACCCCCATAAAATGATTTTCGTTGCTACTTCATAACTGTAATGTTGCTACTGTTATGAATCGTCATGTAACTATCTGTTATGTGTTTTCCGACGGTCCTAGGCAACCCCTGTGAAAGGGTTGTTCGACCTCCAAAGGGGTCGCGACCCACAGGTTGAGAACCGCTGGATTAGAGGCTTAATAAATATGAGAGGTATGTACAGACACAAAGATGAACACAAGCTCAGGAAGACTGTTCTTCCTCACCCCATTCTCTCTCATTTTGCCTCTGGTCACCTGTTTCCTCTACCAAGAAGATCCTCCAAAACTAAGTAAGCTCAGGTGACACCTCCACAAAAACCCTCATCCCCCAGCTGGAACTGCTCTTGCCTTGTCTTGTGGTGTCCACTCACTACGTTTAGGCACCTCGTTATGCCATGTATTATGGTTGTCTACCGGCTGAAGTGATCTCCAATGAGCAGCTGAGACAGAAAAACTAGAAAATTCGTTTCTTGCCAATTTTCAGCTTGGTTTTTCACTTTCCTATGTGAAATAAAAAATAACCATTCACTATGGATTTCCATAATCTAGCCTTTAAAGCCATATCGAAACTGGGAATGGCTCCAAGAAATGTGTTAAATATTTTTGTGCAGCTGCTCACATCTTAGCATTTAAGTAGTTATAATTGAAATGGGGGAAAAAAACAATTAAATGCTGTGGGTGTTATTGACTTCATCTTCTGATGATTCCATCTTTACGCTCCTCCAATGACAGACAACTGGATGGAGATATCTGAGTTTAGAAACTACTGAGATTGAAGCAAGTTTTTGTCACCCACAGTTAGTTAATTTCCCTTGTCATTCTTTTGGGGTGAGGATGGAGTGATTTAAGTAAGCATCACTTTGCAATATCAGAAGACAAATTTTTAAAATTATCAAATAGTATAGCCAAAACTTGGTAGAGTAGATGTGACTTTCCCTCATGGACTCAGTACAGGAGGACAAGAGAACAGCCATTTCCCACTGAATGCCCTTGCCCCGATCATAAACTCATTGGCATGTATATTCCTCCAAATTAGT
The DNA here is from genome assembly GCA_004026885.1 of Lyroderma lyra. NCBI lineage: Eukaryota > Metazoa > Chordata > Mammalia > Chiroptera > Megadermatidae > Lyroderma > Lyroderma lyra. Next base: position 43,421 of record PVJL010001542.1, read on the forward strand.
TGGAATCAAAATTTACACACCACTACCCAAGTTGAAGGAGAAAAACAAAGAGGAATAGTGTATTAATAAGTATATTAATCTTCTTGTCTCATACGGGAAAAGGCTACCAATTAAACTTTGCTGGAAAATAAATGGATTTATGATTTTTTTAAAAGGGGCAGTCCATAAATGTAATATGGTATCCTACATGGGATCCTGGGATAGATAAAAAAGAACAGGTAAAAACTAAGAAATTCTGAATAAATATGGACTTTAGTTAATACTAATATATCATTAGCTCATTAATTGTGACAAATGTACCAGACTGATGTAAGATGTTAATAGTGAAAACTAGATAATACGAGAACCCTCTGTACTATCTGTTCAACTTTTCTAAGAATCTAGAACTAAAGTAAAAAGTTCATTAATTTTTAAAAATGGATGTAGTATCTAAAGAATTTTATTAAGGTATGTAGCTTATAATCAAGTGAAAAAGAAACAAGTAAATTATTTTTAAAATTTAGTAAGTCTAAGAGAATGCAGGATATAGGAAAGTGTGTCCACAGCAGATAGGGATTGATAATCACAGCACATAGCAAAAAGAAAAAAAAAGTGGCAAAAATAATGGTCGAATTTTAAGAATGTAGTATCTCTTGTTTCCCTGATTAAATATTGGGCTACCACTCGCCAACTCCTTTCTCCTAACTTTTTTCATTCATATCCCAGGCAGCTTATCAGTGATCTGTGATTTGATCAACCAATTTAAGAAACATTAACCGAGCCCAGGTACAAGAGCCTCAATAAATAGTATGGGACCACATTCCCAGAAAAAGCAAGGACCTTCCACAGCTGTTCATCCCCAGACCTCACACAGGACTTCAGCATAAGACTGTAGGTGCTTAATAACCATTTGTAGAGATTTGGCAATGCCCTGTGTGGACAATGAACTCACCTGGGAACTCTTAACAGAGACCAGTACTCAGCCCCACACCAACAGAGATTCTAATTTAGTTGGTCTTAGATAGGGGCCAAAACACTAGTATTTTTTTTTTAAAGCTTCCCAGGAGGTTCTAACACGCAGCAGGGTTGAGTATATAAAAGGAGTCTGTAAGATGAACTAGAGCAGACCAAGCCTGAATGTTAGGAAATCAATTAACTATTACAACAGTACAGGTGTGGAAATTTCAAATCATTACTACTTTCTCTCACTCCAGGAGCTAATGCACTCCACTTGTCTCCAGCAGCAGAAATGTGTAGAGCAGTTGGCTTTTAAGAGTTAAGAATGTAAAGCAGGGACAGTGGAGTAACATAACCAGCATGGTCTATTAGATTGTCAATTAGAAATGCTCCTTATGAATTCAGAGAATATTTTAGTCCTCAATGAGGAAGGATGGATTCTGGAGAGAAAAAACACTTAAAAATGCATTGACCCTCTCTCAACAATTTATAGAACAGCTCAATAGAATATCAGCAAAAACATAGAATATAACAGAACAATACCATCAACCAACAGAACCTAATAGACATTTATAGAACTCTCCACCCCAAAGCAGCAGAATACACATTCTTTTTGATTGCCCATGGAGCACAGATCAAGAGAGAGCATATCATGGGCTATAAAACAAACTTCCACAATTTATAAGAATTTATATCAGCCAGAGTGCATTCCCCAACCGCAACAAATCAAACTAGAAATCAATAACAGAAAGATAACAGAAAATTCTCCAAACATTTAGAAATTAAATAATACACTTCTAAATAATCTATGGGTCAAAAACAAAGTCTTACAGAAAATCTAAAAATATATTTTACTGAATGAAAATGAAAATACAATATATCAACATATCTAGAACACATAAAGCAGTGCTGAGTGAAATTTATAGCCCTAAATGCAAACATCAGAAAGGAAAAAATGTTTCAAATAAAAAATCTAAGCTCCTACCTCAAGATTTTAGAAAGAGTAATGTAAACCCAAAGCAAGCAGAAGGGGGGAAATAATAATAAATCTAAGAGCAGAAATCACACAGAGACCCATGGAGGAACAGTATGTGACCACAAAGGCAGGGATTGGAGTGATGCAGCCGCAAACCAAGAAATGGTGAGGACTGCCAGCAAACCACCAGAAGAAGGTGCAAGCAAGATTTCCCCAGGTGGGTTTCAGAGGGAGCTTTGCCCTGACGACACCTCAGTTTCAGACTTCCAGACTCCAGAACTGTGAGACTATAAATTTCTATTGTCTTGAGCCACCCAGTTGATGGTACATTATTACAAAAGTAGCCATAGAAACAAAATCAGCTTCCAATTAGGGAGAGGGGAAAAGGAAGAAAAAGAAAAAAAAACCTAATGAATCCAACAGAAGACAGGGATTTTTTTTTTTAAATAGAAAAGAAAGGTTTACATAACAAAGATAAAATTACAACACAGTGGGAATAAATTCAAATATATCAGCAATTCAAAAACTACAGAGATATTAAACTCATTTATTAGAACAGCAACTACTGGATGGATTTACAAATCTGATTCAGTTATACAAGGGCTGTCCTGAAAGTATCCAGTCAAATAATAAGAAAAACAAAGGAATTTATGGCTGGACTTTTTTCCTGACAGCTCTCATATAGTTTCTAAATAAAATGTCTAGAAAAGAATAAAAGGATTAAAAATATATAAAGAATAAAAAAATAAACCAAACACCACCTTAAAAGAGAAAAGGCTAGTGTACCAACATTAACATCAGAGACAAGGGACGACTCTAGCTTACAATGCACCAAGAAGAAATAATTAGAATATTCCTAAACAACATACATAGTTTAACAAAAATATCAAATGACAGCTGACAAATATAAGAACAAATGGTAAATCCCACAGAGTGATAGATGTTCTAAGTGAGAAAAGATGCACATACAAACCAGTAGGCTACAGGTAATGTGAACAACCTTACTAGTAAGACTAACCTAAAAATATGTATAAAACCCTACTGCCAATGAACAGAATTCACATTCTTTCTTATTTAAGCACATGGGAGCATTCATAAAACTATCGATATACTAAGTTTCCAACAAATCTCAACAAGTTTCAAAGAATCAGTCATATAAACAACATTCCTTGACCAAAATAGAAAAGGTGCCAAAAAAAAGTATACACACTCTAAGAAAGAAAAAACTGCATTAAAATTGTAATACTCAATATATACCAATAACAAAAGATGAATACAAGTCACATTTGACTTCTGCAATTACAGGAGGTGCTCAAAGTAGTCACCATCAGCATCCAGACACTTCTGATTACGGGGAACTACTGCTTGAACAACGCTGACCAAAGTGTCCACTTGCATCACTTCATGTGCCGTTTTAATTTCTTCCTAAAGTACTGTCAGTGTAGCCTGTTTTCTACGGCACACTACATCCTTTAAGGCCCCCCATAGGTAGAAGTCAAAGGCTCTTAAGTCATGGGGGAAACTCACACAACATTCTCGAATTTCAAATACCACTTCAAAATGCTCTTGAGCTCCTCCAACGACAACCGCCATTTTCTTTGACTGTCACATGGTGACGCCAGCATTCATTTGATAAACACCATCTTTTCAGCACACATCATACTACACATTGCTACTGTAATTCAATTCAACTTGGAAAAGTAATACATAGATAGCATCTCTTAAAATGTGTATACATTTTTCGGCACCCTTGGTACAATATTGTCTACTTCTGAATTCAACTTCACTCTAAGAGACGTGTAAATAAAACTAGAATAAAACAGCATTTTTCACTTATACTGCAAACACAAAAGAACAGGCACATATGATACTGGTTAAGATGTAAGAAAACAGACTTTCGCAGGCATGGTGGGGGGTATAAATTGATATAATTTGGTAATATCTATCAAAATTTAAAATACATACTTCCCCTTGGTCCAACAATCCACTGCAAGGTATGTTTCCTATAGATACACTTATGAACATGCAAGAAAAACAAAACAAAATGTGCACAAGGATTTTCATCACAGTATTGATTGTTTGGGCAAAACATACAAAAACGCTTAATGTCCATCAGAGTGAAAAATGACTAAATTGTGGTCTTCTCAGGTAACTGAAAAGAAACAAGAATGAGGCAACATCATATTTGCTGATATGAAAGAGCTCCAAGATCTGCAAGATGGGAAGCAGTGTGTATAGTCACAATCATTAATTTTTTATTTTTTACTTTTATAGAGGAGATGTACATTCTGGAACCATACATACCCCAAAATCTGCTAACAGTAGTTGTGTCTGGGAAGAAGGGCTGCGAGACAAGAAGACTTCCTTTCACTAAATACCTTTTTTGTAATATTATCTGCACTTTCACCATGTTGATGTATTACTATACAAATAATAAAAAGGCAAAAAGCCTCTATAATAAATAATCATTCTCTTTACTCATTTAAAATGCAGCATCTAAATGAAGTCTCTAGAGTAAGCCTAACAAACTGCAGAAATTTCAAATTCCTTTGCACATTCCCTTTAAATTCCTTTATTGATGAACTGTCAGGTCTAACATGTCTGTGCAATTAAACCAGCAAACACGTTCAACAAGATTTTCAAGAGGTTCATTACCTGACTGGTACATGTAAAGGTGCTTAGTCAAAAACTGCAGGGCAGAACCACCACAAATTAAATGGAAGGCTGCCTCTTTGCATGGCGAACCAACTTGATGAATCCTGGCTACCCCTCTGATCTCTCTTCCCTCCCTACTCCCAAAGGACTCACCAAGCACATTCTGGCCCAGCTTCAGGACCTTTGCATGTGCTGTGACTGTTTCCTGAAATGCTCCCACCCCCACCACCACTCTTCCTAAATGTCCCCATCACATGGCTTACTCCCTGGATTCACTTGGATATCTGTCCAAATGTCACTTGTTCAGAAAGGCCTCCCCTGACCAGCTAATCTAAAACAGCACTACCCCCCACCCCCCAGTCCCTCCCTGTCTCCTTACTCTGGTTTATTCTTTTCCATCACTTATACCTGATACAATTTTCCTTGCTTATTGGTTTGCTTCCCACACTAGAAGGTAAGCCCCATGAGAGTAGAGTTTACTTCTATCCACCAGTACCTAGTAGCACAGAGTAGGCACTAAATAAACGTCACATAAATAAAATCTGCAGATGCAAAATCTATAGCATAGTTCCCTTTATGTCTTGCCCAAACCCCTTCTCAAATAAGTTTATTTTTGTGAACTGAAGTTTTTCCTTGTCATTTAAGTCAATGATCAAAAATAGGGCAAATGGAGAATAGTTTCCTTTAGAGAAAGAGTAGACTCAAGAATAGAAAAAGAACTTGCACCATGATGCTGGATTTTGTTGAAATTCACCAGGCTAACATGTCACAAGTTCAGAATCAGCATCTAATTTTTTGGTCATCTAATCAAAAAAGTTAGGGAAAATCTTCTTTTCAGACAATATGAAGAATAAAAACCCAATACTACAGAAGTGTTCTAAAAGCACAGATAGGCTTAAAGAGGTTATTTAAATCTAAGCATATGGAAGGGACCTTGGCTCTCAAGGCCCAGCAGGTGTAGTAGGATCTACCTAAGTCCCCGAGAGTCAAGGATTCAACTCCCTATCCCCTGGAAGGACACTCTTGATCCCTATTAAATGCAGCTCTCTATTAGACCTCTCCCACTTACCTTCTTTGGCCTGACTTAGGGAAATGGTGCTAAGGTGTCAGAGAATCACAGGGACAGAGAAGTCTTGTCATCCTACCATTTTAGACAATTCTGCTCTGAAGGCACCACCACTTTGGTTCTTTAAGGGAGCCCCCCACATCCTGTTAAGCATTGATTCACAACGGGAGCAGGTTATATATGTACTTCTGTGAATAAGCACACAGCCTAATGTCAGCCCAATAAACAGCTTCTGAAATCCAATTCCAATAAAGCAAATAGCTGCTCTTAAAAGACAAATAAATATATATACATATATATGTGCACACACACATATACTCGTATATACAGCTGCATATACAGCACGTACACACACACACACACACACACACACACACACACACAGGTATGTATGAGTCTACTCCACTCTCCACCAATGGGCTTTTCTAGTTTTAGTCAAAAAGTTCTGATAGTCTAACCTAATTAATTTTTGAATTAATATGACTTGTATTTGTTCTGTTTTCCCTGGGAAAGCTGAATAATTCATAAATCCTGTCTATCTTACATATTTTCAAATACTTAAGGGCCCTTCTCTACCTTCTCTTCCCTGGAACAAATGAGCTCTATGGTCTAAGTCTATGGCAATCATATGATTTATTTCATTGTCACCTTGATTTAAAAACTGAAGGTTCAAATCAGAGATGAAAATAGTTAAATTGCTGCAAGTTCTGTTCCTCTAATAATATTTAAACCACAAGTTGACAAGGCACTGTAGAATTGTATGCCTGAAACCTATGTAATCCTTGCTAACAGATGTCACCCCAATAAGTCTAACAATAAAAATGAAAAAAAAAAAATTAAACCTGCCCAAATATTGTACCTCTACTTGCTGTATTTTAAGCAGAGCAGAGAATAAGAAAACAATTGCTTTGGTGAGTCTCTGTTGCTGCTGACCCTGAGTTACCTCTGCAGAGTACATTTACAGCATTTGCCTAAGATCATTAAGTGCTCCAGTGACATTATTACAAGAGGGGGCAGGAATAGTGTCAACCTAATGAGGCTGCAGATTATATCTGATGGTCTCCATCTGAAAATCAGGGCAGGGCCAGGCTGTGCGCTAATCAAGTCACCAAAGGCCCTTCACTCTGGGACAACAGAAGCCTTTGTCTAGGCCTAAAAGGAAAACGAGCTGCCTTCTTTCTAGTGCTAATAAGTTTAGTGGAGACGGGTTATATTCTCAGCGAGAGGCTGGGCTCTCCCCTTCTAGGGCAAGCATCCAAAGCAAGGGGCTCAAGGAGGCCAGAAAACATCCCCTCCACCACTTTGCTGGAAGGCTGACATTGTGTCCTTGAGTTCAAAGTCACCAGCACTTCTCACAGTACTTGACCTGTAATAGGGCCTCCATGTATGTTTACTGAATAAATGAATCAATGAGTTATTAAGATTTAAATTTGTTTCTGAACTTCCTGGTAACCCAAGCAAAAAAAGGAATATGCTGGTTTACAGTTTTCACGTGTGAAGAAGAAAGAACACTCTTTCAGAAGATACAGTACTGGTGTTAACATCGTTTTAGGGCAGTGGTTCTCAACCCTCCTAATGCCGCGACCCTTTAATACAGTTCCTCGTGTTGTGGTAACCCCCATACAATTATTTTCGTTGCTACTTCATAACTGTCATGTTGCTACTGTTATGAATCGTCATATAAATATCTGATATGTGTTTTCCCATGGTCTTAGGTGACGCCTGTGAAAGGGTCGTTCGACCCCCAAAGGGGTCGCGACCCACAGGTTGAGAACTACTGTTTTAGAGAATGTTTAGCACACGCTTCTCTGAGATTTTAAAATCCTCTGTTGAAAACCCACACAAAAAGGAAGCAGTAAGTCAGTGCTCTTTACACAGTGACTGGTGGAAAGACGTGTTGGTCATGTGGATTTTCCCATCCATTCCTGTTTATGGAGCAAAGATCTAGGTTAGGAGCTGCTTCTCTGCCTCCTTAACAACTAACACGAACACCCTACAGAGTCACTCATTCACGCGGGTAGGACAGCAGACCCCCAGTTCCCATGGCAGAGCATTCCGGCAGCGGATAAAAGTGGTTTAGAAACATCCATGGTTTCACAGCAAGTGGTCACACTCCACTTACTAATAATGTATAACTAATTTTAGACTCCTGTTTTGCTCTCTAGGCACATAGTCACCAATAGCAAGAGAGTCTATATATTCAAACAGGGGTGCAGAGAGTAGCAAAGAGAACATAACCTGGGTTTAAAAATACAAACTAATTTCATGGAATAATATCATCAGACATACTTTCTCAACACAGAAAGAAAGAAGCCACACTATACTGTCCTAGCTTCTAAGCAGAATAAATAGAAACTAGAGGAAGCAATATGTCTTCCAAATTTTGGAATTTAATGCTACTTTAAAAGAGTGAAAAGTCTGATAACTTCTAATGTCAGCCAAGTAAAGGTGAAAAAGATAATCTTACCTGCTATTAGAGGTACTGTCACTGATATACTCATAGGTACCAAAGTGCCCCAGAAAGGTTGTGTCAAAATCTAAAATACGTATTCCTTTGACCCAGCAATTCTACTTTCAGGGATCTATTATAATTAAATAATAGAACATTCCTTTATAAAGAGCAAAGATGTACAAATAAGGACTTATTTGGAATGTGTATTATTTATAAAAGAAAAAAATGGAAACAATCTAAATGTCAATAATAGAAAGTTGATTAAATAAGGCATGGCATACTTAAAGAAGTATAATGATTATTTCACTCTTGCACGCACAAATATTTATTGAGCATCTGCTATGCTGAGCTTGGTTTTAGGAGCTCAAGCTACATCACACAAATTATACAAAAAAAAATCCTTGGTCTTGTGGAGTTTATATTCTAGATGTAACATTTTTAAATAAATTATCAATGGGAAATCCCAAAATAGCTACATATTTTTGAAATATGAACACATGTATACCTGTAAGACATATTTTTGTATATACAGATAATGCCAGATGTGCTTTTAAAGCTTCACTGGGTCCCTTACATGCAAATGAGAAGTCCCTGGAGTTCTTTTAAAATAAAAAAAATAACACTAGCCTGAGCTTTGGACATGCTTAAGTGGATTTAATAATGACTTTGTTGTTTTTTAAAAAAAAATTTTAAATTAAATTCATTGGGGTAACATTGGTTAGTAAAATTATATAGGCATGCATACAGTTCTATAATAATTATCTGTGTGTTGCATTGTATACTCATCCAAAGTCAGTTCTCCTTCCATCACCACATAGGAAGGCTGTACAGAAAAAGTCCAGCCATAAGTGCCTCTGTTTTTCAGATTATATGGCTGGATACTTTCTGGACAGTCCTCGTATTTGACCCCGCTCCCTCCTCCACCATTAATATTGGCTTTGATTATACACTAATGACATGTTCTCAACAATTTACTTAACTTCACTAACCCTATTTCCCCTTTATTGAGTCACAGAATTACATCTAGAACTCTTTACAAGATGCCTGGGAAATAGTAGATGCTCAATAAAAATCTTTCCTTCCTGTTTTCCTTAGACTGTATTGAGGTTCGGAACGCAACCACTCCATGCCTTTCTCTACTAATCGATCAACTTAAAACAAAATACATTGTTTAAAAACCATTTAAATAATAATTATTTAACAATAATAATAATTATTGTTGCTGGATGAAGGGATTTTTACTCATCCATTCTCTCTCAGCCCATACACACACAGCAAAAATCAATCATCTTTCCATCAGCAACTACATCTTTGTACTTAGTGACACTGCTCCCTTCTCATGGAAGGTTTAGAAATATTTTTTCAGTAAGCAGATATCCATTAGCTTATTCTTACTGGTATTCTTATATCCACATTTGTTTCCACAAATAATTCTTTTCTCTAAAGCCTTCACCAATCAACAAGGGCAAATTTTTCTGCAAAATATTGAGGATCGACACTGCTAAAATGTGCTGACGTCTTAAATTGACTGCAGCACCCTCACAATTTGTTTTCTATTAGATGTTTTGCCTTAATTCCCACACTTAATGCCTAAGCCTGCAAGCACAATGAAATCTTTCAGGAAAGTATCTATTAGACAGTTGCAATCATGGAAATAAAATCCAGTGGCATAAAATAAGCTGTCTTGTGGACCCGCTGCCATCTGAGAAAGTGATGTTCTAACTGGAAACGTGCTAAGAAGCTAATGAAGACCCACATTCTCCAGGTGCTGGCGTTGCCTCCAGCAGCATGGCGCTACCAAAAGCCACATTAATTCATTCATTTAGTCCATGGCAAGAGCAGCTTACTAAATACTGAAAATAACATTTCTGAAAATTCACTGTCTTTATATCATGTTTTATCAGATATTTTCATTTCTTGAAACTCACTGTCTTTATATCACGCTTTATCAGAAATAACATTTCTTGAAACTCACTGTCTTTAGAAGATGTTTTATCAGATAGCATCAAGGGGGAAAAATGGACTTCTGAAATAGTGCTCTGTTTAATCTTATATGTATATGAGAACTGTGCAATGTATGTATGTATGTATGTATATAATTATGCATGTGTTTGCTTTGGTTTCCAGGAAGTTCAGAATCAGATATAAATCTTAGTAACTCATTCATTCATCTCTTCAATAAACAAAAATGGAGCCCCTATTATATATAGGCACCATGCAAAGTACTGGTGATTCTGACTCAAGGACACAGATTCAACATTCTAGAAAACCATGGACAGATACTGAATTAACAAGTGGACATAGCTATGATATTCCGAGAGCTCAGAAGAAAGGTACCTTACCCAGCCTGGGCAACAGGAAGGGGAGGTGACGGGAGATGGCAGGCAGAATCAAGGATTCCCCTAAACACGATGTAAGATGTCAGCTCTAGCTCTAGGTAATTATCTCTCATTTGAGTGCTGATATTCCTGATTGTTCCTATAAAAATGTTGCAAACTTTCACAGAAATAGATTGGAAAAAATACATATATATTTATTCATTCATATGCCCATTTAAGTACATACACAAGACTCACTAAACCACAGGTGTCCAAACTTTTGGCTCCCTTGGGCCACACTGGAAGAATTGTCTTGGGCCACGCATACAATACAGTAAAACTAATGATAGATGATGAGTTAAAAACAAGGTCTCAAAAAAATTTCATAATGTTTTAAGAATTTGTGATGGGCCACATGCAAAGCTGTCCGGGGCTGCAGGTTGGGCATGCCTGAACTAAACAACATCCTTTTGACCTAAAGGAACCCTCAACATTTACAAAAGGCTGCTTACAGTGGGACATTACCAGGGACCCTGTGAGAATCATACATACAAGGACTGTCTGGAAAAAATCCAGCCATAAATGCCTCTATTTTTCATATTATATGACTGGATACTTTTCCCACGGCACTCATAACTAGAAGTAATCTGCTTTGAAGAATTGACTCTTGCCATGAATATTTTGCATGATTCCAAAATAATTTTGGCTTTAAAATATTAAGGTGTCCTCTTATTAATTTAGCATACTCCTGTCCTTTTCTTCTTCACTACTGTCTATTCCAGCATGCCAACCCCGAAGATCTTGATCCAGTAGCTCTGGGCTGGTAGACAGTAATTGACAACACAGATTAACTACATGGTTTCTTGATGGATCCTGGCTTACTTCCAGATTTGGCTAATGCAAAGCCAGTGCATTCCTTTGCCTCCTCCTACATCAACTTTTCCCTCCACTACATCATACACTGTGAGAGAATGGGGTTGTTGGCATCATTTCAAGTTATATCATTGATTCAAATCTATCCCCCAAGCAAACCTGCTTCTATTTCAGAAGAACACTCTCTAGTGATCTGAATTGCAGGGGCAGTAAAACAATTCTACATTTATGTAGCATTGCCATTCCCAAAGGGATAGTTTTCTACACCTACAAATACCTTAGAAGCAATAATGAGGATGGTGGATTGGAATCTTTTCTGTGGCTGTTTTAAAAAATTCAGAATTCCCATGCAATAGAAATATGATAAATTTGATGCTTAAAAACAGCAACAAGTGCTATAATAAAAGAATGATGTGCATAATTCTCATTTAATAGTAACTACTTTATAAACTTAAGATAAAAATAATAATATCCAGCTAACAAATCAGAATCAGAAAGTAAGCTGTGCCCTCTGGGAAGAAATGCATGGAGGGGCACGCACGTTTCCCTCTGCAGAGACCATTCTCTAGTGAGCTGAAATCCACATGGCTCTCTCCCTTCCCCCAGCTCTCTGCCCAGATGGCCCCTTGTCAGAAAGTCCTTTCCTGACCACACTTCTTTAAAATAGCACCCCCAGCATTCCCTCGCCCCCTTCTCTGCCTGCCTGCCTGCTTTCTTCCTTCTCTCTCACCCCTTCTCCTTCCATTTGTTTGTTTGTTTGTTTGTTCATTTATAGATCTTTTCACCATGGAAATAGATTTGCTTTCCCTCTTCCCATATACACTGTATGCCCTAGAGATCAGGGGCTGTGCTTTTGTTCATTGCTGTATCTCCCACACAGCAAGGAGGCATTCAGTATTTGTTGAATGAATGATTTTTTTTTTTAATTTTCACTCTTCAGTTCACTCACATTCTGAAATCTGTGCACATCCGTACCAAAACCAAGGCACAGGGAAGGTAGAAAGGACATTTTCCCAACCTCCTCTTCTCCCTTCTCACAAAGAGCAGTATCCTATAAAAGGTCAAAGATGATCGGAACAAATGCCCTAGAAGTTTCGTTCATCCTGCAGCAACACAATTAGAACTACCCCACACAGCCAGCCCAGCAACGGAAGGTATTTTGACAAGAGAGTTCTCACACTCTTGAAACTGACCTGCTCTGCATGGTTCCCCAAAACTTCCCTGAGAGCTTCTCAAAGGGAGGAGAAATCAGGCAGGTATCCAGCTATCTAGACCTTGAAGTGAAACAGATTTAGACTGGCTATAATGACTTAGTTTCCAGTATCTCATGTTAGAGGTGAGGGTGGGGGGCGGTCCTAAGACCAGTGATTATGAACGATACTCTGCATTCATGAACCTCATTAAATTGACCTCACAGCCCCGGTTTGCCAAGGCTACTTTGCACTTCAGAATTTCTCTACATTTACCCTCCTGAATATTAGTCTGTAAAATCCTTTAAGTCTTATTAAGTTTAGCTAAAGTGGAAGCAACGCAGATAAGCAAAGTCATGCGAGGGCACCAGTCACTTAAATCACAGGAGATCTAGAACCCAATCAAACAAGAACCATAAAATGTAACTAAATAAACAGTACAGTGTCTGATCCATAATTGTTCATGGGTCTGCCGTTTCAGGGGAACATACCTCAGAAATAACTTTAAGATTGAGTATATAAATAAAAGTATCAGGCTACAGAAACTAGGGGCTTTGAGCAGACTATAATTCTAAGTCTTAGTATTTTGTCTTGATGTTTGCAACCAAAGTGTTCTACTAAACTGCCCGCCAAGGAGCAGTGAAGCAGAGCTCCAGCAAACCTTTCAACAGGCTACTGAGAGTGGAAGGCTACATGAATGGGCAGAGCCAAGTGCAGGTAACAAATGTACATTTGTGAGATGGAAATAAGTTGTCCTCGTCTTTAGCAGTAACTGTCCTTGCTGAGTAGCTCTAAAAGAGTTTTGAAGCCTTGAAGCCTTTCTCCTTCTTGGAATATAGCTGCCAATTAGTTCGTTTCTGCCTGCAGAAAAGAAGAGGCTGCCAAAATGTGGGGCTTTGCCCAGCACCCACTGGAGCCGCCATGTTGGAGAAATGTGAGCTGCATCTGACCCCTTCCCTGGAGAAAGAACACAGGAATCATGTTCTACTGGTTATTAACCTATGTCCTTTTCCTAAGTCCCTTTCCCCTTGCCCAAATGGAAATAGAATCAGAATGCATGGGAGGTAAGTCCATTTCCACATCCACTTCTGGAGGGTTCATCTGTACAGCCTGGGCTCCAAATACAATGCTTCTATTCGCTGTACACAGGGAGTTGGGCTCAGTGAGGGAAAAGAAGTTTTCAAGACTGCAAAAAGATGAACTCCATTCTAGGCATGGCTCTTCTTCGGAAGTAATGAATCAAACGCTTGTCTGCGCTGTTTTATTTTATCCCATGCAACAGAGCTCTGACTTGCCTATGATTCTGTTTCTAGAAAAGTCAGCATAATAGTATGGAAAGGACACATAACACATGGTTTTGCTCAGCCACTAACCAAGTAACTTTAGACATCACTACCCCTCTCTTGGTCTTGGTTTCCCCATCTATAAACCACAAAGGTGAGACTAAAATGATATCTGAGAGTGCTACCTATTCTAAGAGTCTCCAGTCCTGTGGATTTTTCTGAGATGTATCTCTCTTTGAAAGTAGTTTCATCATCAATTCTTTCTGGCCTCTTAATTGTTTTTAGTTCTTATTTATCCTCGTATTTACCCCCCAGACTTCACTGGTCAGGCACCCTGTCCCTTCACGGGAGAATTTTCTGTGTTACTCTACAAATCACATAAAAGACTTTCTGGTCACCCTGAGCCCTCACAGCTCTCTCCTGCTTTCACTGCCAAATGAGGAGGACAGAAGTGCCACTCACTGGCCACAAAGGCCCACACACATCCTTTCTTTTGGGGGCTGCTGATGGGCCCTTTCTAACTCTTGGCTTATAAATGATCATGCAGGAGACTTGCAGCCCAGAAGAAATGAATGGCCAATATCACCTTCCCAAAATGCTTTCTTCTCTCCCTTTCCTTTATCTTTCTCATACATTCACTCTTCTGTTTTCTCCCTCCCCCTTTTATATCTCTTCTCAGCTGGTCCTGTCCGCACACTAAGGGGTTTATTTAGACCCATTCTAACCAACTCATAGGAAAACAAAATAAGAAACTGCTGCTTATCTTCAGTGAACAGAACCACAAGATTAGGGCTGAGAGCTATTTGAAGCCCATTTGCTTTGACAGCATTAAGAAAGCTGTAATAGTAAAGCATACAAGATGAAATGAATTCACAATCACAAATTAAGATCAATAACTTTATGTTGAAACATTCTAAGACACAGTTTTGTGTCAGAAGTTTTTCATAAAGAGTCCATATGATTAGAGAAAGGTACGGAAACCACAATATTTAACTGATGTGCAAGCAGCATAATCCCTGAGATTAATGAAACTCCAGACCACAACGGTTTAATACATTTTTGCTAAGCATGAGCAGCTCGTGCAGTGAGGATTTGTAGCTCAGTCAAAATATCTTCTCTACACCCACTTGTGAACATAATGCACTCCACATCCATGTGATTAACAAGAGCAGCCTCGTCCAGGAGGGCTGCCAACAGCAGGCAAAAGTGTGGCATATCTAAACAAATGAACATGCAAAGGTATCATTATGACTGATGTTGTAGACAATTGGGATAAAAGGCTTTTAAAGTAAGTAGGAGGTTTTAGGCACAGGACAAGTCTTAAAGAGGTCCTTAGGCTCAATAGCCTTTCCCAGACACAAACTAGATACAAGAAATACCTCGTCCCCAGGTAGAAAGATCTGGTGGGCTGGAGCTGGAGCGGATACAGATTTTCAGTGGCAGCAGGAGAAACAGGGCCGGTACTCCTCTCCCCAGTCATGAAGAACCACTTAGTCCGGCCCGCTGTAACTCAGTGGGACTAGGCCTACCTTCCTCTTTCAGAGACAAAAACCTCTGGTGATTGAGCAGGCCCCTTGAACTTTCTCTCCAGGTGTGAAACAGAATTTGCCAGAGGGTTCATTATGAAAGGCTACAGGACACAAGCCAAACCACTCAGATGTCCAAATTAAAACAACTGACTTCCTCCTCGCTCTCCTTCCCCCTTCAAAAGGCATGTAAAGTATTTTTCCTAGAACAGTACAAATGCAGTGCATTGGAAATTTGCCATTTTTGTAGCAGGGGCTAGAAGACAGATCAGTGGAGTCGCACAAACTATGTCCTCCACGAGAGCTTCCTGGGTGGAGCAAAGCTCCTGGCTGTGTCTTAGGTAAATACAAAGCAGAGAAAGGCAACACTCATCTTAGGATGCGGAGGGAGAAGAATTGCTGTTTGAAGTCCTGGCCCAACAAGCCTCTCAAGGACATACAGGGAAGAGGGGGAAGCAGGCACTACACCTGAGCACAAGGCCAGCAGTACCTAGGCTCCTGGACCAAAGGTCAGGGCCTGGGATGGAGCAGATGCACAAGTCTGGGGAAGCCAAAAGGAGTAAGAAAGGCACTTTTCCACAAAGGAAAACCAGAAGCAAGAAGGACTGGAACCATGGCAAGTGAAAGAGTGAGACAATGCTGGTGTTGAGCCCTTCGTCTTAGGCACCTGCCTGCCTCTTTATTACTCCTTCCCACATACCCTAGCCCCATGGGCAGGTCCTGAGCTGACATCTATTCAACAGTCAGGATTTATAGAGGTCCTACCGTGCTCCAGGTACTGAGCTAGAAATGAAGGATGCAGAGATACATTACATAGGCTCTGAAGATGCAAAGCCCATCAGGAAAGCTGAATAAAGTCCGCTGTAAGTAATGTCTATTTCATCACAAGCACCAGGAGCTGCAGATGCTGCCCACATCACAGGAAAAGCTTATGACTCTAAAAAGCACTCCCCACCCCCATCTTCAAAGGTAATTTCCCCTGCCCAGTAGATATATTGGCTATTACACAATTAGAGCAGCATTTCCTTGACTGAAAGAATTTCTCCAGCTAAAAACCAGGAGGAGGAAATCCATGAAGCTCATTCGTAATTTATACCTCTGTATGAAAGAGTTAACCACATCCTTCCCAAAGAAAAGATTTTTACAGAGAGAGTTTGAAGAGTAAAAGCAGTACAGAGTAGGATGTATACGCAGGGGGCACCCCAGGCCTGGCATTTGTTCTAATTCTTCAGGCCACATTCCCAAGAAACAGATTCTGCTAGCTATATTTTGTATATTCTTGGGTGTAGAAAATCCCATATTCTAAACAATTTCACATGCTATATGTAACCCTCGACTAATTTTCTCTTATTAGGGTCTTAGAGAAGAAGGCTTTTTTAAGAACCTTCCTAAACATACAGATTTTGATTCTTGCCTTGCATGTCCCCATCAGATAACCAGTAGAGGACCTCCTTGTGTTTGAAGGATGTCCCCTATATGCTGAGTTTTAGGAGGCATGCAATGGACCCACGCAATAGCCCTTTTCTATTCTCCCGCTCAGCATGACATTATTTACCAATCAGGAATTATTCATCATTTTCATCAGATAAAAGTTGAGATTCCTAGGTGAGTTCTCCCTTCCTCTCATTTGTGAGATTAATAAGGTATATGGCCTACACAATTCTCATCAGATTTTCACTTGGTGCACAATCACAGGGATGAGAACACTACGCGAGATTAGAAATAGAGCAGTCTCAAGAGAAAATAAAAGGCAAGGTGATATGTTCTTCATTGGCATATCCTTAAGCACCTGAGCCATGAACAGATACATCACGTTCTAAATACATCGTGCGGCTCTTTTGTTGATACAAATGGCTCTATAATTGCCCTGAGAAATTCTGGCTTGTTTCGAAAGGTTATTTTTGAAAACGGAAAATTTAGGAAATGTTTCCCATTCAAAGACCCTCTTCCCACTATTCATCAGGAGGTCTGAGGACCTCACACATTGCTTTCAGTAGTCTCTCCCCAGATGGGGCAACAACACTAAAGATGCCTTAGTTAACACCAAATAAAACCCAGTTCTATTTCTACGCCCCATCCTTGTGAGACTCTCGTAATTACAGCAGCTGCTCATCCGCCATGGGAAAACAGATGTGATACCAATGACCAGAACCACGATGAGGAATCTGTTTTCAGAAAATAACCCTGAAGTCCATGATGTGAATCTATAACTTGAACCAAAGCACTTGCTCTACTAATTAAGACTTGCCTATCAGGATATTTCCAATGCTATTGGAAAGTACATCCCCAAATGCCACACCCAGGTCTCTGTCAAGCTATCTGAAAAAAACGTAACTCCAAAAAAGTTTATCACATAGCAGGTATAACCAGGTGCAAAAAGAAAAATAAGATACAAACCTGATTTTCAAGCAGCAAATATCAATATCATATCCAAGTTGGAAAGAGCTACTTGAATATGGTTTGTTTGTTTTTTTTAAAGAAATCAGTTAGATGCCATATGCTATCTGAAAATATGTATATCTTTTAAAGGAACTAAATATCCAAATATGGGATCCAAATATTTTCCTTAAAAAAGTCATTGGCCTACGCTGTACTGTACCTTGAAGACCAGTGACCTCAAGGTAATCAGAAGACCATAAGGTAGTATGCAAAATGTCAGGTGACAAGGTCACCATTATACCTCAGAAGC
>PVJL010001542.1:61484-114699 GCA_004026885.1 Lyroderma lyra
GGGAGGGGAGAACTATAAAATAAAAATCAAAAGGTTAAGTGACTAGTGTATATGGAAGTCAGGGCTGCCGAGTGAGCACACATTGCTCAGGCCTCTGCCATCGGGGCCCTCACACGGTGGGGTAGCTGAAACTGAGGCTTGTGCAGTTAGCTAAGAACCTTGAAGGATGCTACGTGGTACTGCCCCCAAGCTCCAGGACACAATAAATACAAACCCTCTATGGAAGACTGCTCTCAATGAAAGCCCTTAATATTGCTATAAATTAAATTTAATCAAATATAATCTCTCAAAAAATTGCTCAAAACACAAGGAAAACAGCATAAATGAGAGCTGCCAGAAACAATAAACAACAAAATTATAACTCAGTAATCAAATATTTAGCATTCTCAGATATAGAATACTATATATGAAATATTTCATGTAATAAAATATGGAATAAAAAAATGAAGAAACAAAAAGAGACTTCTAAAAAAGGTTTGCAAATTACCCAGAGAGAATTTTTGGAAACAACAACATGAAATCATTGAAATTTAAAACTCAATGGATGGGTTAAACCACAGATGTACATAGCTGAAGATAGAAACACTGAGCTGATAAGAGTTAGGGAGTGGGGAAGTGATCAGAATGCAGCAAAGAGATAAAGAGACAGAAAATATTAAAAAGATATTAAGAAGGAGGGACCATGTAACAAGGCTGTAACAAGGTTAAACACAAGTGCAATGGAAGTCCTACAAGTGAACTGAGACTAGGGGAGAGACAGTTTCAAGATATAATGGGCAAAGTTTTTCTAGAATTAATGAAAGACACCAACCAATCCAAAGACACAGAAAACACACTATATGCTAAGTAGAAAAATAAAAAAGTATTGCACATCTAGATATACTAAAGTGATACTGCAGCACACCCAAGGTAATGACAATATTATAAAAGCAGCCACAAAAGATCAACAATTAGGCTGACAGCAGAGTTTTCAACAGAAACAACTTAAGTCAGAAAACAGAAGCTATTTTCAAAGTACCAGGAGAAAAAAACTAGAACACTCAATGAAGCTATTTTTTAAGAATGAAAGTGAAATAAATATATTTCCTTATAAACAAAAATGGAGTTCACTATCAATAGAACTTACTAAACAAATGTCTAAAAACTGTACTTCAGGAAAGAAGAAAATGAACCCAGAGGAATATCTGATGTGCAAAAAATGGTGAACAGAAAAGTTGGTAAATATGTAGCTAATTTTATACAGCTATTTTTAACTGTCTCTATAAAATAATGATAAAACTAAAGTATATCCTGTAGTGGTAAATGAAGTCAGAAGTAAATATTAGACAACAATAGCATGTAATTCAAAATAACATAAAAATAAAACTACTATATGATCCAATAATTCCAGTTCTGGATATTTATCCAAAGTAAACCAAAACACTAACCCGAAAAGATACCTGTACTCCTGTATTACTGCCACATTGTATACGATAGCTACAACAGGAAAGCAGCCTAAGTGTCCTTCAGTAGACAAATAGATAAAGAAAATGTGGAATGAACACACACAAACACACACTCTCTCACTCACACACACACACACACACACACACACTATTCAGCCATTAGAAGAAGGAACTCTTGCCATTTGTGAAAACAGGAATGGACATTAAGGGCGTTATGCTGAGAGCAATGAGTCAGACAGAGAAGGACATATGCAGTAGGATTGCATTTACATGTGGGATCTTAAAGACGAACAAGCAAACTCATAGAGGACAGATTGCTGATTGCCAGAGGTGGGGCTGGGGCTGGACAAAATTGGTGATAGGAGTCTAAAGGTACAAACTTCCAATCATAAAACAAATAAGTCCCAGGAACGTAATGTACAACCTGATGATTATAGTTAATAATACCATATTGCACATTTGAAAGTTGCTAAGAGAGTAGATCTTAAAAGTTCTTATCACAAGGAAAAGAGAATGTGTAGTTACTGGTGGTGATGGATGTTAATTAGACTTGTTGTGATCATTCTGCAATACATATATCAAATCATTATGTTCCACACCTAAATCTACTATAATGTGATATGTCAATTACATATTGGTAATGTTATAGATCAATTAAAGAAAGAGAGAGGCTGATGAAAGTATTCCAAGGCACTGTGTGGTTTGGAAAAAGGGTTATGATGCTGATTAACTTCATTCACAATGGAGGGAATAGCATCACGGCCCTCATCAGCCGGGACTACACTACGACTCACCACTTTACCTCCCTAGACCTGCCCCTCCCCAGCCGTAACCCAGGCAGGAAGGGGTAGGGGAAGACCATCAGACTCCCTGGTGGGCTTGCTGATTCTTGGAGGCTGAGTGGTTTTCCTGAGAAAGGAGGAGTTCTGAGTAAAGCAAAGGTCTGGAGGAGGAGGGAAGGCAGCCTTTTGACAGCCAAACTTGCAGATGTGTTTAAAAGTATTATACATCAAGTTGACAATGCACTGTAGAATTGTATGCCTGAAACCTATGTAATCCTTGCTAACAGATGTCACCCCAATAAGTCTAACAATAAAAATGAATTAAAAAAAAAAAAAGTAACCTACTTATCCTGCTCGCAGTCCAGGCACGGCTTTGTCTGTGGAGAGCTTTGCTTGGGTTGGCTTTGTTTGACTTCAGGCTTGGAGATTAGTGACTTGTAAAGCCACTGCATAAACTGGTAGATGAGGATGTGTTTGAGTTCCTGGGTTTTGCCATTTGAGAGGTCTGAGGCAGAGGAGAAGTGATGTGAAAGGGTTATGTTTGGGGAAGTCCAGTTTCCTCCTAGAATTTTTCTGTTAGAGGCAGTCTGAACTCATCAACCCATATCAACTTTCTTCTTAAGAAAATAAAAATAATAGCCAAGACCTTCCTTCTTCAAAGGCTTCCTTTCAACTTGATTACTGAGTCTGGGTCCTCTTGAGTACTAGGGATGGCCACCAGGAAAATTACCCAAAGAAGCTTCCTGTGAATATTCCTTCACCATTTTCCATAAAAAGTCCGATGATGAGGTGGGTGCAGGGAGAAGGTGTGAAGAGAGCTGGGGAGGAGCCACACTGTAAATGGAATCAAATGTGGAATGCAGGTTCTTTTACGCATAATCCTAAAGCAAACAGCAGAAAGGTCAATTGGCAAGCAAGACTCCAGGACACATTTCAATGCCACTGACAAATTACTTATGAACTGTCTATTCTTTGGATTATCTCTGCCACCAATGAACTCCATTAGAAGAATGAGAAGTGACAATAGTTAATAACAGCGCTGTTCCCACAAGTTCAGAAGCATTCGAAGTGGTTCTACTCTTGAGAGTTGCTAAGGACAAAAGATGTTGCCGTGCTAAGAATAACGGATTGTTCCAACATGCACACCTGTTCACGGTATCATATGATCCCTCAGTTACATAATGTGTTTTATAACTCCTGCCCAAAGAACAGACCTCTGCATTTAATAGCGCACACACCACTACCTAGTTTCCCCACATGCATGTAGTTACCTTGAGTGTTGGTAAAAGTTATCTGCTATATGCACAGAAAAGACAATGCCCAATTGAAAAATTGTCACTGATCATTACAAGGTAGTTTTTCCCAGTCCCAAAGAAGACTATCAGTTGGTATCACCAAGAAGTGTTGCATTCAAAATCCACATTATTGGAGGGGCAGCACAGCAAGGAATTAAAAGGAAGATGCATTCTTTAATATTTTTATCCAATGAGGTTAGTACTTCAGGAAATCAGTGTTCAAATATTGATGAGATTTCACCATGCTACTTGCTTATGGCAGAAATAGGAAGAACTACCGTTGATATCATAGGTCCCAAACTACTAAAGTAAAGCATGGAGCAAATGATTCAGTGGGACCTGTTGGCTAATACCATAATATTTCCCAAATATGTGCTATTCGATCATCCAAAACCTCATGAATTCTTGAAGTGAAAACTCATAAAGTCTTTTTAGAACTAAAAGAGATTCCTAAAAATTCCTTCCCTTCCTCCTTCATTCCTTCCTTCTCCTCTTAAGGAGTTCAGAGAGGCTGAGATTAACTCCACACAATAATTGTCCAACTTGAATTAATACAGATTTTTTTAAAGAAAAAAATATTCCCTCAAATACCCCACTGTTAACTTTATCATTTTTAGTGTGCTTCTTAGAAAACACCAATATAAAACCAGGTACAAAATTCTTTGATGTATCGTCCTTAATCTATACAAACCGAAGTATATATAGAAATAAATACAACCCAAACTATAAAACTAATAGCATTCAAATTAATGTTATTAATATAACATGTTAGATAATATTCTGCAGAAACCACAGGGTTGCCCAAATGAGGATACATGTGGTACTGACTGCTGTGGCATGGGTCCTTTTAAGCTTAGCAAGCATTTACTTCCATGATATATGCAATGACTGGATTCTCCCACCACTTTCCTACTGAAACTACTATGAAAGCTGTCTTTATCAGCCTGCTCTGTGGGCATTTAGTCTTTAAGTGTAAATAGTGTTTTGGCATCAGATTAATTTTACCCTGATTTTTTTTAAGAATCCTCCACATTTAAACAGGATCTGCTTGACACTAACTTAAACACAAACCTAGATGCAGGTGCAGACACTAACATCATGACACACTGCTCAGTAATAAGACCCAATGATCCAGAATACATCTAGATTAAATTTTTATTGCCATCCAAATTTAAGCAGCATTTTTTTAAAGCAACATTTTAAAATTCTTACAAAATACTCACATCCCCCAAAGTCCACAAATACTCAGATGCCCTCAGCCCCCAATGTGAGAAATTGCCCTGTGGAATGCTATTTTTGCCCACATTCTAACAGATAATCTGCCCTTAAAACTAGAAACATATTTAGATCAAAACCTTGAAGGGTAAGTTTAGGAGCTGGAGGAGATGTGGAACAGTATAAGGAATAAAATCAGAGCTGACATGAGATAATACAAAGGCTGCCAAAAAACAAACATAGAGCCCAGCAGACACATGACTTGTCCTGTCAGTACTGAGTATGTTGAGTTCCCTGCTCTCTCACTGTGACCTAGTTTTCATAATAAAGTACATGCAATATTGAAAGCCTTTCTCAGAGACTACAGCCCAGAGTGAAAGAAAATATGATCCAACTTGAAATGCTATAAAATAGGCCTGTGCTGCCCTTAAAACAAATGTCCCATCATCACAGTGCCAGTCTTTGTCATTTGCATCCCCACCTCCATCAGCCCAAGATCAGTTGTCTGCCCTGCTCTGCGCCCCAGAAGGGGGACTCCCACAGCCGTATCATCCCGGTTCCTGGGTCAGCTGACTTCTGCTTGGGTTTGGGCAATGAAGGCACCTGCAAGAGACTGCAGGGAGGCTGGGGTGTTTCCTCCCACTCCCCCCATTCTTCAGCTCAGCACCACTAGTGGAACTGGATCCCTCTATAGACCCAGCCTCAGCAGGCACTGCCTCTTCCACCGCAGTGCCAAAGTGCTCATGAAACAGTGTTTTTCCCTTTCAGACCAGGGCTGACCATGAGTGCACATAGAACACTATTTCCTTCTCTTGTCTCCTCAGCTCAGGGCTGGCCATGGCTGTCCACAGTTGCAGTTCCTTGTTTGTTCTCTCACTCTGCACATACCTCCATAGTCAGCCCTTAGCTGTATTTTCTTCATTTGAACCAACAGGGTGTATTCTGTGTCCTGCTGGAACCATTACGGATACAACCATCAAATGGTTCAGGCAAATCAGTGATATAGATTAGACTCTCAAAAATTAACAGTATAAGAAAAAAAAAATCATCACCTATCAGGAAGCAAGCCCATGAAGATAATCATATAAACAACAAAAGTGGCCTTAACTCTCTAAGTCTACTCATGAAAAATTTAGCTTGAAAAAATACCTTAGGAAATAAATGAGTTATATTTATGAAGAAGTTTATTACATTATCATCTATAGAAAAGGAAATTTTAGAAACAACCTAGATGCCAATTAATAAAAGAATAATTAAATTATGACTCATCAACTCGATGGACTATGGTGCTACCATGAAATATTAGTAAGATTTTGTACCAACAAAAGACATGTTGGTACAGATATTTGAACAGACATTTTGAATATATATTTGAACATACATTAGAAGTTTAATTGAATAAAAATAATATGCATGCACCAAAATATTAGATATAATTTCATAAAACTAAATACCATGTTGGAGGACTCAAATTCTAAGTATGATACATTTCTTTTCTAAAATATTTTTACAATAAAGCAAAAGAAATAAAACAAAGGGCATAATACCCAGAGACCAGATGGCTATAGCTAGTGATGGGAGAGGTGCATTCTGGGAGATTAAGTCTCCTCCAGACTATGTCCCACCCTCCAATCAATAAACTGCCCTCGGCAAGACATTCCGGTTCAGTCTCCGTTTCTTTCCTGTGCAGCAGGATGGGTACCTACTCAAAAGGATGTAAAGTTCATGAAAGTTAGTAGGGCTGCAAAGTATTTTTTTGCTTTCAGATACCTGACTCACTGTATATACTAAATGTATATGCTGACTCTAGTTGGGACCATTTAAAACAAAAGCATTTTCTTTGACAAATTTTGTGGTGCAGTGCTTGTGAGCTCTCTTTCCGAGACTGAGCACTTTCATTAGAAAGTGGTAAGACGAACACTGTCATCTGGGGGCCTTCATTGGAGGTTTTAAAATAGCTTTCATTCTCCTCCTTAAAGAGATCCTATCTAGAAGAGTGATAACAGATTGATGGCTATGACCTCCTTCACATTCGTCTAACTCCTTTTAAAATGAAATCAAGACTCTTGCGGCTGCCGTCAGTGGGCCCAGTGCCAAGGGATAAGGGTTCCCTATCATCTCCCACCCTGAAGACCATCACCTGAGTTCACTGTTAATGTATTAATGCCACCAACAATCATGTCAAAAAAGGGGAAATCGGAGAGAAAAATGCCTTCCCCACCCCCAAGGCTTATTTTCTGTAAACAGTAGTTGTCAGAAAGACAGTGTCTTCATACTGAAGACAAAAATGACACCATATCGACATTACAAAATGCTCCTGTAGACATAAAGCTCTATACTTTAATTTTAAAGTCATGATTTGATATCTTCCGAAATTATACATTTTAGCAGCATTTCCTAATCTAAAAATGTATTGGTCTAGAATATATATTAACTTGAAATATTGCCTCCCTACTTCATAGCCAAGCGGATGATCATTTTCTTTAATTACACATTAATTCCAACGTATTACCTGGATAGGCAGTTTATGTTTTAATAGGGTAAAGATTAATGGGCAGGAGTTCTGCTATAATCTGACTGAAAAAGAAATATAGGGATTATACATGATCCATTTATTATTTCTCTGAGCTGAGCAACATTAATAACATTGCCACCTTATACTTATAAAGCACTTTTCATTTTCAAAGCACTTTGGTATCTGGGATTACAGTTTCCTAGATCTCTGACAGAGCCTTCCAGATAGTACACAACTCTACAGTTTTTCAACTTTCTGATGCCCAAAATTTTATATGCATATGTTTTATATCAATGGGATATGGTCAGAGGTAGCAGAATAACCATGACCTTTGGATATAGAGCTAGGTTCAAGTCTCAGCTCAACCACTTACTGCAAGACCTTGGACAAATTATTACAAACATCAGTTTTGTCATATTCAAAATGGGAATAATATCACCTTTCATCAATGGCATGGAAGGACTAAGTAAGACGTAACTTATGAA
Organism: Lyroderma lyra; assembly: GCA_004026885.1. NCBI lineage: Eukaryota > Metazoa > Chordata > Mammalia > Chiroptera > Megadermatidae > Lyroderma > Lyroderma lyra. The sequence continues at coordinate 69,222 of PVJL010001542.1, forward strand.
AAGGGTTTGTTACATATCTGGCACATAGAAGAAGCTCAATAAATAAAAGTTAATGCTATTATTAGCAGCTATTTTACTCTGTCTTAAACATTTTCTTGCCCCTACCTGATTTATTTTCTTCAAAATACTGGCACTCTAGTATTTAGGTATCAGGAAGAAGAGGTTTCAGCAAAGGAGACCAAGGAGTGGCCACTAGGACAGGAAGAAAACTAGATATGATGCTTCTGATGTCCAGAAAGCCAATAATCAAAAAGGGTTTCAAGAAAGGAGTGACACACTGTGCCAAACCCTGCTTATGAGGTCAAGTAAAATGAGAACTGAAGTCTGACTACTAGACTTCGCCACATGGCATCATGGGTCACAGCCACATTATCCAATTTTTTCTCCTATTGTCAATAAATGTTTGTTGAGTACCCATTATATGACAGATACAATACTTCTTGAATGTAGCTCCATTTCATTCTAACTTCCAGTATGTTATAACACCAATATAATTTGTTCTTTAAATTTATATCCAAAAGTACATTACAGATTCTTGGGAGTTGGGGGGATGGGAAGAAAGTGAAAATAATCTGATTCAAAGCTGTGAGGTGTCACAAAACGACACACTAGCAAATAAGTAGTAAATATTAAGAGGGATCTGAAGGACTTCTAACTATTAATCATCAGTAATAATTTTCTGACTTGTTTACACCTAGAGCAGTCTAGATAGGCTGGGTTACACTGCCAAACCAAACAACCCCTCAGTGTCAATGGTCTGACACAGTAAAAGTCTATTTCTTGCTGACTCAAAGCCCAAACTGGGGCCAGGCAGCTCTCCCAAATAATTAGGTCCCATGTGTTGTCTTAGCATTCCAAACAACTCTAGATGTGGAAACACATGTTCACAATCACCACTGCACGGGAAGAGAGCCCCAAAGGGTCACAACACCAGCAACTAAATAATCTGGCCAAGAAGTGACTGAGGTCCAACCACAACCCATTGGACAGTCACGTGGCCTGCCCAATTGCAAAGGGAGACAGGAAGAGAAATTTTCCCATGAAGATGAACTAAATATTGGTAAGCATTGTAAGTCTCTATGATAATCAGTTTCTATTTTTCAAAGGATCTGACATCTAATCATCCATTCGACCATTAAAAAAAAATGCCAATAAGGTAAGCAGGGAAGTTACTAGAAACTTCATTTACAGATGTAAAAATTGAGGCAAAAAGTTTAAACAATTTATCTAATTAATGACAATATCTAAGTTAAATCATTATAGGTAGGATTGCCTCCCAGTTCTATAAGCTTTTTTTTAACAAGGCTACTCTGCCAATTACTTGGGAAAAAATCATTAGGATCACTGGCATTTGTGGTCATGGTATATATAAAATATGACATAGAATAGAATACTGTATGATTCTCTAAGTATCGTATACAAAAGAAGCTTCATTGAAATAGCTGGGAGTAGTCCCTCAGATATATGAGGACTATCCAGAAAAAAATCCATCCATAAATGCCTCTATTTTTCATATTACATGGCTGGATACTTTCTGGACAGCCCTCATAGTCCTAAGAATGACTGACTGAAGCCTAAAACGAAAGCCAAAATGGCTTACAATGGAAGGTTTAGGTTCTCTTAATAACACTTGAGGCTCCCTTCTCTGCATCTTTCACTAAAGATTAGCCCTCAGAATAGCATGTGTGAACCCTCTTCATGTTAAAGATGAACTTTAAATTTCAACATTCCACACAGCTCTAATTTGCAGGCTGCTGACAGCCCAGCTTTAATGAAGACCAGCCTTTAGGACTTGTGTGTTAAGCCTTAAGGCACAATGTCCTTCTCTCGGATATGTGAGGTCTTGATATGGCTTTAGGACAGCAGGGAAGAGCTATGTTAGCATTTTTCTTTATTACTAGTTAACTTAATTTAGCAACACAAAGGCTAACATTTTTTAAGAGGAAATATATCCAAACCCTGGACTACTATCAAAGCCTAGATTCTATCAAAATGAAGTTTCACTTGGCATTGAGATAAAAACATTATTTGAGATTTTTCTCTAAATTGAAAAATTCAGAGCAATTAGTTACAAGCTCCTATTTTTCCTTTCAATCCTTAAATTCCATACTGTAATCCTTAATTTCGAAGTTGGTATGTGAGTAAAGTACTTAGTAAAAGCCTCAAATGGTATCAGGTCAACCCCCTGAAGCTCTTTTAAACTGTTCTGTCTACAGCTTCCCTTTGCTTTACTGGGCTTTCAGAGGGGAAGAGAAGAGAATGGAATTTCCAATGTTGAGATAAAGGGCACACACCCATATTTGAGGGTAGCCAGCCAGTTACTATTCTACCTTGGAAAAGGACAAGGATTTTTCAGTCCAAAATTCGATAATGTCTCAATACCTAATAGAGCAATGGCACCTTATATAGTGAAGATAACTTGGTCTCCTGAAAATGTAATCATGGAATAATCCAGGAAGCCACCTAAAGTCACTTTTGTCCAAGTCTGAATAAGTCCTACCCAGGGAGGGTGGAAAAAGCGCCCAGATGTGTGTTATAATGGAAAAAGCATGAGGAGAAAGGCGTTTTATTCCAAAAGCAATCAATTACTAGCTATTCCCATATCTACGGTGGGAGCGGGGTGCAGGGGAGCACTAGAGAACATCGTGAGTGTCATATGGAATAATCCACGTGAAAACACTTCACATTTGAATAGAGCCTATGGTTTGCAACATTGTCTTCCCGGCCCATATCAAAAACCCGTACTTACACTGCCCAACTAAGGACAGAAAACCTCACTTTAGAGAATCTATCTTCCCATCCCTAATGTTACTGATCTTTCTCAACTTCATCACAGAATTTAAATCTGGTATTTGACCTTGGTATCCTTTTAATGTCATTCACTGGCCCATGAGACTAAATCCTATTCTCTATTTTAATGTACAAATCTTTGAGCAAAGCCATCCAAGAGTGTTACTGAGTACTGAAAAAAAATTTAAGGGTGCTACATCCCTAAAATAAGGTGACCACATAGGATAGCCTCCAAACTGGGACAACTCTGAAGGTGAAAAGGAACTCTTTAAATATGGACACCAGGACAATCATTAAATTGGAACTGTCTTTACAAGCTACCCTCTTTACACACCTCACAGGTAGACCTCGAGTTAATCAGAAGATCAAACCTTGAAGGTTGTCTATCAATGAAATCATATTGTCATTAACCTATTTTTCTGGTGCATTAAATTTTCTCCAGCTGATTTTTCAGATGGTAGTTACCATCTGAGATTTCAGTTCCTCTCCCAAGACCATTTTCTATACACCCTCTTTTTTTGTTTAACAAAACAGCCAGTGACCTGGGCAGAAAAATACAGATCACCTGATGTTTCTATTTAAAGGAGCTCTGTTTATTTGTTGGCCTGTTGGTTTTAAAAACACAAACTATACCAAGTGGAAAACAACTTAGAACCAAACACTGCTAACAGTTCAGCAACTGTTGTTCCAGTCTGTTTTCAATGTTCCTAACTTTTAATTACACTACTAATGTATAAATACTTTGTCCCTTTAAAACATGGGAAAATATGGAAAAGTAGAAGGAATAATAATAATGTCCCAAGAACCTATTAATTTCCAGGCATTTAACATTATTCAAGTTTCACACTAACCACCAATGATGGTAATATTTTTATATACATATTACAAATAAGGAAACCAAGGCTAAGAGACAGTAAGTGTTTTGTGTGAGAGCCAGATTTCCACCCCAAGTACTTCCAGATTCCAAAGTTCATTCCATTTTTACTATATAATATTATTTGTAATACTGTATGCAATTTCTTATTGTGTTTTTTTCTGCATAGTTGTGTTTAACCTAATCATACAATGTATATCATATTCTACCTTTATATGTATCTTCAAATATTAATGTAAACCTTGTAAGGATTGCTTCCCAATAAGAGCAATGCAATCTTGATGGAGAAAAAAATCTTCCTCAATTTCCTCTATATCCAAGTCCACCCGACCTCTCTTTCAGGAGTAACCACAGGGAATCCGTCCTTGTATCTCCTCTAAAACATCTAAGCATGGCAGGCGTATGTATCTGTTTACACTCCACCCTGTGTTTCCTTTACAACATGATTCCAAAGGCCATCTGTGCTCACTGTCACCACATCTCCTATATTCTATCCTCTCTTAAGTTCACTTCAGTCAGACTTTCTTTTCTACCACTTCAGCAAGACTGCACTTGTCAAAGTCACCAATGTCCCCCACACTGCTAAATCCCGAAGTCAATTCTAAGACCACCTTTCCCTCAACTTTGAAGAGAACTGACATTGTGTATTGCAAATTCTTTCTTAAAACACTTGCTTCTCTTGGCTCTTCGGATGTCATTCTCTAAATGTCATGCTGCCTCTTTGACCATTCCTTGCCGGTCTCCTTAGACGGCTTCTCATCATCTTCCTGACCTCTAAATGTTGGCCAATCCCAATCCTCAGTCTTTTTTCATTCTCAATCTATACTTACTCCCTTAGGTGATCTCATCCAGGTCTATGTTTTAAAAATGCCTTCGTATGCTGATGGCTCTTGGCCAGACTTCTCCCCTGAACTCCAGACTTGTATGTCCACCTGCTTTCTTGACGGCCCATAGCAACTCTCTAACAGGTCAAAACTGAGCTCTTGATTCTCCTCCCCCAGTCTTCATCAGCCCAGTAAATAGAAAGTAACAACAAAATAAAACTTCCTTAACTTCATTCTCCCTCACTCCCTTCCTCTCAATACCATAAACGAAAAAAGAATTGATAAACTGTATTTCACTAATATTAAAACTTCAGTTCTCTGAAAGACACTGTTAGAATAAAAAGATAAACCACAGACTAGGAGGAAATATTTGCAAAGCATATACCTGATACAGGACTTGCATCCAGAATATATGAGTGCTCAAACATAGAAAACAGTCCAATTTTTTAAATGTGGAGACACCTCACTAAAGAAGGTATACAAATGGTACATAGCACATAAAGGACGTTCAACACTATTATTCAATTAGGAAATGCTCATTAAAACCACAATGAGATAAAATGGCTGACATGCCAAGTATTGAGGAGGAGGTGGAGGAACTGAAACTCTCCTACACTGCTAGGGGGGACACAAAAATGATACAACTTTTTGGAAAACAGTGTGATGGTTCATTAGTGAAACATGCAACTATCATATGATCCAGCCATTGCACTCCTACGTGCACAAACTACGCATCCATACATAGACTTATATACCAATGTGCACAGTAGTTTTATTTGTAATAGCCCAAAGGTACAAACAACCCAAATGTCCATCTATAGGTGAATGGAAACATGACTAGGGCATAACCATACAACAGAATGTTATTCAGCAGTGAAACGAAATGAACTAATGATACACACAACAGTATATGATCTCAAAATAACTATGCTAAATGAAAGAAGCCAGACAAAAATGAGTATATACTGTACTCCTAACACAAAACTCTAGAAAATGCAGACTAATCTACAGTGACAGAAGGCACTTCCCCATCTGAGGAAGAAGGTGCATAGAGCGGGGTGGAAGATAGGGGTTACCAAGGAGAGCAAGAAAACATTTGGGGGTGAGGAATGTGGTCATTATCTTGATATGGTGATAGTTTCACAAATATATATGTGTCAAACTCAACAAACTGTACACTTTAACTATGTGCAGTTTAGTACAGGTCAATTATATCTCCAAAAAGCTGTTTAAAAACCAGTAAGAGGAGACTGTCTATTTGCAGTTGCCCTCTTGCCAATCTAAATTTTGGCCTCATTGCAAAAATTTTCTTGAAGAGCATTTAGGAACAGAGTGACATTGTTAAGTTTAATGCTCTGTGAAATGGTCTAAACTAATTGTTTCAAAGGCCTGTGGCAGCAGTTTTCTTCGATTATATGAGACAACACGTTTTTCTTTCTGTAAACATAAACTAATGTTACCACTAAACACCAAACGATGCTTTTACTGCAGTAATCTCCACCATGTTCATACCGACAGCTGAGCGTGTTATTTCAACAGAAGAGATCTGAGAACAATGCCCTTCGTTCCCTGGATCATGCCACTTCTTTACCTGGTAGCTTCTGCAGGGAATTCTGCTACAAAGGAGACAGTAGATTTGAATCACTGGTGGACTGGGGGCGGGGGTGGGGGGTGGGGTGCATGTGCACACGTGCATGCCTCTGTGTGTGTGTGTATGTGCACTCGTGTGTAGGAAAGACAGAGAATGAAAGACACACGGAGGGACATAGGAAGAGAGACCTTGAGTCAAATATCAATTAATAGATCTGTTTCGCCTTCTGAACGTCTGGCTTTAATCCAACCATTTCTTTCTTACAGAAAAAAATCGGGGTCAAATTGCTTCACTACTAAATAGCTCCACTCTCTACCACATTCTATTCCCACCCTCAAGAATTCATAGAGTCCACAGTCTCTCAGCTTTTGTTTATGGAACAAGTACACACAAACAGAGGGACGCACGTGCATACTTGCATGTTCAAACCCAAATCCCTCCAACAACAGTGCAAATAATTCCTTTTATTCTCCTCTCAGCAGAAGTTATCAAAAACCCATATTACTGTGAAAGCCTCTCTTCTTCAAATAATTCCATAATTCCATCTCCCATTTGGTCCCTGTACACTACGTCAGTGTTTTCTAATTACAATCCGAGCCTGTGACAACTTGGATTTGACTAAAACAATGACGAAATCAACTCATCTCTTCTATATAATTAGTCATATTTTAAACAACACTTCTTTGACTAGAAAACCAGTATCGGCAAAGACAGCAGATAATTCTAAACATATATCCAATGAGCACTAAAGATGTCAGTAAATGCCTACAAGCATTTCTGGCAGAAGCCTCTGGTCCAAGTTCAGCGCTCCCTTTGGGGCTTGTGTGGCTAACAAAGGCATCTCTAGCACTTGCTGATATCTCTTTTTAACAAGCTAATACTTTCTCCTTGACTAACAAGTGGGACAGAGAGAGAGTTAAAAGGGAGTAACTTCTTACATGTATTGTCATGTGAGCCCTAAAATCATTTTATGTCATAGGGGTCCTTGCCCTCTGGGGTCTTTGAGAGGCTGTGTCCTCAACCATGAAGCTAAGATGGATTCAAAGTTCACATAAAAGCCTGACCTACTATGAGGACCTGGGAGAAGCATTAGAGCCCCTACTAACCCACATGGCACCTTTTTAAATATTAGAAAAAAGCGGCCACTCTGGGCAGATGAGCAATACTATGTGTGTGCATGGCTTGGTGAAAGAGGGTGTCTGGGAGAACCTTTGAAAAAGGCCTCCCTTTCCCCAGGCCAGTGCAGCCTTCTGTCAGACAGAGCAGGGGCTGGATTTTGGCCCCACTCAACCCTCTGGCTTGGTGCCCTTGTGCAATGAACAATAGGCACAACTAAACTTGATTTGCCAAGCATTACCTAAGCCCCAGGATTTCTGTGGGTACTAAATTCGTAATTCTGTGGCTGAGTTTCTAGGGCTATCTGCGGTGTCCTCCCACTCCATCCCAGTGCCTTTTAATTTCTAGCCTTTGGGCGGTGCAATGGCTTAGGAGTAGTTCCATGGGGAAGTAGACTGGAGAAAAAGGAAGCACTGACAGTTCCCTTGAGGGTTCCAGATTTCCTTTGGTTTTGGCTCATCACGGCCATCCCTGTCCCCATTACCACTACATTAAAGGCTGGATCTGGCAGAGAAGCAACCCTTCAGAGAGAGGGCTAATTTCCTTTCAGTCATGCTGATATTGAATGAATAGCTGAGAAATTAGTCAAGTTTGTAAATATGCCTCTTTTGTCAAAGGCACACACTCATGAACGTCAAGTCAAGGTAACACATTAAAAGCAGCAGAACTGGCAACAAGAGGTTCTACTGTTTATGTTAATGGGTTCAAACTGTCTGAAGACACAGCTCCGTTCTGCAAGTTTAAAAAAAATGACAAGGGTTGGTTCAAGCAAAAGGGTATTGATTAAAAATGCCACAAACAGCTGGGTGGCAGGAGGGGTCTGGGTTAGTATTAGCACAGAATGCAAATTTTTGTTTTGCTTTTTATGCTTTGAATTCTGGGTAATTCACAGCCCAGCCTGCATAGTAATTTTGAAAGGATTCCAGAAATGTTAGTAACTTCAAAGACGGAGTCATTTAGCCTTTTACAGTAGCTTACACGAAGTCATCATGTAAATAAGACACTTGGTTCATAAAGCCTGTGGGAGAGGGTAGTGAAGAGGAACTAGACTTGTCCAAGAAGAGAAGGACATATTGGTCAGTCAGCTCTATTTAAAGGTAGGCCTCTACAAGGTCCTCTAGTCCAGTCCAAGGACCCACAACCCATTGATGACAGGGCAGGGAGGACCCAGGGGAAGACCCACAGAGTTTTTTTTTTGAACATATATTTCTAGAGAAAATAATCCATCTAAACCAGAAGTGGCAAACTGGTTATCACCTCATGTCAACACCAACTGATTAGCAGTGACTGCTTAGTACACTGGGTTGAGAAGCATTCTGGGGTCACACCTGGGTCAAAAGGAAAAGGGGTTATAACTTTATAAACACTTTAAAATACAGTATGGTACAGTTTAGACTACTAGGTACTTCACACTTCCTCCCTCCCCAGAAGGCCCTGGCAGACATCAGTCATCAGTCTTTTCCTAACAGGAAAAAAGTTGGTATAAATGGTTCTCATGAGAACAAAAGTGTGAAATTCCTCTGACCATAATGAGGACAAATTGCTCATTCTGAACAACAGCCTTGAAACAATGGACAGATCACTCCTGCTGAGAACGGGTCTATACAACCTGCATGAGTCAAAAATAACTTTATTTTATTAAATTTATTTGGGTGACATTGGGTAGTAAAATTAAGTAAGTGTACAATTCCATGGGTACAAGTGTACAATTCTATAATGCATCGTCTACATATTGCATTGTGGGTTCACCATTCCGGAGGCAGTTCTCCTTTCATCAGCATATAATGCCCCCCCTTTACCCTCTTCTACCACCCCGCTTCCCCCCTTACTATCTGGTAACCACTAAACTTGTTGTCTGTGTCCTTGAGTTTTGTTTGTCTGTCTTGTTTGTTTGTTGCTTTCAGTTTTATATCCCACATATAAGTGAGGTCAGATGGTTCTCAACTCTTTCTGTCTGACTTATTTCACTTCGCAAGATGATCTCAAGGTCTAGTCACATAGTCACAAATGGCAATATTTCATCTTCCCCTATAGGTGAGTAATATTCCATTGTGTATATGTACCACAGCTTCTTTATCCAGTCATCTGTCGCAGGGACCTTTGGTTGTTTCCACATATTGGCCACCATGAATAATGTTGCAATGAACATAGGGGTACATATATCTTTACAGATAAATGTTTTCAGATTTTTGGGGGAGATACCCAGGAGAGGGATTACTGAATCATATGGTAATTCTATTCTTAATTTTTTGAGGAACTATCATGCTGTTTTGCACAGCAGCTTTACCAACTTACACTCCCATCAGCAAAAGAAGGTTCTTCTTTTCTCCACAACCTCTCCAACTCGTTTTTACTTGTCTTGTTAATGATTGCCATTCTAACAGGTGTGAGGTAGTGTCTCATTATGTTTTTTATTTGCATTTCCTTAATAGCTGATGAAGTTGAGAATTTTTTCATATCCATTGGCCTTTGTATGTCAATTCAGGTCCTCTGCCCACTTTTTATTTGGATTGTTTTATGGTTATTTTGAGTATATGAGTTCTTTATACATTTTGGATGTTAGCCCCTTATTGGAGGTGTTGTTTGCAAATATCTTCTCCCATTTAGATGGGTGCCTCTTTGTTTTGTTGACAGTTTCTCTTACTGTGCAGATTTTAAGTTCAATATCCCATTCATTTATTTTTGCTTTTACTTCCCTTGACTTTGAAGTCAAATTCATAAAATCCTCTCTGAACCCAGGGTCCATAAGTTTAGTACCTATGCTTTCTTATGCAATTTATTGCTTCAGGCCTTATGTTTAGGTCTTACATCCATTTTGAGTTAATTTTTGTGTATGGTGACAGCAGTCTAGTTTCATTCTTTTATACATACTTTCCAATTTTCCCAGCACCATTTATTAAAGAAGCTTTTTTCTCTCCATTGTTTTTGGCTCTATTGTAAAAAATTATCTGCCCTTGTATATGTGGGTTTATTTCTGGCTTCTCAATTCTATTCTATTGGTTTGTGTGTCCGTTATTTCTGCCAATATCATGCTGTTTTGATTACTGTCACTTTGTGATATAAACTGACATCATGGAGCGTGGTATTTCCAGCCTTGTTCTTTTTTCCTCAGGATTGCTTTGGCTATTTGGGGTTTTTTGTAATTCCATAAAAATGTGATGGGGTTTTTTTTGTCCTATTTCTTTAACCTATTTTCTGTTTAGAAAATGAACTTGCAGCTTGCTGCCAATTTCATTTAATTTTACATAAACAAGCTCTTTGAGGCTGAAGTAAATCTGACTGGTTTTCAATGTAAAAATAAAATATAAAAGCTGCTCCTGGAATTATTTCTAAATATAACTTGTCTCTAATCCTAATATGACAAAAATGTATATGATCAGTATTTAATAATTTTGGGAGTAAGTTTAGGACTGTAATCTGTGAGTTACCTTGGGGTAAATGCTGTAGCCACAAGCACCACTGGTGAGTATTCTCCGGGCAAATTAAAAAATGCCACTGGGATTTTGATGGGGATTGCATTAAATATGTATTCTGCTTTTAACTATGTTGATTCTTCCAATCCATGAACACGGTATAGAAGGAAAGTACCTCAACATAATAAAGGCCATATATAACAAACCCTCAGCTACTATACTTAATGTTGGAAAACTGAAAACTTTATGATCAGGAACAAGACAAGGATGCTCCCTTTCACCACTGTTATTCAACACAGTATTGGCAGACCTAGCCAGCGCAATCAAGCAAGAGAAAGAAATATTAATAAAAGGCATCCAAATTGGGAATGAAGAAGTCAAATAGTCAATTTTTGAAGATGACATGATTCTTTATAGAGAAAACTCTACAGATTCCACCAAAAACTATTAGAAACAATAAACAAAGTTGTAGCATGTAAAAATCAATGTACAAAAATCCATGGCGTTCCTACATACTAACAATCAAATTTCAGGAAAAAAAAATGAAAAAATGAAAACCAATTCCTTTTGCAATTGCAACACCACCAAAAGGAATAAAATACCTAGGAATAAATGTAACAAAGGATGTGAGGAACCTATACACTGAAAACTATGAGACATTATTAAAAGAAATTGAAGAAGACACAAAGAAATGCAAAGATATTTTATATACATGAATACTAAATAATTTTAGACCAAAGCCCCATGCAACCTATTTATTAAGTATCATGCTACTATGCAAACAGACTTACAAGTGGTCTAACCCTAAGGCTGGGCAATCAGGTGTGGTCTCACCTTGAGGGGATCAGCTGCTATAGAAGGAAGCATTCTGGGAAGCCTGTGGTGGGCCTAGCTATATCCTGATTACCAGGACTCACTTCATTATACAGAAATACGGTACTCAACAGTCTTAGATCCCTACTTGGTTCCATGCTTCGAGGGATGGGATGGGGATCTTAAACATGGACTGCCTCCTGCTGGCACTTGTATGATCCTACCATGACAGAGTCAGCAAGCAGCCCAGAGACCCACTCTAGTCTCTGAAGAAACAGATGTAAGAGAAGTGCATCCATCCCTCTGAGAGCTTCAGCTGCCCTCCCTAGTCCTGTGGGCCACAACGACAAAGATTCTTCATAGATCTCACTAAAGCATAGGCAGTACACCCTCAAAATCTCAGCTCATAACAGTTATATGTGGGGGACATTAATGGTCATTGGACACCAGGAAACAGTTATTTAAGCAATTGTTTTGGCAGCTGGTCAGAAACAGGAGGCATTCTGAGCCACTGATCATTGCTGTGACAGTTCAATATGTGGGAAAGGCATTTGGGAGCCACGTAAAAGTGCTGGACATGGCAGTGCAACAGAGTCCCGTCATCTCATATTCATCTTAAACTTTCCACTGTTACATCAGTATGGCAAAATATATATGTATATCTACGTGCAGATACAGACATATAGATAGACAGTAGATACATCTACTCATATAGTACATAAGCTGAACTTACAGAAGCCATGTAAGAAATCAAACCCATTTTAAAATCTCCTTGGTCATGTCCTATACAACTCATACAGGGAATATTTTGACCCCATGGATCCAAATCAGTTTGAAAACATAAAAGCTGGGGTAAATTCAGAAAATTTAAGTCTCAGGAATTCACAATGAAACTCATCATGTACCCACATCGGTACCCATTCACAAAGGAAATAATTCAGGGGGAACACTGGGGCTGGGTCTCTTTAATTCCCAGGGTTTTCTATCACTCTATGCCAACTCCTTAAATAAGCAAGCCAGAGGCAAAGTTATAACAAGTAAGAAACTATTTACAATTTTTATTTACAAGATCTTTAAAAGATACTGCCTCAATGTAATTTTTAAAATGCAGCATTTGATTCAATGACTTTTAAAAATTACACTCCCTTCTATTTCCTCATTAAATAAATCTTGTGTCTACGCATTAAAAGTCATAGGCTAAATGATGAAATGACCAAACAGCCTGAGAAAACTGCTGATGTTTACATTCCGGCACATTTGTATTTCTTACTGATGAATCAACAGCCACTGCCTTTTTTCCAAAGTCAGTAAAGCAACTTAATTTATTTGAGTCTTGTATAAACTCTAACTTGTATAAACCCCTGATGATATCTAATCCCCAAACTCTGTCTCCTTCCTTTTACAGTCATTCCAGTTACATCGATGGTACCTTCTGGAAGGAGGTACAAGGATCCTAGAATAGAGGAACACACCACAGCTCTGGTAGTGACAAGCTCAATCACTGCCCATCGGAGATTGTTTAGGTCTGGCACTCCCCAATGGAGGAGATGCAACCTGGATTGCCAATCGAGCAATAAAAACACAGGATGATTAGTTCAATTTGAATTTCAGAAAAACAACAAATAAGGTTTCATTCATTATTTATCTGAAATCCAAGTGGTGCAACTGGGTGACCTGTATTTTTATCTGGCAATCCTGCCTCCTCCCTGCAGTGAGCTCCTGAGTATAGTATGCACAAAAGGAGTCCCCTTTCTAACATCCTGTTGAGACTGCAGCTTCAGCAGATAAGAAGTTGAAGAATAGTGCCTACATCTACACCATGTCCTTGAAGGCTTCATACTTTAAGGACTTTCAAAGAGGCTTTACCCTCCTCTTCTAGTGGGAGAGGCTCTCTTTGGAGGGGAGGGGGTGGGAAGCACAGGGACAATGGTGCCACCAGAGCTGCATGCCTGCAAAGCCCCTCAGGCTCCACTTGTCTAAGCACAGCTCCCGCAGCACTTTGTAGATGATGACAATCACTATTCTCATGAGTTGCTGTTTTTGAGCACCTGTTTACTAATCGCCAGGAACTGAAATGGGCAAGCACGCTTGGCTGGCTCCCACTGAGGATGAAGATTTAACTCCACATTTTGAGATCCTGCTCAAAATTACCGCTATGAAAATAACTGGAGTTTTAAAGACCCTATTCACACTTAAAAAACAATAATTCTTTGCTTTGGACCAGAAGAAAGCAGTTGGTATTTCCTTTTCTTTGTCTTCAGTTTAGAAACATTTCGTTCACAAAAACTCAGAGACACAGACAACAGTTTAGTGGTTACTAGAGGGGAAGGAGGGAGAGGTTGTGGTGGAAGAGGATAAAGGAGGTCAAATACATGATGATGGAAGGAGAACTGTGGGTGGTGAGCACACAACGCAGAAGATGACTTGAAACCGAAATAATTTTACTAACCGTTCCCAACCTTCTCCTCTTGATGGAACTTTACCCACCTCAATTAATGAATCCCTCCGTTAGCAGCAACTTGCCATCTCTTCTCACCTGCAGAAAGTAAATAGGAAAATAAACAACTTAAGAAGAAAAAATCAACCACTCAGAGATGGCTGAGAGGTTCAATTATTGCCTAGAAAGCAACACCCTTTCACAGCATCTTTAAGACTCATTTTCATAATGACTTACTGATTGAAACTGGGACTTGCAACAGGGTAAATTCATTTCCATATTAATATTAAGTAATGATTAATAGAGCCCACGACCCAAGTTCAGGATCTGAAACGATAGAGTAAGTGGAAATAAAGATATTTAACCCAGAGGGGTAAATTTGCTGTCTCTCACTGATTTTCTATTCATTAACTGGCACACAATAAACTTGCTCCATGGTAGAAGCAAGAAGGAATTCAGGCAGTTACCAAAGGGCGTTGACACACACAAGACCTCCTCAGACTTGTTCACTCCTCACCTCCCCTTTTCCTCCCCCTCCCCTCTCCTTTTCCCTCTCCCTCTCCCTTTCCCCCTCCCACTCCGCCCTCCCTCTCATTCTGTCCCTCAGACACCCTGTATTGATCACTTCCTCACCTCCCTGTCACACTAGCCTTCTCTTTAACTTCCCTGACATGAAACAGAGAGCAATAATTAACCAGATTAGCTAAGAGCAAATAATTTTTATTGTTCAACCCAACTAAGCACCTTTGTGCTTAACCAAATTCCCGTGGTGGGTAGGAGGCGTGGGGGAACCCAGCTAGACACACACACTCATCTGCACTTTGTGAATGAAATGTCTTCAACTGGGAGCAGGGTATCACGCGCTGGGACAGCATACCAGTCTTTTCTCAAGAGAAGCGTCCTTTCAACTTTTGTATTTATCTTAGTACATCAGCTATGGTGTCCATGCCATAATTGTTTAAAACAAAACTTCTTGGACATGAAAAGTTACACAAGCCAGAATAATGACATAAGATGTTAATACAATAGACTCTCCATTAACCAGCACCCATGCCAGATAAATGTAGTAGTATTTCTTTGATTCTTTTGACGGTTGCTTGAGAGTGCTGGTTGCTTGAGTTTCGATTAACAGAGTCTACTGTAATTTTTTATTGTCTTGATAGCTATTGTTGGAGTTGCTGCTTATACATGTCCATCCTCCTTAAAAGTCTTTTGACAAATGACTAAGCAATGCAAAACAAAGCAACAATATGGTGGTGGTTTGAAGCCCTCCATTACAACTAACAAGTTAGTTAGCTGTCATATACTGACAAGGATCAGACAAGAAAACAGGGTTTGCAAATGGTGCTTTATGTTCTTACTTTCCATAAATGTTGTTTTGTACTAAATAACTGAAGTTTAAAATAAAACCTAACTTTCTCATTCTTTTCAAAAAAAAAAAAAAAAAATCCATCTGAGAGTTAATGAATACTCTTAGGAATTCCAGCTTTTTACAGGAAATGCATAATTACTCTCCTGCTCCAGTAAAGTACCATAACTTAATCCTCAGATGGTTAACCCCACCGTAACAGTCCCCTAACTATTCATTTCCACCTGCCTGGGGTTCAGCAGCATTTTTCAAACAATCCTTTGAATGTTTGCTTCAGCAAATCTAATTATGACCTTTACATGCAAAATACGTCTCCAAGATTATATCATGTCCCTGGAATTCCAGAAGTGAAATTACAAGCTTTAGTCAGTTTCCTTATAGGAACCAGAGTCCAATCATTCCTATGTCAAAAGTTCATTCACATTTATTTAGTGAAATTGCATGCTGGTATTCAACCTTGCTTGATCATTTAAAAAGGAAGAAAAACAGATTTTTGCTCTATGTACTGTTTATTACATCTATTCATTCACACATAGGGACCAAAAATAATTAAGTTAGTACCAAAAATTAAGTAGATAATTATTTTCTTATTTGCTGGAGGAAATCTTCTAATTCATTATACATGTTTATTTTACCCATTTATTGCTCCACACTTGTATCAACTCCACAGTACAAACTAGTATTTATTAGAATACATCAGAAACAAAAAAAAGTCAAGAAAACTCTTGTTTTACTATAATTAGAAAGACAAAGGTAATGAAAATGAGTCTCAAAGTGATTGAGAAGAATCACAAACAACAAGAAAATGTATCACCAACTTAGTGGAGCTGGGAGTCAGTGTGAGAAAATAACTTAAACTTCCTATCATAAATCAGGAAAAACCAAGTTATTCACTGGCAAGAGCTGAAGAAGAAAAACAAAATACAGATATCTAAAATGTGCAAGAAATGTAAAGGAAAATGCTTGGAGAAAGAGAAAATCACAAATTGTAAAAGTCATAGGTAATTATGAAAATGTGATGTTAGAACATCCATGTGGAAAGTAAGAATAAAGACATCCAGTCTTGTCTAGATAATGAAGAGTGAACCATATGTAGCTCAAAACATCAAGTCCAAAGCAAAGTACCTGAACTTGATCTTTCAAGAAATGGCCCCTGACCACTTATGAGAAAGAGTAGAGATCACCAGGAACCACCAGGAATGGCCCCAGACTAACAAACAATAGACTACCCTTACTTCTCTGTGGAAATGTTGATAAGGCAACTTGACAATCTATCTAAAGGTCCCATTACACCAGGGGCCCAGGTCTCAACACCAGCAGACCTTACTCCCCATTGCTACATTCATCAGGCTTCCTACCTGTTCGAGTTGGTTGCATCTGGACCAACCTCAGTTGCACGTGAACCAATACCGATTACATCGAATATCTTTGAGGTCAACTTCGGTGACCATGCCACATGTCACATCTTTGACTTCGATGATCTCTGCCAAAAGGTACATTCCTATCTCTGCATTCCCCAACTCTCTTCGCCATCCTGGCTCTCCTCTCTTCCTTGCCCCTCGAAGCTTTCCAATGTACCTTCTGGCAACTTTGTTTCCAGGTAAAACAGTCCTTCGGCATCCATGAGCTCTTCTCAGAATACTGTTTCCACTTTCTGACTCAAATTGAAATTATCTCACTCTTAGAGATTTTGCTTCTTCCCCTGCTGATGCCCACTACCCTGTCCTCCCAATCCTGAACTCGATGGAGGATTCACTTGGATATGAGTGACAGAACTCCAGAACCCCAAGAAAGCAATGGTTTTAAAAAGATAAGATACTGTACCTCTGTCACACAAGAAGAACCAAAGTTATGTCTTACCTTATTGCTCCATCACCCTCAGCAGTATCTTTTGCCTCATAATATGAATACAAGAGGGCTGTCATTTCACAAGGGAACATAAGCATACTAATGGTCACCAGAAGAGAGAAGGCTCTTTTCTCTCTAAGGAAGCTCTGTGTCAGTTCGAAGCACCATTTCCACTTATATTCTCTTGGTCAGAATAAGGTCAGATGGTCACCCCTATTTCAAGGTAGGCTGGGAAATGTAGTCTTCTTACTCTAAGCAGTCATGTGCTCAGATAAAAATCATGATTATATTATTAAGAAGAACAGATATGGCGAGTCAACTCACAGTCTCTGCTTCCGACATGAATCTTTGATTCCAGGACCACTTCAAGAATTGTTTGCCTGTCCTGGTTTATGGAAACTGCCTCGCCACTTCTACATTCTCAGTGACACCTGGCTCCTGGTCTTCATGACATCTCAAGTCCCACTGTCATCTAAGATAACGTTTATGTACACGCACAGAGCTTACTCAGCACCCTACCATCACAATCACTTTGCTTCCTCAATGCCGACACTTTGGCCTTCCCTCCAGCTCTGCTACCCGCTCTCCCAACAACATACTGGATCTCGTGGTCATCTCTGACATCTTATCCTCAGCCCTCCACGCCATTACCAACTTCCCGCGTTTCCACCCTTCTTACTTCCCTACCCTGTCACGCATTAAGACTGCTAGTCCCCAGAAACGTGCATTTGTCCCAGTCTGTCTGTCCTCTATCTCTTGCAATCGCTTTCTTTCTCTCATCTCCCTCATTACCTTTTTCCCTCACAACTGTCACTCCTTTCCCTCCCTTAACCAATCTGACATCACAGTTGCTCCCATGAACTATTACACTACCTTCCCAGCAAACCTCTACCTTGAATCAATTGTTCCTAAAGTAGTTATCATCAAAATTGACTTAAAATTGGCCTTTTATACCATTTTCTCCTTTTCCACATTATGGCCTCTGTCCTCTCTATATTTTAGTTGCAGAAATGGCACGGGGGTCACCTAATAAATGTGCATTGGTTTATGGGTAGAAGAGTAGACAGATAAATGACGTGATGACAAGAACATATACTGGACTACCGTAAACTTAGATAGATTTGTAGCTATTTAAAGAAACAGAGAATGCCAATTATGATGAATATAAGCTCAAGGGAAGCTCATGAATGGCACTGTTCAAAACTTTATCCTTGGACTTGCTCTGCTCCTTATAAATGAGGATATAGTTGGCATGTTATTAAAAACACCAAAGATTTGAAACCAAAAGAGTATGAGGGTGGGCTGATAAATTTTGCCTCCACTGTAATATTACATTAGACATCTGGATGTAACCAGTTCTGTGCAGTCACATGGTAACTCCCCTCCATCACCCTTGACCTTGCACACACAGATGCTTACATTTGTCACCCAGTGCACATGGAAATGGAAGAGTGTTCAGATAAATAAATCAGTCAACATGACCTTCCCAGCCAAGGCCTGAGTTTTGAGTATTTTCAGCTGAGGGGAGCCCTTAGTGCAATGGTTCTCAACCTTCCTAATGCCATGACCCTTTAATACAGTTCCTCATGTGGTGGTGACCCCCATAACATTATTTTTGTTGCTACTTCATAACTGTAATGTTGCTACTGTTATGAATCGTCATGTAAATATCTGATATGTGTTTTCCCATGGTCTTAGGTGACCCCTGTGAACGGGTTGTTCGACCCCCAAAGGGATCGTGACCCACAGGTTGAGAACCGCTGCCTTGGAGCGATATTCTGTGGACTGCCTTTTGTTCTCAGTGTCATAATGATGGAGTTTCATCACCTGTAAGATCTTCTTTAAGAAGTCCTCACCTTCTTTTTCAATAATTGCAAAAAAATTGAAGAAACTGTTTCCACTGTTAGGAACTCAATAACAGCACACTGTTCGAACCGAATGTCTGAACACTCTTCCATTTCCATGTGCACTGGGTGAAACACGTGAGCATCTGTGTGTGCAAGGTCAAGGGTGACGGAGGGGAGATACCATGTGACTACACAGAACCAGTTGTGTCTAGATTTGTCTAATGTGTCTTTGATTCATTCCTGGACATTAGACTTTTGCAAATAACCAATGGTCCACACAAAGAAATTATTATATTAAACTAAAAAGACAACATACTGGAGTTCCCTGGTGGTGTAGTGGCTTAAGGCTTCGGCGCTGGCGCTGTCAATGCTGCGGCCTGGGTTCGATTCCCAGCCACAGAACTACCCACATACAAAAAAAGAAAAGACAACATACTTACATAATTAAAATTTGAAACTAAAATATCAATCAACTTTATACTAAAGAAAATTTATTATGTTTATTCATATTATAATAAATTATAATATTTTACCTATTCATATTTTACTCCCCCTGACAGGATAACCATATTCTTGGACGTTATCATATAGCCTACACTGAACACAGACCACAAGTAATTAGAAAAACACCCCCAAATACCTTGGTCCTCAGCATGTCAAAGAAAACCTCTAAATGATACATGGTTAGCCTGTTTTCTAGATGTCTGAGAAGGTTCTAGAAGCTACCCACCATCCCAGAGAAGCATGAACCCAGGAGACACCTGATACCCACAGAAATGTAACAATTCCGAAGGCAGAGAGTATGGGGGAGGTGAGGGCAAGAAGGCACCCGTTCTAATGAAGGTCAAATGTGAAGGGGAAGTGAGAGGGACCAGAAACCAAAGCATTAAATTATTTACCTACCAACAGTGATTTATGAGAAGTGAGATTACTGTCACCACCTCATGGTGGTGCAGACTTGCTACTCCTGACCATAGCACAGTAGTTTTCACATTCTGTTTGCCTGAGAACCTCCTGATACGCAGGTTTAAAATGAAGATTCCTGGGCCCTATTTCCAACGAGGCTGAGCCAGGAAATACGGCGTAGTGCCCATGGAGGCCACAGAATTCCCTTTGGTTCCAATTCTAACGGCTGTCACCAAGAGGCTGTAAGAGCCCGTCAGTGGGTATCCCGGGCAAGGCTCTCCGCGGGCATGAGGACGGATTTACACCGCAAACCCAAATCTGTTCGCCAGAAAAGCATAATATATTACAACTACCAAAGAACAGTATGTATCATAACCGAATTCTCCTTTCCTTATACATCCAAAAATCGAATTTATAGCACCAGAGGCAGAAGAAAAGGAAAGCATCCATTATTTTTTCTGCCTAAACTCAATTATAGACGAGACCTTAACCGTGCTCTTATTCTTATTTCTGGTATTTTTTTGTCAGAAGATGGAAGAACAAACAATAAGTTGTACACTGGAGCAGTTTTGAGGAATTTGTTTTTAAGAGACAGAGTGACAGATATACAGGAGACTCTCCATTAACCAGAACTCAAGCACTCTCGAGCAACCGGCAGCACGTTTAAGCACGTTTTGCTGGTTGCTTGAGATCTGGTCAACAGTCCACCCATGGCTACCGGGTAACTGAGAGTCTATTGTATTAATGATTTTTAACACTGAAATCAAATACCAGGACATGTTTCTGTATCTTCTCTTATGGAATAAAAAAATGCATGTTCTGAAGTCAAAGTTCCCAGTACCTCAGAATGTGACTGCATTTGGATATAGGGTCTTTAAAGAGGTAATTAAGTTAAAATGAGATGATTATGGTAGGCCTTAATCCAGTATGTCCCGTGTCCTTATAAGAAAAGGACATGTGGGCACCAGGAAGATGATGTGCATAAACGAAGGAGAGCGTTTCAGTGCACCTCGTCTGTGGTACTTGGTGACGGCAGCCGTAGCAACCTAACACAACAGCAAGGCAACCCTATGTCATCCGATACCTTCCTTAAGACAGTGCAAGTTGTCCTAGTTCTGAAAGGAGGTCAGCCTTGTTCAGCTAACACTCCGGACTAAGACAAAAAAAGGAAGGAAAGAATGAAGTGGCAGATTTTAAAGTTACCACTTTGTGATACCTTGAAGCCCACAGAACCACCACTGCTCATTTCCTGTGGCTCCTTCCCCCCCACCCCACGGGGTGTGCAGGAGCAGTGTGAGGACTGGGGAGATGAGGGCTGCAAAGAAGTAAGTCCAATACCCACAGACCCAAAACCAACGGGCTTTCTCCCTGCCTTTCTTATCGGGCAAGAGAATTGATGGCTCCTTTCCATTTTCTAGATGTTGCCTCCTTTGGTTTCATTATTATTAAATGTTTGCAAATATGGGTAGGCTGTTTTACATTGGGGAAGTGTTATCTGTATCTGTAGGGAGCATATTTGGAAACATCTCATTTTGGAAGAAAAAAATGGGCTACATTCCACCTGGTCAGACCACTTCACCTAAGGTGCATCCATGCACGGGAAAGGGCCAGGCCCTCCAGGCAGCGGCCTGGACTTGGATGGAGTTGTTTTTAATGGACATGTCTCCCACTGCCTGCGTTAATCCAGAGGCAATGATAGCCTAACTTCCTCTTTCAGATAATTCCAGTCCTCTGTGATTAGCCTTCCTATTTTCTCCCAGGAGTTTTTCCTCCTTCTTCTTTAGTGACAGAAAAGTTGGAGGAAGGGTAATGCTTCAAATCAGAAAAAGAAACTTAAGCAAAGTTACCTTATCATAAAAGTTACTAGATGAGTTCCTCCCTCTCCCCTTTGCTTTAGCATACCCAGCATCAAATCCCTTCTTAGGCTGTATGAGTTTACAAGTGCCCCAAACAAAGCTGATTATTAAGAGAACGAACCCTCCACATACACCCTGCCCCCATGCCTGGAAAGTTCTAAATATTTCAGAACATAATCAGTTTTTAAGCCAGTTGCCTACAGCTAAGCAACTATTTTAAATGGCTCTATTCTGATAAAAGAAAACTTTTCAATTAAACTCAACTCCCCCACCTCCTTCAGCATGAAGGATATCCAGAATATCAAAAAGAATAATGGTCATAATTGTTTATAATGCATGAAATAATAAAAACCCATGAATCTACAGTGATACTTCAAAAAAGGGTGAGTGAGGAAAGATCTGGGGGACAAGGTCTGTACCAGTAATACTGAGACAGCTGGCTATTCGGCAATGTGAAATTTACAGCATCACCTATGAAGCAATTTGGGCAAAAATGTTTGCTATGGTCTGAATGTCTGTGTTCCCCCTAAAATTCATATGTTGAAATCCTAACCTCCCAAAGTATTATGTGTTAGGAGGTGAGGCCTTTGAGTGGTGATTAGGCCATGAGTGTGGCGCCCTCACGAATGGGATTAGTGCTTTATAAGAGATTCCACAGAGTTCCCTAACCCCTTCTGTCATGTGAGGCTACAAGGAGAGGTCTGTAACCCAGCGGAGGGCCCTCACCCAACCATGCTGACACCCAGATCTCTGACTTTCAGCCTCCAGAACTGGGAGAAATAAATTTCTGTTGTTTATAAGCTACCCAGTCTATGGTACTTTGTTATAGCAGCCTGAACAGACCAAGACCGTATTCAGTCTGAATCTGCTCATACTTCTAAAGCTGACTTCCAGTTCATGGGGAATAGACAGAGAAGGGGAAACGTCCTTATTCTTAGCAGATGTGTTTGGAAGTATTTAGAGGTGAAATGCTCTGATGCTTGAAACTTGAAAGAAGAGCACATATAGCAAAACGCAGTTTGCTGGTGCAGTGTACTAGCAGGATATAGATGAAACTCTTTCCTTTTGTAATCACTGCCCCACAGTTGTGCCCTACTGTGTCATTTTATTCCCATTCAAAGGTACTTCATCCAGTGTCTCCAGGCTCTAGCCCAGAGACATGGGTTTCTGCACTAGCTTGTTATCAGCAGTAGGAGCAGCCGTTCCGTGTGTCTGCACTGCGTTTCCTTCACAGAGGCATACCCGGGAGCATCCAGGCAGGCAGAGAAAGCTGTTTCACACCCTGAATTCCTTATTTCCTAAAGGCAATGAGGTAGAAAGGGAGGCCTGAATTATGGCTGGACCCAGTCCGGTTCAGCTGACAAGCTTTCCCAGATGCCTAGCTACTTGGCAATGATTAACCAGACAGTGGAGTCCAGCCAACCTGAGCCCTCTGCTGGCACAAGGAAAATCCCAAATAATTTCACATAAAAACACTGACAACCCCAGTTCTTGAGTACTTACTATGTGCCAGACACCATTCTAAGTGTCTTATATGTAATGTAATATATGGATTTCCAGATGCGGTCAATCTTTATCACATTATTATCAATATGACACTCAAGTAATGACTGAAACACTCCTTGTCAGTAAAGGCCAAAAAATAATTTGTAATATTATTCACATTCAGAAGGGTAAGTCATCATTGCTTGAAAAAATGGGAATTGGTACTGGGGGCGGGAGGAGGTTCACCGCTTCTCTCCTAAAAACCATTAATGCAAAACTTCAAATTCTTGCATGTCTAGGCATCCATAGCCATTCATCATGAGAAAGAATGTATCACAATCAAAATCACAGCTTGCTGCCAGTCGTCTCCAATGACAATCAAAGCAAAAGAAGCAGATATATTACCTTGTCCAATTGTTCCTCCCGGGCCAGCCACTGCCTCTGCTCACAGCTCTTTTCACACATGAGTGTTAGAAGGTCCAAAGACTAGAGCAGATGTTCCCCCCTTAAAGTTACTGCAGACAGTTATTAAGTGGGGAAATCAAGTTTCAAATATCCCGTGGGGATAGAATAAAGGGGAAAAAAGGACCCTCTAACATCCAGGAAGGTAGGCAGGCACTGGAATCTTAGAGAGCAACAGCTAAATTATACGAACACGTACAAAAAGGAAGTGTAGCAAACTTTTCAGCAGATGACTCCAGTATTTAACTACATAGTAATTATATAGAAGAGACTATATTGTATTAATAAAATAGGAAGGCTATACTGGAATATCATGCAGCAATTAGAATTGAAGGGCAATAATATGCCACACCAAAATAGGACTGTAGGAGGTCAGGACATTTCTCCCTCTGATATATGCCACTTTGGCATACTGATTATTTTGAGCTATAGGTACCTAAAAAACAGCAAATTAAGGAAAGGCTCTCTCAGAATTCCCCTATCTGCTTAAACACAGATCCCCTCCAAGGAGTTAAGTGTCATAAATCCACTCCCTACGAGTTCCACCAACCAGGAATAACTGACTATCGCAAGACAGGAGACTAGAAGTTGACACCAGAAGCACACAAACTCTCTCACAAACTACCATACCTCCCATCTATTCTTTAAGGGTCCATCCATCTTTCTTAAACATCATTTACTCTCCACTGTGAGGCCTACATCCCTCCTCTGTTTTCCTTATTAAGATGGTATTGAAGCCTGAATTCTAAGACCACTCAGGGAGTTTGTCCCTGGCTACGTCCCATGAGTACATGAGGTATGCATATCAATAAACTTGTTTGTTTTTTCCTCCTACAGAATGAACGGACATCACTACAGGCAACGACATGGATACAATCTCATATAATGCTTATAAGTTAAAAGTGCTACATAAAATTTCTTGTACCATAATATGGTAAAAAATAAATGCTAAAATTCCTTTATAAGACAAAAAACAAGTATCTAAATATAAACCTATAATGTTTATTTGGGGACGAGTGGGTTAGGGAGGGGAGAAAGGGGAGGGTGTGGGAGAGGAGCGGGGGAAGCTAAATATAAGGTGATGGAAAGAGAAGTCACATTAGGTGGTGAACTTATTATACAACAAGCTGACAATGCACTGTAGAATTGTATGCCTGAAACCTATGTAATCCTTGCTAACAGATGTCACCCCAATAAGTCTAACAATAAAAATGAATTTATAAAAAAAAAAATAAATATAAACCTAAATATTGAATTAAAAAATTAAAACAAAAGATTTTGCTTCCCTGAAAGTTCAGGACCAAAAACAGGGGTGTGCATTACACACGGGAGTGCATTACACACAGCAAAATATGGTGTATGCAATCAGCCACATTAGGAACGTGAAAGCTCGAGGCAATCAGGAGCCAACATTGAAGTCTACATGTAAAGTGAAATAAGACACAGTCCTTGCAATGATGTACAAATAACTCCACAGGCATTAGCAAGAATTGCTGCCGGGAAGTAATTACAAAGGCCTTTGATCTCCTATGATAGCTTCTAGCTGGGATCTCAAAGAGGCCAGGAAACAAATGAGGCCCAGCAGGGCCCTGACAGGGACACCTGTGTCTTCACCTGCTGGCAGTACCAGGCCCAAGTCCCGCATCTTCACATGGAAAGAGCTGAATTCAGGACGTCGGTGTTACTAATACCCTGAAACGATGATGTTTATTTCAACATCATGATTAAACCAAGACTCCATGTAAGGTAATGTGTGTCTGGTCTTTGTAATCAGGAATGCAGTCAAATAGCAAATCTCCCTGTCCCAGGTTGGCCTTTTCCCTAACGTACTGGATTCCTTAAAAGGAAGGAGGAACAGAGAACTTGAGAGAAATTGCACAGCCTGCCCAGTTCAGACTGCCCAATTCTATTTGACCTTCTGTTATGGGTTGAATTATGTCCCCGAAAATTCACATGTTGAAGTTCTGACCCCTCAGAATGTGACCTTATTTAGGAATAGGGTTTTTGCAGATGCAATTAGTTAAGATGAAGTCATACTGGAATTGGGTGGGACCTAATCCAACATGACTGGGTCCTTAAAAAAGAAAAAATTTGCTCTCACACACATACACAGAGAGGGAGAACATCATGTGAAGACTGCTGCCATAAGCCAAGGAAGTACCAAAAGCTAGGAGAGAAGCCAGATGAGATCCTTCCTTCGTGCCTTCACAGGGGGCATGACCTGCTGCCACCTCACTCTCAGACGTCCAAGCCTCCAGAACTGTGAGAAAACACATTTTCTGTTGTTTAAGCCACTCAGGTTGTGTTTCTTGGTTATGGCAGCCCCAGCAAACTACTGTCTCTACATAGCCCAGGTCTGGCAATGTTGGTTAACAAGGTAGTTATATCGCTATCTTGGAGACGAAGAAACAAACACAAAGAAAGAAAACAGACTGCTTTAAGTCACAAAGCCCCCACTGACCAAGATCAAAATTCAGGAACCAAGAAAAAGTGTGCTGCAAAAAGTTGTGAGGGATAAACTCACAAAAGGGCAAACCCTCCTTCCCTCAGGGCCTGCCAACTCCTCTGTCTAGGGCGGCTTTAGATGGTTCTGTCCAAAAAGAAAGGTGGCTGACGTCTATCCCCAAAGCCAACTCCTTCCTCCTAGACTGGCAACTCCCACTGCAAGAATGAATTGCTTTTCAAAGGCCTGAATCTGCTAAAGAGAATGTAGTTACTGAAAATAAGATGAGAGAGAGACAGAGAGAGAGAGAGAGAGAGAATATGAATAGAAATGGCATTTTAATAAGAAATAAGACTCCAAGGAAGGCTAATAGTTCAGAATCACTTCTGAACTTTAATATAGAATTAATCTACACTGTCTTCCAAAAATGTCAGCCCAGCAAAAACCTGGTACAATGGTGCCCGTTTCAAATGCAGCCATAGGAAATTTAAAAAATGAACCTCAGGAAGTAGTAAGTGCTAGAATGGGTTTTATGAATTGATCTCTGGTATGTGCCAGCTATAACTAAAGTCCAAATTACAGCAAACATCAGTAATATCTAGATTAAATTTAATGTCAGTTGGAAAAATATGGCTAGAGTTAAATTTTATGGAATGGAAGCCCACTCATTTAAGAAATACTGAGTGAGTACCTACTACTTACTGGATAGCAATCCGTGCTCTGAAAGTCGGACCCAGCCGTGAACCAAATAGATACTAGCCCTGCCCTCAAGGGGTTTAGAGCTGGACTCACAAGCTGGAGTTTAAGGGTAATTCACACAATGACACTTGCTGATTTTTAAAGGAAAAAATTTTGTAACAATAATCTTAGAAATTTTTCTATGTTCTTCTGAGTTTGAAAATAAGCCAGACCTACATGACTATCGTTGAAATTAGTACCAGAGTCCGGGATCTGGTCACCTCAGAGGTACAATACATGGGCAAGAAGAGTGTTCCCCTGAGTGTGTGCACCAACCTCGGAAGCAGACCAACGCACAGCTTGAGAAAACCAACATCACTGATTTCATCCCCAAAGGACCAAGTGACTTCAAGAGACTGCACTTTTTACCCTGGCTGACAACTCTACATTTCAGATCATTGGTTTATAGAAAGGGATTTTGCCCTCCAACATACTCACGTGTGATAGGGGCAAAGCATTCCTTGAACACAGAGGGAAGCAAAAGCCAATGCAAATGAAGACCAGTTACAGCAGGAAACAACCAGGCCTCTCTCCAGGGACTGTGGCTCTTTCCCAGAGGAAGGCAGGAGTACAAGGTGAGGGCAGCAGTCCCTCCCCCTCCACATATGACATGCCTCAGTCCTTCCAGGACTCCCTCTGGCCTGACACTGTGGCACTGTGACCTGACATTGTCAGGTCAGCCTACCAGGCAAACTAATAGTGTTGACTGTCATATTCCTCATGTGAATTCTACAATTTCCCTTTCCTATTAGAATGGAGCTCAGAAACAGCCTCTTTAACGAAGTCTGCCCCTCACGAAGCAGCTGCATTTGCTTCAAGGAGCAACAACTCAGTTTTAGACCAAAGCTACCCCACTGGGACTTGATGTCACTGCAACTCCCCTTCTTTCTTAATGACATCAGCTCACTTTCAGCCAAATGACAAATTAAAAGTTAGATGCCAGCATGATTAACTTCAGTTTTTACATTAAATTCACAATTTATCCACTAAAAGGACGCCCAGCACTAGGAGGATAGGGTCTCACACACTGTGCTGATGGTATTGGCGTGTCATTGTGCCACAGATGAGCTCAAAAATGGAGCAACTATAACTGCATGTGATCCTGTGGATATACTCAGCTCACCTGCTTTAAAGAATAAGGTACATTAAAAAGAAAGGACAAAAACTTTAAAAGCCACTCCCTTCAAATCACTTTAAAAACAGTCCTTTGAAGAGCTAGCTGCTCCATGCGAGTCCCAGAGAAAATTTTTGAAACTGCAGTCACTACATCTCACCACATGTCACATTGTCTTTTTAAAAAAAATCAAAATGTATAGGAACATAATGGTTTCCAAATACAAAGAGAATGCATTTTTCAGTGAATCTATTATGTCCAGATGGCTCAGATGGCTACTGAAGCCATTCCAGAAACCGAAACCCCCACTCTGGGCTGACAGAAAGCTGGGAAGTTTCACTGCTCTCCAGGGCTTCCTGCAGACATAACTAGGGGGCTGCAAGGGACATCCTGGAAATTAAAAACAAGCTATTGGGGTATTCTGTGGCATTTAACAGGGCACTGATCGCTAAGTCCTCCATGGCCCTCCATGCCAACCAGCCACCAATTTGGCTAGAGGCAGAGACACAGAGTGTCATCTCCATAAATTACAAATGCCTCAAGTACAAAAGGAGAGGGGGTGCGGGGGTGGGATGAACCTGTAAACTATGCATATACTAGGTTAGGAATGTCTTCATTTCTCCCTACTTAAGAGTTTCTTCCTCGTCTGTCTCTCTACATAACCAAATCCAACCCCAGCACATCTTAACCTTGACACTACATTGTTAAGAAATTTACAAAAATGCTATGAACCCCTCAGATTTAAAACATTCATGATTACTGAAGCAACCTACACATACACACACACACACACACACACACACACACACACACACACACACAGGAATATTACTCAGCCATTAAAAAGAATAAAATCTTTCCATTTGTAACCACGTGGATAGACCTAGAGTGTTCTATGCTAAGTGAAGTAAATCAGACAGAAGAAGACAAATGCTGTATGATTTCACTTATAAGTGAAATCTAAAAACCAAAATAAACAAACAAAACAGAAACAAAGAACAAACTGATGGTTGCCAGGTGGGAGGGGATCTGGAGGGTGAAAAGAGGAAGGGATTAATAACTATGGTATCGGCATCTAAGAATTTGGTAATCATTGGATGTATTATATAATAAAAGTTTCCAAACTACAGTTATAAATGATTGACTGGTTCAGTTTGTTTTATTAAATACAAGGTCTTTAAAGAGAGAAAAGACACCATGTTCTTTCATCAAATTATTAACACTGATAATAACAAAATATACCAGAAACTGGTACCACGAGTTGCGGTGAGGAAAGAGCTGACCAACTGGAGGAGGGATGGAAGGGAGAATCTGGAGTTCTTTTGCAGCTTTTAAATGCTGACCTCCATGAGTGAATTACCAAGTCAGAAAATAAATTGTATTTTAAAATTTTAAAGCATTTCATCGGATATTCTGGAAGCTCAATAAATATTAACTCAAATGAATCCATTTCCCAGGGAAGTTAAGTGGTCGGCCAGGGGAAACCACTCACCTTAAATAAATTAGCATTTTTCTTCAAAGAGGGGATATTTCTTAGTTCAACCACCTTCTAGGATCAGGCCAATATTACATTTCATAGTAACATTATTCAGCCCGATTACTCTTCTCCGGCACTGGAAATGCCCTACAGCACACCTTGATCCCCAGCAGATTCAAGGACGCTTCTGTGTGCACTTCTAATAGGTTAGGGTCCTGCTGCTGGGAACAGAGAAACTGCAGAGAACTTTCTGTTACCCCAGCCTCTGGTCTGTAAGTTTGAGAACTGGGTCTATCTGTGCTATCACTGTTCCTGTTAATGGCATTCAAGTAGCATTTTAGGTCAGCATATACAGAAGTAACTGCAACTGAAAATGGAAACCAAAGGAGGGACTGTATGTATGTGTATGTGTGTATGTGTGTATGTGTATGTGTGTGTGTGTGTGTGTGTGTGTGTGCATGGCTGTGTGTGCAGGGGTGTGTTATCACAGGAACCCAACTGCTGACCCTTAGAGTAAACATTAGCATGATCCTCAGATCTGATCTTAACCCATATTTACCCAGCCCCACCTGGACCCTCAAAGTCTCCATGGCAGACACATTCTTCTGAATACAACTTGGTCATGACTCAGCTCTAAGACTCTGAAAGTACTAGCTGCACTTGCAACTTCTGAATTAACATTCATCTGCAAACGCTTTTTAAATGCTTGTTTTGGTTCTGCTTTTTACTGAGTCACCATAGAGCAGGCTACACCATGAGCTGTTGAGGCTTCCTTCCCCAGAGCTCTCACCTCTGCCCTCCTTTCTCACTCACACTGCCGGTACCCTGGTCTCGGTCTACATCCCACCACCCCAGGTCCCCATTCTTTCCTCTGGCAGAGCCTGTGCTTGTAACTGAGTGGATCAGCATGAGCTAAAGGATCAGGGACAGAAAAACCCAAGCTGGAGGGAATCTACATGTTACAGCCCTGCTTCACAGAGTTTTGGCAAGAGTCCAGCGTGCATGTCTAAAGAAGCATGGTCAACCATGCCTAATTGCAGTCTCTATGTCTGTTATACAGCAGTGGTAGGAAGATAACCCAAAACCCTGGGGATGGGGAAAGGAGACCAAGCAGAGCAGCGATCTCCACTCAGCACAGAGCCCTGAACAGCTACAAACACAGCCCAGAACCAGCACTGGCTCCTAGCAACACGGGGGTGGGCTTGGCAGGGAAGATGGCAAGAATCGGGCAGCTCCAAGGGCCCAGCCAAGAGGTCTGCGGTCCCAGCACAAACGTCAACGCCAAACAGGAAATCAGAGAAACTCAGAATTACAGGCCAAGAAAATAGTGTGAGGGTTAAGGCAAGCCTGTCATTCAGCTTATGCGCCTGTTCTCACTCAGGACTTGAACTGTATCACGAGTTTCCTGCCTGCCAGACAATGGGTGTGAAGCGGCCAAGGTGCTTCTGCCCACATCAGCAATGAATCAGGGACTGAGAGCTACTGAGCTGGGCCTGCCCGCGAAAAGCAAGAGGAGCTACAGGTGCTCAGGGAGAAAGCAGTGACAGCTGCTCCACTGTATTCCACTCACTGCCAAGCTCCCTATAGCTCCTCCTACATCACCACCATGGCCATCATCACCAAAACAAACAGTAACTGGGCATGCATTGCCTCAAAGCCATCACCTGCAAACGTTCTCCTCCCTGCTCACTGTCCTCCAGCCTCTCTGGCCTCTTGGATGTTCCTTGAACAAACCAGGTAAGTTGCCACTCCAGAGCCTCTGCACTTCCTGTTCACTCTACAGCTCTTCCCAGACGTAGCTCCATAGCTGTTTCTCCTCCTTCAGTCTTCACTCAAACGTCTCAGCTAGCCTTCCCTCACCATCCTGTTCAAAGTTACAAATCCTCTCCTCCACCATCTCAGCACTTCTTCCGGTATTTGTTTTTCTTCAAAGCACTTATCACAGTGACATGCTACATGTTTCACTTATACATTTGTTTATGTCCCCATTCATCAGAAGCATATGTGCTGAGAGTCTAGGAAAGGTAAAACTATCTTCCAGAGAGAAAAAGGGATATTACAGGCACAAACAACAAACGCCCATGAGACCCTTTTTCTATAGCCATTTGCTATAGAAAAAGTTCTCTTCCTTGAAGTCTGCCTTGATGTCTCTCCCCTTCCCTGGTCTCCCCAATCTCCAAACCACCACAGCCATTGTCTATTCCATGCAAACTTAATACTAACCAATAGCACCAGCCTTGCTGGGCTACTGAGAGTAGTAAGAGGGTTAGTTCAAGCTTAGAAAAGCAGGACAGTGCTTAATTCTACTAAGTATCCCTCAATTGCAGCCATTATTATTATTCATGATTATATATGTATGTATTTTGTATCACATATACTGATTAGAATCTTATTGCTATAGCTCAGTTACAAACAAATTGAGGACAAAGATCTTGTCCTATACTTTGGACTCCCCCAGAGTACTTAAGACAGGCTTTTAATAATTATTTGTCAACTGATTGAAACAAAGGATTTCCACCTTTAAAGATTCGTTTGAAACCCCTCAGAACTGCTCTTTAAATAGAGATTCCAATCCTTTACCTCTTCCAGCAGTGACTTGGTGTGCAAATACAGCAAATCCCCGAAAATGGCATTTACAACAGGAACTTTGCTATAGCATGAATAGCAGAGCCAAACTACTATATAAAAAAAGATCAAACAAATATTGACTCAAAAGAATTTTCCCTGAGGCAACTGTTATAGTCTTATCTTGAATAGAATGTTTGCACAGTTAATTAAATATTGCCATGGACTCAGCAGAATCCCAGGCAGATCCTGCCAAACCAAGTTTTACATTCCTACCATCTTATCACTATGTACAAGTCCCTCTCCTCACCTATCACTGCTGCTAATGCTGCATGTGGGATTAGATGATAAGTAAGTCACACACCTTTTAGCCCTGGACAAAAGATAATGGAATCTCAGTGCCAAATATTCCATTTACCTATCCCACAGCAAATATGCTCTGCCTTTACCCTCCCAGAAATCAATCAGGGTGCATCTGTTACTACCTGTTGACTTCTTGGAACTGTATGAAATAGTAGAACCACATAGAAAGAGAAGTATTTATCTGGTTTCACAGAGCATGCCTGTATACACCAAATACTAATGAGAGTTTACTTCCTATGACTACCTAGTAGGTGATGCCTGTCCGAACCCAGGAGCCTCAAAGTTCACCTCAAAATCACAGACTGTGCTGGGCTTGGAGTGGGCTAATTGCTAGCCTTCACTGGCTGGTCTAAAAGGCGGGGAAGGTCAGTCATGACAAGTAGAAGCCAATGAGAGTCATTCACAATGCTTATTTCTTCCCACCTTCCTTCTAGCCATTATTGATCGAGTACTTTGTATGATAACATCATATTGACGTGATGGTCCAGGGACTATTCTAGACACTGGGAATATAAGAAAAAATAAACCTTACCATGTCTTCAGAAAGGCTGTAGTTTAGTGAGAGAGAGAGATACCAAGATAAATAAGTAAAATTTATACTGTGTTAGATATTGGTAAGTGCAAAGGAGAAGAGGAAAACAAAAGGCAAAAAAACAAGACAGAAAAGCGGAATATAAAATGCCAAAGGGAGGGAGTGAAATTACAGGTGGGTAGCCAAGGAATCCTCAGTGAGAAGCACATATTCAAGTCTCAAGGGAGTAAGGAAGCCAGCCTTGCAGATAAATGGGAAAAAGCATTACAGGCAGAATAGACTTCCGAGCAAATGTCCTGTGGCAGAGCATGGTTGGCATGTTGCAGAACATCAAGGCGACCAGGGTCACAGGCACCTAACGATCACAGGAAGAGAGATAAGAAGACCCGAGAGAAGCAATGAGCAAAACCAGATAGAACCTTGCTTCCAAACATATGCCTTTTTGTCAACCACAGAAAGACCACCCAGTTACCAAATTTTCATTTACTCAAATCTCTTCAGGGCTTATTTTTCTAAGAATTAATATCTCCCTATTTCTAGAGAATAGCCTGTCCCCTGCAAATAAGGGGCAGAGGTGGAAATGCTGTACAGCAAGCCAACATATTTGCCTGGGGAAAAACCCTAAGCTTCTATGCATAGAAATGAAAACTATCTGTTGCTTTTGAGTGTAAGCTCCCATTCATAGGACTGGGACCAGGCATCACAACAGAAAACACAGCTCAGCACCATGGGCAACTGGACACTCAACGGTGCTATAAAAAGATGGCATGCTGGCTAAAAAGAATCACACGCAGGATTATGGAGGCTGGAGCACTGAAATTCATCACAGGGACATTTTAAGTGTTTAATGCCTTAAAGCCAAATTTAAATGCCCAGCTGGCTAATGTAATCTCCACACCACACATCGTTCCTGTCTAACTAGCTTCTCAACATGAACAAGATGCTATCAGCCGAAGATCTGCGACGCAGCAGGCTTTAGGGGTGGTACCTGAAGCTCTACGATCTTCCAATTCAATTCAATCCTGACCAACCCAGTTTCATGCGTCACATAAACAGTGTTCCAATTAACAAACATTCATAACAAATTCTAAACAGCTCATTGTAGTGATTGCACTGTCAAGAGCACAGTCTGTGTCGCCAAGACAACAAGTCTTGAAGCTGGTGTCACAAAACATAGCTATTATCATTAATGACTAGGGAGTCACAATCTTTCACCTTTAGATTCTACTGAACCTATGCCCACCGCCCTATCACAAAACGGACAAAGTCACCACTCTCCAGGTTGGAAGTTACAAGAAAGAAAACTAAAAGAAGTCAATGGGGCTAACGTGATTTACACATGGGGAACTAGGGTGGAAAAAGTGGCTACGACTTCAAAAAGGTAAGGATTAAAGGAGTAAAAATAAGCTTTGGGGGGAGGTGATCCAGAACAGTGTGAGGCAGGCGAGAAAGGAGAGAATTTTTAGAGGTATTACTTAGAATTTTTAGAAATAAACATTGAATCCCCCTTCACGTTTGAAACTTTGGAAATACGCTTTGGTTACTTCGGATCCTGAACTGCAAATTGCACTGGAGGGTAGGGAAAGTGAAGCCCGTGGACATCGAAATGCACGGAATTCCTCACTTGACATGGTAAGTTCTGTGCCATCGAGGGCAATGATGTATTCCAAAACAAAGGCTGGCAAAGATGTCACAGGGCAAATCACAGCCAGACATGCCCTGCCCTGCCTCACACATCACAGCTAGTTATTGTACAGATGTTAAAAATTAGGGAGTTCCCTGGTGGTGTAGTGGCTTAAGGCTTTGGCGCTGGCGCTGTCAGTGCTGCGGCCTGGGTTCGATTCCCAGTCAGGGAGCTACCCACATACCAAAAAGCAAAAAAAAAAAAAAAAAAAAAAAAAAAAAAAAATTACATGCCAATTTCCCCCAAACTACCTAAAAGAGCAGATACATCAGCAAAGTTTCACTATCTGGCATTTTTTCCAGTCTCAGCAAAGAACTCAAGAAACAAAATCTGGTTCCTTGCAGTGGTGTTCCTAATCATCCAGATATTAACTCAGAATTCCACCTTCTTTCGAAGTTCTAAAGTAGGGGCACAGATACCATTGTGTCCTTAAAAAGGGGTCGATGAAATTGAGACAATCGGGATTCCTAGAGTTCCTTAGAGCCTCCAATGGAACCGGCCTTTGGCTCCAACTTGGCAGACTGCCTTCAGACTCTCTAGGATTTTCCATAAACATACCGAATCTCAGGGCAGTAGTTTTCCATGACCACGTTGCTTCCTACAGTGATTCTGTCAGATGTCTAAGAATAGGATGCAGTCCATGAATTCAGTACCTATCACTCATAAGGAGACAAAAAACAAAAGGCAAACACGTACTCCAAGAGCTGACCAAGCGCTTATTAGCAGGTGCCTCTGAGAACACCGGAGTTCAGGGAAGGAGGGTGAACTTCTAAATCGTCAAAATAGTTTCAGCCCTTTCACTCCCCACCTTACACTCCCAGCCACCTTGAGGTCCATCAGGAGCTAACGACAAAAACCACACTCAAAAACTCTATAAAGCCTCAGTGAGGGATAGCAACGCTTAAGAAATTACTCGGGCCCACACCCAATCTCTTCCACCTCAACAGCCCATCAAAGCGTTAGAGGTGACCGTGTGTATCTTTTCACCCTAAGGAAGAAGGTACCTGACAGACCTTCAAGTTCAGAAACTAACTTAATTAACCATTCCAAAAAGCACAGAGAAATCCCAGTAGCCTCCAGGTCCCCAAACTCCATGTTTGCCATTTATCCCCAATGCTGTCATTTCCTGCCTGCAGTGAACTAATTACACACAGTGGGAATTCTGGAGCTGCCAGTTCTGTTTATCTGCTGTTAACCTGTTGTGTGACCTCAAAGATATTTCTCCAGTGTCTTTATTTCCTCTGCTATAAAGGCAAGATAAGGGAATGACATGCTTGATAAAGTGCCCCAATATCATACTAGAGTCCTGCGACCCTAGAGATGCTCTCAGGGATGGTAATTAACATGTCTCTTTCACTAAAACCTTTAACGATAACTGATGACACATGACAAGCAAGGGATCTCCAATGACATTTCCTCTTTTGCTAAAACAGGTTTCAATGGCAAATGCTACCTATGAAATTGTGGATAGAAATAATATCAAATGTGCTTTTTTGTAAATCATTCAGTTTCATTCAACAGAATGTATTTTTCTAAGGAAGTGGCTTCACAAGTAGAAGAGATATGAAAAGAAATCACTTTAAATTAAATTTCCATAACCTTAACTTCTAGCACTGAAAACTTAGCTAAGTGAAATTGGGCTGTACTGCCTTACCAATGAAAAGACTTTATAACCACTGCAAACCATGTTTTAGAAGACTAGTTAGTAACACGGTCTGGGCATGTGAGGAAAATTCACTATAAAACATTCTGTATACAAAACAACCCGTATAATCTGATTTTGTAAATCTATGTGGGCACAGAAAAATATTCAATAAAGGGTAGCCCTTACATTTTACATCTCTCTATGAGGGCCCCAGTCCTTCTCTTACACATTTGAGTAAGCTATGTATTAAAGTTATAATACATATTAATAATTTGTGCGTCACAAATTTAATGCAAATTTTTCCATCTGTTGTCCCTTCATTTGTATAGTAGTTTTAAATTTTAATACATTCAAGTACATTAATTTTTCTTCACTGGCCGCTTCTCTTTGTTTAAAGCCATAAAAAAATGTCATTTTTATGCAAACCTAATAAATATTTTCTGCTAGTTTTTCTATCATTTTATTTGCAATATTCAAATCTCTGGAGTTTATTTTTGAGATGTGGTATGTTTGGTGGGATCCAAATTGATATTACACCCAAACCATTTATTAAAGAATCTATTAAATAATTCTGCTCCATTGCCTTATTTTGAAAATGTTAGCATCTTTGTGTTGTATGTAGTTAAAAAATTATTTCCATTCATTTTTTAATATAAAGTACAAGAACCTCAAAGTAAAACTCAAATATACATAATAGTTTTGTAAGAAATCTCAATAAGAGATTATGAACAAATCAAATCAGCATCATCAAGCCATTTCATCTTCAATGGGGCAACAGGCAGGTAAGCAATAATTCCTGCTTAAAATCAGTCTTCGTATTCAGTAGACGGCTTTGAGAATGTAATTGTAGGGTATATAAGTATATGGTAGCTGAGTCACCAACTACTGTTTGAATTCTCGGCTTATTTATGGGGAGGGGCTACTTCTTGGGTGGCAATGTTATTCTAACCCTGACACACCTGGAAATAACACCCTTTGGCCTGAAAAGAATTAAAGAAGATGAAGAATTCATTGTTTAATTTAGTCAAGATTTAGAACTATCATTTTTACTCTATTGTCTTTCCTCCAGATATAATAGAAAGCCACCATACAAATACGTACTATAAAACTCTGTGGTTTTTTATTTTGTTGGTTTCTCATATTTGCATGTTGCCATCCTCATTAAGATGTAAGCTCCTGAAAAGCAAAGACTGCAAAGACTGTGTTTTCTGAGGGAGGGAGGGAGGAGGGAGGGAGGAAGGGACACATTGTAGACACCTTTTTGCTAAGCCTTGCCCATAGTGAACACTCGGAAAAGGCTGCCAACAGATTCACTATTTTAGCATTTCAGCCATAAACGATGCTTAAGGAAAAAGAACAAAGATCACTGAAAACTTTTATCTGAATTCGTCTTCCCTACTAATATGGACAGATTTAGCTATCGATTCACACCCTGAAGCACAAGACTTGACTTTTCTTTGCATTTGCATAGCTATGACTCATCACAACCCAGCCCTGTTTTTTTGACTCAACAAAATAGAACTGCACCATTAGGATGTCAGCATGTCCATTCCTGCAGTGACAATTTCTGCAGTCTGGAAGGAGAGGTGGAGTTACATACTAATAAATAAAACTATCTTTTAGAAGCAACAACTTTAAGAAAAAAAATATTGTAACTTCTAAGGTATATACTTGACTTGGTTTTAGAATCTGAGCTTTTCTGGGTTCCTTTTCCTCTTGCTTTCTATGTACGGAGGCAATGGTTGAAGGAGGTTCCCCTGGAGTATGGCAGCTGATGGAGTCCTCAGCCTTGTGATCCTTGTTTTTAATCCCCTCAACCAACAAATGGATGAGAGAAAGCACTACCATCATCATCATCATCAATGCTACCATTTACAGAGCAGCTGATGTATGCCAATCACTCAGGTTTTACTTGTTATTCCCAGTGCTGTTTTTGTTACCAAAAATAAGTATAGAATGTACTTTCCTCCATATCCAAAAAAAAAATTGCTCAATTTAATATGTCATTTTAGAGCTCTTGCTTAATGTTTTATCTAACAAATGACTAGCATATTAAGAACTTTGATACTTAATTTCATAATATACTTATGTCCTGATACATAAAACAGAAAAGTCTAACCTATAAGAATGTCCTCCCTGTCCCTGCTCTCTCTTTTCTGTTCAAGAAGAATGGATACGTTTGTCATGCAGCATAAGGAGGCCAGGGAAGAGGAGAGAGATTATTTTACATGCTGGCAAAGCAATCATATCTGACTCCTCCTATCACTGTTCCCATCCTGCTCCCAAGCCCCAAGGAGTCTGTGAGAAGGAGAGGTAGTGTTACATACTAATAAACACTAAGCAGGCTGCCTCTCCCTCTCCTGTGTCCCAGTATTCATCTGGGGGTGTCCACTGGAGAGTCTGGCACCAGGAGGTTCCCAGGAAGTAGAAAGCAAATGCCACAGAGCCCAGAAACAATGCAGTTCCTTCCAGCGTACTGGGAGAGAGACATCTAAAAACACACGTAAACTAACAAACACATAGTATTTTATTCTTGGATTTAAACGCAAGTATTATCATAGCAGTTCACAGCTGCTACAGACCATGTTTAGGAATGTCAGTGCAGCCTGGTAAGTCTGAGACAGAGGCTACGGCATTCCTGCAGAAACACCTGTAAGTACTATTCAAGGCTACTACCCCATTTCATTCCGTGAAGTCTAGCTTCAAACCCACACCAACATATTTATCCCTAACATGTGCAGTCTCCCCCAAAGACTCTACGAAGCAGGAGAGAGGAGGCCTTTATTGCAAGGCCTAAAGGTCAACACTGGGACAAGTGCAGGAAGGTTATTCCAGATACTTTCCCAAGCTGAATGTGCACTTTGCCTCTCATGGAAGCTTTCTTTTAGAAACTACAAAGTTGCAGTTACAGGAGACATTAGTGTACCCTGTGGTACCTCACGGTGCTAGCCACCATCCTTCACCCCTCCCTGTGTTCATGCCCTTTGCCAAGTGACTTTGCAGCTCCTCCCACTAATGGGGAACTCTATATTCCCCCCTGCCCCTTGATTCTGGGTTTGCCTGTGACTTGCTTTGGCTGGAGGAAGCTGAGGTCTAAGTGAAGTCCTACAGGTCTCCTCTTAGACCTTCTAGCTCTACCATTGCCTTGGGAAGAGATGCCCCAGGGTGGATCCCACATAGAGCAGATAGAACCCAAACTGCATGCCCAGCCGGGCCACAGCGTGAAGCACGGCCACTCAGTCAAGTCCAGGCTAGATCAGCCAAGCCCCAGCCAACCCACAAAGGCAAGACCCACAATAAATCATTGTTGTTCTAAGCTATTATGTTTTAGAGTATTGTTTACAGGGCAATCTTACGGTAATAGCTAAACTAACTGATATACAATCTAAGGAAACTACTTGTGGAAAAGATATGTCCCTTCCCAAAAAACCACAATAACTAAATTTTAAGAAGTGTTTACTATAGACCCATTTTTGTAAGAGCCTTTGGTGAATTTACTCATTTATTCCTCATAAGAACCCCATGCAACAGATAGGATTTTTATTCCTATTTTAAAGATGAGACAACACCTTGCCCACAGCTGGACTGTGATAAAAGCAGGATTCAAGCCCCAGCCACCTGAACCCACACAACCCTTGTTTATAATCCCTATGCTAAACAGCCTTGCAAACATCCTAGCCCAATCAGCCTAAAATTCTGCTGTGGGTTCCTATACTCTTGGGGTGAAATCCGAACTGACAAGCCCCCTCATAGTCTCATCCCTATCTGTGCTCCTGCTCCCTCCTCCTCACCCCTCCCTCACAGTCGGCTCCAACCATGCCACTCCTGTGCTTTACCAAACCCACCAACCCTGGAACCTGCCTCTCCCTCTATCCAGAGTGTCCCCCGCTTTTTTGGGCCACCTCTAGTTATCCTCTAGGATACAGGCCCAGGGGTACCTCCTACAGGAACTACTTCCTGTTGCCAGCCAAGTGTGTCTGGCTGCTCATCCTGAGTGTCCCCTAGCTTCCAGAACTTTCTCCAAAGAGCACTGAGCACTTGGGCTACTGCCATCTGCTTAGCTTTTTCCTGTGCCCAGCCACCAGGCCCTGGAGGGAAAGGCCTGGGTCTTACTCATCTCTGTCAGTCCCGTGTTTAACAAGGTGTCTGGTCTCATCGTGGGAACCCAATAAAAGTTGGCTAAATTAAAAAGTGGGTGAAAGGAACAATGACAAGATGGAGAAATGGATATCGAGACAGGAGGTTTAAATTTTCATTTTTAAATAGCAAGTCTTCATTTCTAATAAACATTAATTAAATTGCTCAACACCCCTGGGTCTCCAGCTATATATTCTTCAATTAAAATAGTTCTTTCATGACAGTTTCCTCTGTCAAACCTTTCCTCGCAGGCTTATGTGTTCACCAGAGCATCTTGGGACGAATAACAAAAGGCAAAATATTCACTTGCAACAGCAGGGAAATTGAAGACCCACTCCCTGGACGGTCACTCTTGACAATACAAAAGTACGTGCTCTGTGATTTCAAAAGAGATGGAGGAAAATTTGTGGCAGAAAAAGACACATTATTAAGGAATAAAAGAAAGAGATTCCCAAGGCAGGGCACAGATAGGTGATGACACTGGGGAGAAAAGGTTTACTTAGTAGGAATTAGCACAGGAGAGGCCCAGCTCTCAGAATCTCAGTTTACAGGTGACAAGTGGTTATTACTGCCTTAACCTCAGACACACACAGTAAAGGTAAGGAATCCGTGACCTGACAGCACCTGTGGAGAGCTGACAAGGGCCACAAGAAGGAGGCCACAGCTGTCCTCAAAATCACATGGTCCCCAGGCCACGTACAATAGCCCGGTCCTAATCCTGGAGCCAAGTGGCAACCACATTCAGAGTGAAATGGTCCTGGAGACAGAGGCTGAAATGCTGTAAACACAGGCTCCTTTCCCCACTGTAGCATCACGTTCACGAACAAGCAACATTTCTGATGCTGAAGACGTGTCCCTGTGGTTCCCTGAGAAAGATGGGAGAGGCCAGAATGGGTGTTACTTGATGCCTCTCCCAGTCAGCCTGGACTGGAAGGCAGTGTCACAGACAACTGGAATGTAAGCACCGGAAGATCTCTGAGGCCTTCTTATAGTTTTCAAACACTTTCTAGTGACCTCTTTGCTCAAACAACATCTTGCAGAAGCATAAATACAGGAGGGGAAACTGAGGCTACTCCCTTTAGGAGGCAGGGCCAGGAACTCCAAGTGTTGGTGCAGCAACAACCTCTGAGACGGCTCAATGGCAGCTTGGGAATTTGGTTCAGATTCAGATCCAGTCCAAACCTGCATGTTGCAGTATGAAAACCATAGTCCCAAAAGGCAAGGTGGCTCATTCATCGTGACAGGGTCTGAAGGCAGAACAAGCAAGAACAGGACTCGGGTTCCTGACTACCAGTCCAAATGCTGTGTCCTCTACACGGTGCCACCCTGTTTTCTAGGAAGGCCCTCCATACCCCACCTCCCTCTCCCAGCCCCATGAGCAAGTCCCAGGGCCACTCTAGGGCCAAGGCCAGGGGTGTCCAAACATTTGGCTTCCCTGAGCCACGCTGGAAGAAGAAGAGCTGTCTTGGGCCACACATACAATACACTAATTTAGCTGATGAGCTAAAAAATAATAATAATAAAAAATAAAAAATAAAGGTCCATTCCTAATTTTCATAAAGTTTTAAGAAAGTTTATGAATTTGTGTTGGGCCACGTTCAAAGCCATCCTGGGCCGGCCGCGGCCCGCACACAGGCCACAGGTTGGACAAGCTTGGCTTAGACTGACCTAAAGAGTTCTGTGACAATATGTGTTACTGATGCATTTGTCACACAGACTAGGGAAAGCTCCTCTATAAATACCAGTCCATCCCCTCCTCTCCTCACCCAAACTGAGCCCCAACATGGACAACTCACCAGAGGCTTTTCAATGACCTAGAACTTTCTCGGGATCCACTCCCCACCCCTTTCCTCTTCCGGTGCATTCTTATCAGCACTGAATCAAATGACTGCCTGCCATGCTGTGATTCTCCAATTTGCTGGGTTCGTCCCCACACAACATTGGTGTTCAGGCGTAAAATTCTATTTGCTCTACTTTTTAATTTCAATTTAGACGTCTGCAAGGAGAGAAGCCAACAATTAATCGTAGGGACTGAGAGACTTAACAAACTGCTTACAAGGCACCAAAAGAGTAGTTCTTTTCCTATTTCTCTGTTGATTGAATTGGCTGCTGTATCATATGCAGTAAACAGTGAGAACCAGAAAGCAGTTCTATATCCTTATCTCAACCCTCACATAATCAAAAGAAAAATTACAGTGTAATAAAAAAGAAAAAAGGAAACTAGAACTTCATATTTTTTTATAAGTTAATTAAACTTGAAAGGGTTCTGAGGACAATTCATTTTGTTTTGTAGCCCAAGACCATAAGGTTCCTGTTCCATTTTACCAATGAAATGATAAAAAGTAACCTAATGGTGTTTCAATTGTAATAATAAATAATATATACTAAAGACAGAATCAAGGGCTTCTTTTTAAATAGCAAGGTAAAAATGGAAACACATGTAACATACAATTCCGAATTGACTTATAAAAATATTCTGTAAACATTTTTAAGATGTGCAACAATCTCATTGCTTTTGTTAATACTACTTTCATTATTTTCTTTTCTAGAAAGAAGACTTTACAATAATCACACAGATATGGCTTTATATGCATCCTCTGAATTGACAAGATTAAAATGGATGGAGTATGCGCTTTACAAACAAAGCTGAATGGACAATAAACCAGAGCAAGAAGCCCTCCACAAGCTTTCTGGATAACTCAGATTTGGAGTCGGATAATGTCCAGGCCTTGTCAGTTCCACATCAGAAAGCACCTATCGGGAGGACAATGCGGAATAGTCTTCACAGGCAAGGTACAGCAGGAATCCTAGACAAATCATACTGAAGATGAACATGGCGGCTGGTGTTATATTACCTCAACCAGACACAACAAATGGAGCCAGGAAATGGGCTAAATATGGATTGCCTCCCTATGGAAAAGGTTGTGTGTGTGTGTGTGTGTGTGTGTGTGTGTGTGTGAGAGAGAGAGAGAGAGAGAGAGAGAGAGAGAGAGAAACATTTCAGAGAAAAGAGTTGCTGATGAGATAGTGAGATAGAACAGGAATTGTTGTATAAGATTAAGAGGTTCCTCCTATCAAAAAATGTGAGGTTTTCAAGCCTCCATATCTAAATTATTTGATTCTATGAGGTAGGAGGTGAATGTCCCATTAGCAAACTGAGACCCAAAAACTCCAAGACTGAAGCCCACATCTGTCACAGGTTTCCTCTGACAGGTTACCCTTTGATAGGAACCACTTGCCAGGATATTAAACTTCCTGATTCCTGTCTGTCTCTCCAAAAGACTTCTCCATGAGCACCTTGAGGACATGTGTTTACTCTTTGTGATCCTACTGTACCTGAAGAATATAATGGGCAATCAAAAATAGGGAAAGGCAGGATGAAAAAGCTAGTGGGGAAAATTGAAGTTTTAATTTTAAATAATGAATGCTTATATTTTAGAAAATGTTAAACTCCCTGGCACCTAAGAGAGTTTAATTGGAGAATATTCTCCAATTAAAATATTCTTTTCTAGTAACTTCTATGCCAAGCCTCCCAATGTAGAGAACCAAGGGAAGTTTTATTTTTTGTCTGTTCTCTAAGAGTAACCAGTCAGCAACTCATGCCCTATCACGCAGACTCTTAGAGTATAAAAACAGTCATCAAAAAGAGCATAAATTATACTAGCCAGCTCATTAATCAGGAACATCAGAGAGGAACAAGACAAAGATGTTTGCTCTCACCACTTCATTAAGACACTGTACTGACAATGCAATTAGGTAAGAAAAGAAAAAAGGGGCATCACATCCACATTGAAAAGAAAGAAATAAAACTATCACCCTGTATAGATGAATTAATCTTGTATACAGAAAATCCTGCTGAATTCACTAAAAGATACTACTAAAGTTAACCTGGTTCAAAAAGGTTTCAGGATACACAATCAAAACACAAGAATCAATTACACTTCTTGCACTACCAACAGACAATCCAAAAATGAAATTATGACCATTTCATTTACATTGCATCAGAAAGAATAAAATGAAAAGGAAAAAGAAAGAAAATGCTCTGTAATAAATTTAACTTAAAAAATTAATTTTAAACTTTTTCTTTACTAAAACAAGTGTAAGACTTGAACACTGAAAATTACCAAACACTGTTGAAAGAAATTAAAGAAGACCTAAATAACCAAAGAAACAGCCCATGACTGGAAGACTTAATATTGTTAGAATGGCAATAATCCTCAAATTAATCTATAGATTCAATGTAATCTCTATCAAAATCCCAGCTAACCTTTTTGCAGAAATTAACAAACTAATTCCAAAATTTGTATGGCAGTATAAGAAACCCATAATAACCCAAACAATCTTGAAAAAGAACAAAGTTGGAAGACTTGTATTTCCCAATTTCAAACTACAAAATAACAATAATCAAAA
Source organism: Lyroderma lyra (assembly GCA_004026885.1). NCBI lineage: Eukaryota > Metazoa > Chordata > Mammalia > Chiroptera > Megadermatidae > Lyroderma > Lyroderma lyra. The sequence goes on from PVJL010001542.1 coordinate 113,961, forward strand.
ATGTGTGATACTGACCTAAGGATAAACATATAGACCAATAAATAAAATTGAGAATACAGAAGTAAACTCCATAGTTATGGTGAACTGATTTCAACAAGGGTGTTATGACAGTCAATAAGGGAAAGAATACTCTTTTCAACAAATGGTGCTGATACCAGTGGATAGCTACATGCAAAAGAAAAAATTTGAATTCCTAAATTATACCATATATAAAAATTAACTCAAAATAAATATTTAAATGGAAGAACTAAAACTATAAAACTCTTAGGAAAAAACATAGATGTAAACCTCTGTGAGCTTAGATTAGGCAATGGCTTCTTAGATATGACACCAAAAGCACAAGTAAAATAAGAAAATAATGAATTAATAAGACATTATCAAAATTAAAGCTTTGTGTTTCAAAAAATACTATCAAGTAAGTGAAAAGATAACATAGATAGTAAGAGAAAATATTACAAATCATATATATGATGAGTCTAGCATACAAAATACATAAAGAAGTCTTACAACTCTACAATAAAAAGACAAATAATCCAATTAAAAATTGACAAAGGATTTGAATAGACATTTCACCAAAGAAAATATACAAATGGCCAAAAAGCATAAGAAAGATGATTAACATGATTAGTTATTAGGAAATGAAAATCAAAATCATGGGAGTTCCCTGGTGGTGTAGTGGCTAAGGTTTCGGCTCTGTCAGTGCTGCAACCTGGTTTGTTTCCCAGCCAGGGAGCTACCC
>PVJL010001542.1:114799-256312 GCA_004026885.1 Lyroderma lyra
ACTGAAAATCAAAACCACAAGGAGATAATATGTCATACTCACAAGGATGGCTAAAAGCAAAAGATGGACAATAAAAAGTGTTGGTGAGGATGGAGAGAAACTGCAACTCTCAGATACTGCTGGTGGTAATGTAAAGTGACATAGCTGCTATGGAAACAATTGGCAATCCTCACAAAGATAAACGTAGAGTCACCATGTGATCTAGCAATTCCACTGTAGGTATACACCCAAGAGAACTGAAAATGTGTCCACAAAAACTTGTATATGAATGTTCATGGAAGCATTATTCATCATAGCCCAAAAAATGCAAATGACCCAAATGTCCATCAAGATGGATGAACAGAATATGATATATCAATACAAAAGAATATTTTTCAGCTTTAAAAAGGAATGAAGTACTGATTTATGCTATAACCTTGAACCCATTATAAACCTTAAATCTTGAAGACATTATGTTAAGTGAAAGAAGCTGGACACAAAAGGCCCCATGTTGAAGGACTCCATTTCTATGAAATGCTCAGAACAGGCAAATCCATAGAGAAAGAAAGTGGGTCAGTGTTGCCAGGGGCTGAGAGAAGGAGGGAATGGGAAGTGAAGTGACTGCTAATTCAAATAAAATTTCTTTGTGGAGTCGTGAAAACATTATGGAATTAGATAGTAATGATGGCTGCTCAACCACTGAATTATTTACTTTAAAAGGGTAATGATTCTATGGCATGTATATTTACCTCAATTTTAAAATAAAATAATAATAATGAGATACTTTCGCATACTGCCAGTGAGAATGTTCATTAGTAAAACTTCTTGAAAGAGAAGTTTGGAAATTGATATCAAGTTTGACCCAATGATTTCAGTTCTAAGATTTTATCCTCTGTAAACAGTTATCAATATCACAACTTTAGCTATAAAGATTATCTGCAAAATTGTTTATAATATTAAAATATTGGAAATACACTGAAAGCACAAAAGAGATTTTTGTTAAATTATGGTACATTCATTCAATGGAAAATGAGTCAGCTATTAAAATTATGTTTATGATATACTGTTAACCAGAAAAAGAAGGAAATGAAATACAATATGCAGTATATTTCTGTGTTTTTAAACTATATATGTTTGTATCCATGCCTCCATATTATAGAACTAACACTATAGCCACTAACCACACATGGCTACTTAAATTAATGAGAATAAAAATGAAAAATTCAGTTTCTCAGTTACAATAGCCACATTTCAAGGGCTCAAACACCTGAGGACAGTGGCTCCTATATTGAGCAGTACAAAACATTTCCATCATCACAGAAAGTTCTACTGAAATGAGCTGATAAGAGAAGAATACCCACCAAATGGTCTTGTCAGGGCTTTCAACTTCCTTCCTGTTTATGTTTATTTCCCCCTTTTTCTACAATAAATATTAAGTCTATAATAAATTTTTATTTTTTTTAAATATTCAAAGTAAACTGAAATGGGGAGAAAGGATCTGCAAAAACACTCTTTTGGTACCGACATCACCCATCCCTGCAAATGGAGTGAGTCCCTCCGACCTTGGCAGCAAAGGGGCTGGTTCTAACAGCCTCCCTTCCTCTGATGGCACCTCTGCACCCTCTGAACTGGGGGTGGTGAAGAGGTGGGAGCAACCCCAGGCAAGAGCACCACAGACTCCCCCACTGTCCTCACCCAAAGTTCAGCAGTTTTTCAAGAATGATGCTTCTCGTATGGTTGTATGCCTTCGATGGGTTAGCAGCGTGATAAAATGGCTGTCTCTGGTTAGTTTATAGTTGCAGATTTATAGTTGCTTTCTAAGGGAGAGGACTTGAGATCTCCTCACTTAGCCCCAGGCAGAAATCTGGCCTCCTCCTACAGATTTAAAAAAACAATAATCTTGGTATGGCAGGAGATTTGGGAAGGAGGCATTCTCAAGCTTTAAATGATAAAACAGATTAGTTCATATTTTCTAGAGGACAACATGGAAATACACAATGGCTGTCCAGAAGGTAGCCATCCACGTAACCACTCTTGTTATATTGACAATGTCTGGGCCCTCATATAGAGCCTTCAACATAGCCCTTCACTCAGTTACGGCCCTTCTAGAAACTCCATTCTAAGGAAGTAATTGTCGATGTGCTTCAGAGACTTAGCTACAAGCATATACGTGACAGAGTTGTTAATGACAGCAAACCTGAATTCAAGCGGAAAGTATAAGATAAAGCCTCGTGGGATTCCCTGGTGGTGTAGTGGCTGGGCTTCGGTGCTCTCAACACCGTGGCCTCGGTTCGATTCCCAGCCAGGGAACCATTAAAAAAAAAAAAAAGATAAAGCCTCATGATGCAACTGTATGCCAGCCATTAAAGATAATGCTGTGCAGGAATATTTAATGACACGGAAAATGTCTGTAAAGGTTAAGTTTTTTTAAAAATTTTAACACAATGTAGTAAGTATTATTTCATTTTTGTAAGATAGATAGATAGATACATGCACACACATACACACACACAGATCAAAGGTTGTCTGGAAAGTATCCAGCCATGTTATAATGAAAAAAAGAGGCTTTTATGGCTGGATTTTCTGGACAGCCCTCATACATATGCTTAGAAGCAGCACATTGAGGATGATTAAAATGTAAACTGACTATCTCTGTGTAATGGGAAAATATCTGATTGGGGAGAGATCATCTATTTTCTGTAATGAACATGTATCACTGTGATAAAAAAAGTTATTGTTTCTAAAAGATGAAATCACATGATTTAAGATAGGAAATCTTAGAACTTGAAATAAAATTATTGCTATAGGTGACTATTTTTACATTTTGCGCTGGGCTTCCTGGCTTCTAAGGCACAAAGAGAAATAAAAGAATTATATAAGTCTCCCAAGAGATAAATGATCATTCTGGTACTAGATGCCAAGACAGACGTATGATGCACATGTCTCAGTAACCCTGTAGTGCAGTGTAGCCCTCATCTTGGTTCTAAGTGTTCTTGTAGCTGCTTAAGAACTATAGCCCTCATACCTTGTTAAGAGACAAATAACATAAACACTGTGCCTATTTTTTTCACAAAATAACTTCCAATATGAATGAGATGTTTTCACTAAAACACCAATAAGCAATATCTAGCTTTTATGCAGTATTTTGATGGTGTCACTGGTTCACCATGAACAACACTCAGAAGACTGTCTCACAGACACAGTGAATCATGAAGAGCGGTACGTGGAGTATAGTTTGAGAATGTATGTTCCCTTTATTTTTTTGTATATTTCTTAATAATACATCTGATTAAGAGCCCTCTGAGAAGAGGAAGTAGGTCAATGGCTATGAATGGTTGCTCTAAACTTAATGATAGTCAGAGGTAAAGGCAGAGCTACTAGCCCTGAAGTGGCCCTAGCAAGCTGACCCTCACTGTGATGATTAGTAGCTTCCAGAACTACACACAAACCACATCACTTAGAGTCAGAGTCTCTGAAGGCTCACATGTGAGGGGTGGGGTGAGGGGACTTGAGCCCATTAGCTTCTGTGAATGTCTATCCTGCTGTAGAAACAGTTTAAATTGGATGTCCCTCCACAGCTTACCTACATTTTCTCACATCCTATGGATCCAAGTCACTCCTACAGAGAGCAGAGAGTTCGTAGAACTTGGGAGACTACTAAGACAGCTTTCCTCTCCTTCCAAATCCTGCCCACCTCCAAATACTTTCCACTCAATATGCTTGATACATTCCTTCAAGGCCAAAATTGAGTTTTTCCTGATTACCTATGTGAGCTTCCTTTCATCTCTGACCTTTAAGAGCACATACTCACTACACAATTCATTGACACTCATCTTGCAGGTCATGTGTCCCCAAATAGGCTATAAGCTGTGAAACATTGGGCATCTCACCTAGAACAGTCACACTGTCTTGTGCATGAGTACTAAGGTGACAAATTCATCTAGATGACCCAGTTTCTCCACTTCCCAATGTAAATATAGGGCAACTAAGCTCTTGTGTTGGTAAGTTATAGATAAGGTTGATAGCAAAACTGTTATCAAAGCAATGGTACTAAAAGGCCACAGTTCCTTGACTGAACACAGTTTTCTAAAATTAACCAATCAATATTTTTTTACTGATGACTATGGAGAAAAAGAATGAAATTCTTCTTGATGTCTAAGGAGTTCACAGTCTCTTGGAAAATAAACATGCATATGTAGTTAATAAGGATAACATGTCAATAACATGAAAAAAGTGGGACACATAAAAATTACAAAGAAAAGCCATCAACAGTGTTCCTCAAGAGATGGCTTCCATTTGCATCCCACTGAATTTGGGTCAGTAACTAGAAATGGTGCCTAGAAAAAGACAAGGAACGCTTCCTCCACTAGGAACAGATCTGTCTCCCTGCAGAGCCCTGACCTCTGAACTAGGCCATTTATTTGCAGAGGACACCTCACACTGAAGCCCATCTAGTGCACGACACTGGCCAGAGTGGGAAGGAAGCTGAAATAGCTCAAGGAACCAGCTCTACGCCAGGCACAGGAAAACTCTGAGGTGCCTCGAGAGCTGTCTTGAAACCACTGAAAGCTCATCTAGTGAAATATGGACTGAAAAAGCAGTTTTTATACAGCAAAGAACAACCCACTGGTGGGTCCTGAAATCAACGTGGAAGACTTATAATAAGTGCTGTTTCATAAAATGCTTGTCATGGGTATAAATGTATATGTGTGCACACACATGTGCACTGGGTCATGCCAACAGATTTCCTCCAAAACAGTTTACAAGACTGTTAATTAGTAAACTACTTGGTAGATTACAGAAGGCTTTCCTCACCTCTAGCAAGTAAAACTATCTCATAATGGGATACATTATTTTGAATGGCAGAGAATTCCCAACACCTATAACACAGCAAGCAGTGCCATTGCCATAGCTTGTCATGGAAGGCATTCACGTAAGTAGTAGAAAGTTAAATGAGAAGAACTCTAATTTTCCTCCCCATTCTATGAGACTATCAGTAGGTCACAGGCAATTAACTATCACTGGAAAACAATTCCACAGAAGTCACATGGCTGAATGCATACATCCTGAAATTTCATTTGGTAGTTTATATTGGAATAGCACCTTGTGAAAGGAGAAGTTGTGATACTTAGACCAGGAGGTCTCAGCCTAGATATACATCAGAATCACCTGGGGAGCTTTTAAAAGACACCCATGCCTGGATCACAGCATATATCAATTGAAACACTGGAGCCCAAAATTTTATTTTGGTTACTGTTCCCCAGGTGAAAGTTGACAATCAATGATTCATATGTATAAAATGTATAAATCACATTATACAAAGCACAAAGGGAAGAAAAGCAGCACCAAGATTTTACATTAAGATCATAAAAAGAAAGCCCTAGGCCAATTCAAATCAAGGCTTCTGAATTCTTCTCAGCGCTGGAAAGGGCATCACTCCCACGCTTACAACAAATAAAAAGCCATATAAACTGCAAGTTTATAACTTTGCTGGATCCATTAGACAGCTGAGATCACAGAGTAACAAACTAGCCCAAAATCTAAGGATAACCAGGCATCTGAAGGAAGATGCAAAACGTGAGCACCTGTTTACCTGAGCCAGATTCACCTGGGCACTGGCTAACAAGCATCAGGTAACAATAATGGAATGCTGAAGAGCTGGAAGAATACAGAGACAGACCACTTTGGGCAACACTGCAAAAGGAAAACCTAAGGCTGACACTGAAACAGATACTGAGAAAAGCCCTTTATCAAACCAGCCCCAACTCTAAACTCAAGGTAGCTCAAGAGGAATGTGAAGTCTGTGGTGCACTGAGGATAGCCATAGCAACAACAAACTTCAAATCCAGTTCATCTCCTAACTAGATTGATCAAACCCCCACAATAAAAGCCTGGTAGAAACAGAAAGACATAACCATTTCCAGGGATAAAAACTATCTAATCTCTAGTGTCCTAGACGAGATGTCCAGTTCTCAGCAAAACATTACAGAGCATACAAAAAATAAAAATAAAAACTACACAGTCAAGAGACATAGCAATTAACAGAACTAGACTCAAATAAGAGTCGGATGTGGAAGCAATCAGACACAGATTTAAAATAACCATAATTAATTGTAAAAGACCCTACTGGAAAAGGTGGACAATGTGAAAGATCAAATGTGTAATTCTTACAGAGAGGTGGAACTATAAGAATTAAATGGAAATGCTTTAAAGGCTAAACACAGTAATAGGAATTAAATGTTTTCAATAGATATTTTTCAATAGATTTAATGCAACCAAGGAAAGAATCAATGAACCTGAAAACAGGTCAGTAGAAATTACTCAAACTAAAAGAAGGGGAAAAAAAAGAATGAAACAAAACAAACAAAAAAAGTGTCTGAGAGATGTGGAACAATACCAAAAATTCTAACTGTGATATAATCAAAATTGCAAAAGAGAAAAAGAAAGATAGTGGGCAGAAGAAATATTTTAAGAAATAACTGCTGAGAATTTTTCAAAATCAATGATGGATACCAAATCACAGATTCAAGAAGCCCAAGAACACCAAGCAGGTTAACTACCAAGCACATGTGTGTGTGTATCCACACACACACACACACACAGGTATATCATATTAAAACTGTTGAAAAACAAAAACAAAAAGAAAATATGAATGCAGTAAAAGAAAAATGAAAAAATAAATACAAAAGAAGAAAGATAAGAATTACAGAAGACTGCTTTTCAGAAGGCAGGTAAACAAGAAGACAATGAAACATCTTTAAAGTGCTAGAAGAAGAAAAAAATTCCAACCCAGAATTCTATGCTCAGTGAAAATATCTTCCAAAAATGAAAGAGATATAAGGACTGTTAGAGATGAACAAAAACTAAGATAATTCATTGCAGGTCACCTACACTATAAGAAATGCCAAATGAAGTTATTCAGGCAGAATATGGTGCCAGACAGAAACTTGGATCTACACAAAAAAATTAAGTGCTGGAAATGGAATAATTGAAAGTCAAATAAAATTCATATTTTTATTATTTTTAATTACTATAAAAGATAACTGAATGTTTAAAACAAGAGTCAGAAATTCTGTGTTTTAGTACGACCTATGATCTAAGAATGGTTTTTATGTTTTTAAATGCTATATAAAAACAGAAGAAAAATATGCAACAGAGACCATATGTGGCCTCAAAGCCTAAAATTTACTTTCTGGCCATTCACAGAAAAAGTTTGCCGACCCTTGGTCTAAGACAAAAATAGTAGCAAGGTTTTGTTTACAATATGTGTAAAAGAAAAATGATAATAATAGCACAAAGGATAGAAAAGACGGTCAGGAATATACTGCTGACGGTCCTTTATACTGCACATGAAATAGTATATTACTTAAAAATAAACTCTGGTTTGTTTATATATCTCGTATATCACTAAAAAAAATGTTAAAGAAGCATAAATAAAAGTCCATTGTGTAGATAAAAAGGAATCATTAAAAATGCTCAAGAAATAGGAAAATAAAAAAGACAGATGAAACAAATAGAAAACAGCATGGCAAAATGGTAGATTTTAATTAAGCCATATCGATATCATAGTAAATGTAAATGATCTAATACACCAATTAAAAGACAAGATATTGTCAGTTGGCTAAAAATGTAGCCTCAACTATATATGAGGTCTATAAGAAGTGCACCTTAAATATATAGACAGACATAGGTTAAAAGTAAAAGAACGAGGAATAGGATGTAAACAGTAACTAAAAGAAAGCTGGAGTAGCTATACTATTTACACCCAAAGGTATTAATATTAACAAGGAATATTAATAGGGATAAAGAGGAATATTATACAACAAGAAAGGGGTTGATTCTCCAAGAGGACATAACAATCCTAAATCAATATAGACTTAAGAACAGATGGTCAAAATACATAAAGGAAAAAAGTAATAGAAATGAAGGGATAAATAGAAAAATCTGTAATTTTAGCTAGAGACTCTAGCATTCCTCTCTGTCACTGATAAAACAAGTAGACAGAAAGTAAGTAAAGACACAGAAAACCTGAACAATTCCATCAAGCAACTTGACCTAATATTTCTGAAACATTCTACCCAACAATAGCAGAATACACATTCTTTTCAGTGCACAGAGAACATTTACCAAGACAGACCATATTCTAGGCCATAAAACAAACATGAACAAATTTTAAAAATTAGAAAATACGCAAATTATATTGTGAGATAATAATAGAATTGAACTAGAAAGACTTCCCGAGAAAATTTCCAACTATGTGAAAATGAAATGACACACTTTCAAATAACACATGGGTAAAAAGAAAGTCTCAAAGAATATTTTTAAATATTTCAATTCTAAATAAATGAAAATGAAAATATACCTATCAAAATTATAGAAAACAGGCAAAGCAGTGGTTAGAGGCGAAATTTATAGCATTAAATGCTTCTATTAAAACAGAAGAAAAAGTTCGCATTAGTCACATAAGCTTACCTCTTAAGAAAATAGGAGAGTAAACTAAACCCAAAACGAAGAGAAGGAAGGAAATAATAAAGAGCAATTAAGTTAAAAAAGAAAAATACATGACAAAATTAATGAAACCAAAATCAGGAGCTTTGTAAAGATCAATAAAATTGATAAACTTCTAGACCGAGTAAGAAAAAGACTGAAGATACAAATTACCAATATCAGGAATGAAAGGAGAACTATCACTATAGACTCACAGACATTAAATAGATAACATGACACTACTACAAACGATTCTATATTCATAAATTTGTCAATTTAGGTGAAGTAAACCAATTTCTCAGAAGATATCAACTACTAAAACTTACCAAGAAAAAAATATGTAACCTAATTTATCATTAAAAACCTTCCATCAAAGAAAACTCTAGGCCCAAATGGTTTCACTAATTAATTCTACCAAACACAGGGGGCGGGGGGGGGGGGGGGAAGAATAAATACCAATCCTATACATTCTTGTCCAAAACTATATCACAACTAAGCAAAATCTAGCCTATGAATACAGGGCTGCTTCAATATTAAGAATCAGTGTTCTTCATCATATTAAATACAAAGAAAAATTACAAGATCCTGTCAGTAGATGGAGAAAAAGCACTCAACAAAATTCCAAATCCATCCATAACAAAAGTTCTCAGTAAAGGAGGAATACAAAGGGAATTCCTTAACCTCACAGGGCAGCTACAAAAAACCTCAGCCTGGTAATAGAAAGAGAACTGACCCTGGGTAATGAACACATAACACAACACATAGATGATGCACTGTAGAACTGTACACATGGAACCTATGTAATTTTTACTAACCAATGTCACTCCAATAAATAGAACAATAAAAATTAAAAATAAAAATTTTTAAAAACCTCATTCATCATTATAATTACTAATGAAAGATTATTTCCCCCCCGATAAGAATAAAGGAAAGATCTTCCTCACCACTCCTATTTAATATTATACTAGAATTCTTAGACAGTGCAATAAGGCAAGAAAGGAAGTAAAAGGCATTCAAATTGGAAAAGAAGAAATAAAACTGTCTTCATTCACAAATGACATTATTGTCTATGTAGAACATCCCAAAGAATCTACAAATAAACCTCCTACAATAAATTACTTAAGCAAAATAACACAATATAATGTCAATATACAAAAATCAATTGTATTTTTATATACTAGCAACAAGAGCAACCCCAAAACTGAAATACTTAAGTATAAATCTAAAACATGTGCAAAACCAACATCCTGAAAACTACACAATACCGAGAGAAATACAAGAAAAGAAACTTAAGTGGAGACAAGATATATCGTGCTCATGAATGAGAACACTCAATATTGTAAACATGTCTAGTCTTCCTAAAATAATCTATAGAGTCAATCTCATTAAAAATTCCAGCAAGAGTTTTTGTAGATACTGACAAGTTGATCCTACAATTTATATGGAAAGCCAAAGGAACTAGAATAGCCACAACAATTTTGAAAAAGAACAAAGTTGGAGGACTTACAGGATCTGCCTTCAAAACTTATTATAAAGTCACGGTCATCAAAGACAATGTACTGTTGGCACAAAGTAGACATATAGATCAATGAAACAGAATTGAGAGTCCAGAAATAAATACTTACATTTATGGCCAATTGATTTTCAACAAAAATGTCAAGACAATTCAAAAGGGAAAGAATAGTCTTTTCAGCAAATGGTGCTGGAACTAATGAACTTCACGTGCCAAAAATAAAAATAAAAAAAATCCTTGACTGTTACACCTTATACCTCACACCTTATATAAAAATTAGCCCAAATGGATTATAGACTTAAGTGTAAAGCATAAAACTATGAAAATTCTAGAAGAAAACATAGAAAATTTTGGTTAGGCAAAGAATTCTTAGATATAAGAATGAAAGTCTGATCCATAAAAAGGTTGATAAATTGGTTTATCAAAATTTAAAATCTTTGCCCTGAAAAAGATACTGTATGGGAATAAAAAGGTAAGGCACAAACTAGAAGAAATTATTTGTAAGTCACATTTCTGACAAAGGGTATATACCCATATTATGTAAAGAATTCTCAAAACCTGACAATAAGGAAACAAACCACCCAGTAAAAATAGGTGCTCAAAATTACCTCTGCCATAGCACTTCTATGCTGTAATTTTTAATTTGAATTTATATATTCTTTCCAGTCAGTTATGGGGCCAAACTTCTCACCAATTTTCATTTGTAGCATATTATTTGACACTGGAATTAGGCTTTTGATCTCTGTTAATGTATGATGCACTTTATATTTACCTAAAAGAAAATTAGTTTCCTTTCAACTCAGGAGATAAATATCATGTAAGTCCTTACTTAGTAAAGAGACTACTTTTCCTATCAAAAAAAAAAAAAAACTGGTTCTTTGAATAACAAAAAAGAAGTTACAACTTTCTGAGTCATCCAAATTTATTTTCTCACCTTTTAAATATAACCCTGAGCATGAATCACCACATTTTTAATCATTATACTTCCTCCTTCCTCTGTACCAAACTAAACAATTCTGGAACACGGTGTTGACAGAAATGACCCTTATTTTCCCTTTGCTTATATTTCTTCAGTTATTTCTCATCACCTGGTACCATGTATTGTAAGTCATTGTCAATCACGTTTGGGAACAATGTGAGGTATAACAAACAAAGACATCTGCATGAAAGAAATTCTTTAAGATCAAGTGATTCAATATGTAATCTTCTTTTTCCAAGTGAATGTCTGTCTCTTTTTCTTGGCCAATACCATACCTGCTCAGGGCATATTTCTCTGCTGGAAACCCAAGAGAGAATAAACCTTGAAGATTTCCAGCACTATGCCCAGTTCGTTTCCAATGATTGTACACTCTTCTTAACCTATTTTTTTCATGATACTACTTCTCACCACCTGGCATAAGAAATAAAGCACAAATAAATGTCTCCTTGTGTACTCTTTTATCACCAGCACCCAGAATCATGTCTGGCACACAGCAGATGCTCAATAAATATTTATGGACTGAATGACTGCCCGAGTATCTCTCTACCTCATCCCCTCATGTCCTCTCAGTAATCCTGGCCAGCCCATGGCAGTACTGCTGAGGGAAACGACCCTCCACTCCCGCCTTTCTGTTAGGATTAATGACCAGGCCTTTTAGCCAATTTCTGTGTTAACTAGATACTGAGGATGGAGGACATGAGAAGTAGCATCCCAGGTTACCCAGTGGAACTCCAACTGTCCACCAATGTTCACCACATTAAAATGGAAACAAAAAGCAATGCTCCCCTCATACTAAAAATGAAAACAGGTGAAATGACTGAAAAGTGGTAGACAGAGGCTTGTACTAAATGCAACTATCGAGTATCACTCGCTGGACTTACTGTCCGCGGAATTGTTTTCTAGTCCAGGATCTACCACCAATTGCATCTTCACCAAGTCCTACCCCATTCGTTCGAAGGCACGTAACACTACTGAAACGAAGACGTGACTTATAGGGGTGAAGGGGAGTACTGGAGAAGGCTGGGGAGTGGGAGGCACTGCAGAATCATCTAGAAAGCTTTTACAAATTACACATGGCACCTCCTAAAGTCCACCACCATAATCCACCCTGTGAGAACCACCACCACACAGAGAGCCACTGTTGCTGTTACTAATGGGAGAATGAAAAACTTCTCCAGGTGTTCAGTGTAAGCTCTTTGAGGAGTAGGGCCAAATGTACCCTTCTTAGTGATATCTAACGTAGGGTACTGCTGTCTCTACCTGAGTCTCCAACCTCAGCTCCTTTCCTCCTCTCAGCCACACCTAGTCTCCTGATTGCCAACACAGGCCATACCTTTCACCATCTGTCCCCTCCTGTGGGAGACAGGGTTGACGTTCTACCTTACAGCCCAGCAGGCAGTCTCGCCTTCTTCCTTGCTAACAGAATTCTGATTTCGTTCAGATATGGAGCCCATGCCCCAACTCCAGAAGGTGCTTGGCCAAACATTCATGCCATTTTCTTCTCCTTTGCTAGTGACTGGTTTAGGGTGAGCATGTGACCATCCTGGCTAAAGGTACCTGGCAATGGCACAGGGAACTTCCAGGCAATTTTGTCCTTTGTTATCTAGAGAAAACACAGAGAAGCAAGCTCTGTCCCTCCTTTTCTGTTTTGGATGTTATCACTTGAAGGCATAACAGAGCTCTAGACACCTGCAACTGAGTAGAGAAAACCAAAAGAATCTTCAAGAACTTAACTTCGAGCTGTGACCACTTTGAATGGCCTACCTCCAGACTTCTTACACAAGCTACTGAAGTAAATGAAATAATGTGACTTACAACAGAAAGTGTCCTAACTGATACCCTACCACACGGCCTGGGAAGTCCCTCCAACTTTTTCTACTAGAGCAGTCCTACTCATCTCCGATTTAGAGATCAACTACAGTTTCCTTGGGAAGTCTTCACTATGTCCCTAATTAAACAGCTCCAGACACTGTTATCTGCCTTTTTAGCTAAACTGTTGAGCTAAACTGACTGTTGAGCTTCTCAAAAGCAAGCATTTTCACCCTTGGCAGAGGCCTTGGCATATCCTGGGCCTTTATTAAATGCCGAATGAATGGACGAATGCATGAATGGACAACAAAACCATACATGAGAAGATGAACATACAGGAGACCTTCATGCCTTGGATAGAGACTGATGACTGACAGAACACGTATGGCATCCGGGGTGTCTACACTCTACTACAGATTTCCTTTAGATGGCGGTGAGCAAGGGCAGAAATTGTGCCCTGTTTTATCGGTTCAGAACGCAGCCTTCTCATTGGGGACTGCCCCTCCTCAATCCCCAGCAGCCAGGGTGGCACCATCACAGCAGCTGAACAAATCCCCCCAGACAACGATGGCACCTGGATAAAGTCCCCACTACTATGGTGGAAACCCACTCCCTGTCCACTGAAATGGCTTCACCCCGCTTTGGTCTGATATATGGACAAGATCTGCTATGAGGATGGAGGAGATGGAAGAAGAAGGAGACTCCCGTGACCCCAGCCCCTCTCTGAAGGAGCAGAAAAGCCCGAAGGTGCCACTGCTAATTATCACTCCGTACCAAGAATTGTCAACACAGAGGGGGAAAGAGCCAAGATAGCTATGAGACAGAATGAGACCTGCAACCTCACAGGAGCCCCTGGGTCTAACTATGCCAGACATGAAACCCCTCAGCCCTTTCATTTATGTGACCCACTCAATTTCTGTATTCATAAGACAAGTTCCAAGTAGAGAAAACCCAACGCAAAGGAAAGAATTCTGACAAATACAGTCAGTAATCATGAGAAAAGGCTGATAACACTCTATCTGCAGGGCCCGTGCACCAGGACCTCTCAATCTTGGCCTTCATGGTGGTATCAGGTAGGAAGAGAGCCCAGGCCAGGCCTAGCCACGAACAAGTCAGGGTGGTAAAGAACATACCCCCGCCCGCCCCCCAAAACACCCCCTCCCACACATCCCCTCTTAAAGGAGGGTCATCTAAGCCTCCTGGATCTCCCTTCTGCTCAGAAATGTGTGGAGATTTCTGGAAGACATAAAGTGTTACATTACTACCCCAAAAAAATAAAATAAAGGAGAGAACTTTCTCATCAAGCATTGTGCTATGTACTTTACAAGCATCATAAAACTAAAGGGTGTTCTAATGATTACATGTAATACCCATTCTACCTCTCCGGAAACTGAGGCCCAGCGAAGTTAAGTACCTTGCTCAGGGTAACACAGCTGGTAACTAGAATTTAAACACCGTGCTAGACTTTTCCGGCCCCATTACCGGGCCCTAGGAGAGGGAGGGCGCCACCCCACCCCCCACCCCCACAACGCCCCGGGGCACACAGACCTGCAGCCGGACACCTAAGGCCCCCGGGGTCAGAGCCGCTGCGCACGCCGAGCTTTTCAGAAGCCCCAGGTCAGCCGTGTGTAGGACGGTCATTCAACACCAGAAGTAAAGAGCCGGGCCGAGCGGGCAGCGGCACGGCGCGGGCCCCACGAAGCGCCGCAGACTGACAGGAGGGAGCTCCCCGCTCCTCCGTGGGCCTGAACCCCCGCCCCAGCTGCGGCCCCGCGCCAGCCTCTCCAATGCCCAAAACAGTGCCACCGCGGCACCCTGGCCACCTAGAGCGCCACACAGCCCCCGCCCTGCCCGCACCCCCCGTTCCTGCCCCGTCCAGATGTTCGCAGCTGTTCCACCCCAGCCAGCCACGGGACCCCGACTCCTCCGCTGCGCCGCGGCCCCGCGCGCCTCGGTGCCCACTGCGCGTCGGGCCAGGGCGCCCCGCATTGCCCGGCGCAGCCATGCGGCCGCGCAGGACCCCAGCGCGAGGTCCGCAGGCCCCCCGCCGACCACCGTCCCCGGCCCGCTGCGACCGGCCGGCTCACCTGCCCCGTCCGCGCCCGCGCCCGCCGGCTTTCTCGGCGCGCTCGCCCGGCCCCGGCCTCCGCTCCGAGAGCGCCCGCCCGGGGCCGGCGTTGGCTGCGGCCGCGCGGGGCGGGGCGGGGCGCGGCTCCTCCCCGCCCGAGCCACCTGGGGCAAGCGGAGGGGCCCGAGGCCGGACAGGTGGGCCTCGCCTGCTGAAGAGCGACCCCGCGCTGCGGCTCCGCTGGGAAACCTCCGCGGGCTGGAAGGGAGGCCCGCGCGAGCCCGTGTTCGGTGACAGCTGGGACGCTTCGCGCCTGGGAAGCGGCGGGGAGCCAGCCTGTTCCCAGCCAGCCCGGCCCGCTCAGAAACTAGACCACAAGAGCGAATGAGCTAGACCCCACCCAGCTCCAAGAGGGGAGGCCAACCCCTTACTTTGTAGAATATGGAAACCCGAGAACCGAGACCCTCGGGGTAAAAATGGTTGGGCCAAGGGCACAGGGAAGTTAGTTCAAACCTGCAAGAACTCAGGAGAACTTTTCCCATCATTTCATCTTACATCCCCATTTCACCCACCCTCCCCTTTTTTTAAATAATGGCATTAAGCTATAAATAAATCATTTCCAGTACTGAGATCCTCTCCACCCCCGGACTGTAAGCCCCAGGCCGGGCAAGAACCTCGTCTGTGCACTGTTGAATCACCAGAGCCTTGAACAAACCCAGGACAGAGCAGGTGTTTAATTAATACCTAATAAACAAACGAGTGGTGGCCCAATCTTTTGAGTCCAACCTCGTGCTGGTCACATCAAGCCAGAGTGGCTCCAGTGTCACTACCGCACTGTCAGTGACAGCACCCAGCCAAGTTGCGCGGCATTCAGGCCACCTATCCTCTGTGCTGCTTACCTCCCCTCCAACTGACAGCCAAGGGGCTTGGGGGACATCTGTGCTCCCAGGGCAACTTCGTAAGCTGTCAAGCACGTGGGAAATATAATGCAGTCCTGCCAGCCTTGGACTGTGGAATCATAGCCCAGAGTTTGGGCAACTGACCCAGATTCCCACAGCTGATTGCAGAGCTGATCCTGGAGCCCTCAAGGTGCTAGTAGGACCTGCGGCTGAGAAGTCTTGGCAGAGGATAGAACGTCTGCAAAAATGGGGCTTGCGTTTGGTCCTCTGCTGAGGTCTCTAATCTGTGGTCTTCCCAGGCCTCTCAGAAGTCAAGTGACCCGAGCCACTCACATTTACTGAGGCCCTGACAGTTTCAAAAACAAAGACCTGTCAAAATAGGATACAAAGAATGTCATATCTTTCTTGTGTGTGCTCCACTGAACAACTGAATGAGCTTAACATGCACCTGAACATACACAAGGTGATGTCTGATGCTGCTAATTTCAACTCAGTAAAGACTATTCCAGGGGCAGTACAGGGACTGCTGTACAACTTTAAAGTCACAGTGGGGAACATTTCTTCGTACCACTATTTCAGTACACGTCTATGACTGCGTATATTAAATCTCAAATGCCATAATTGGTGAGTGTCTGCCAAAGTGAGATCAGCATCAAGTGGCCTGCTCCACCCCGCCCCTCAACAACAGGCTCAACACTCTCAGGCCTGGACCCCCAACCCCTTCATCTGTTGTTGCCTGGCTGGGCACATTATACCAGGCAAGGCCAACCTGGAAAAAACTTGCAGTGGATGCTTCACCTAGGTAAGCCCTACTCCACCTGTCCTCCAGGTAGGCAGGTAAGGAGGCCGGTGTCCCAGGGTGGGGCTGTTGTGGGGCCCACCCGTTGGGACAGCCACTTGCACCAGCAGACAGGCTGAGCTCAGGAACCCCTCTGGGTCTCACCCACGGAAAGTGGGCCCAGCCCTTGTTGTGTGTTGGTTTCGGTCAGTGGAACATGTGATCCCCTATAATTTAGGATCCTCCCACTGTGTGTGATCTTGGCTTTGCCAGCCTGATAAGCGATGCCACCCAGACTGGCCCAAGAATCATCATGAAGGCATGCGTTCTCTCTCTCTCTCTCTCTCTCTCTTCTGGGCTCCTTGGATAGCTCTGGGCATGTTCCTCAATTGTGTTTTTTCCCACTTGGGAAATGTACAGGCATAAAGTCAAACAAGATCTCTGCTTGAAGGTCTTAGCTTGAAATGGGCATCTGAAATAGGAAGGTCTGATCCCACTGTGAGCTAAAGTGAAGTAATGCATGTGAGGTGCCTTGAGCAGAGCTAGCATGAAGCACCTGCTCAGAAAATGGTGTTCTTACTGTCACTAATGTGGTGGCTCTGATGGGCAGCACAATGAGAGTCAGCTGAGAGACATTAGAGTGCTAAAAATAGAGACAAAACCATCCGTAGACTTCTTTGGAATCTAGAATGAATTAATTAATCCTTGCAAATGACAGTGTTGCCATTCTCTGCTGGTCCCTAAGAAAATGATGTTTGAACAAGGAAATCTTCAATGTCTTCTCTGTCTTTAGTTGTCTGATAGTATCATGAAAGAGAAATTATCCAAAGAGGAAATAATCAAAAAATTTCTGAGCCTCAGGAAATATTTTTCCTCCTAATTATTTCTACTTTTACTCAGGACTCCATGTGCACATGAATACAGTATTTCATTTTCTGAGCTCACTTTTCAATGAAGCAATGTATAATGTTCCTAGAATAGTTTCTGACATATAGTAACTGCTCAACTAATTATAACTAATACAGGAGAGGTATAGGGAAGTGGCTGGAAACACTAGAGTCAGAAACTATGACTTCAGGTGGGCAAATCTGATACCCATGTGATTAGGTAACCCAAAATTTCAAGTTCCCTAGCTCTGGAATCATTGTTTGGGTTCAAATTAAGCCACCACTTACAAAGTATGTTACTTTGTGTATGCCTTGCTTTCCTCTTCTATAAAATGAAAATAATACCAGTATGTTATAGGAAAGCTGGGAGGCACAAAGAGAATAATTAACCTTCAGTGAGCAGCTACTTTGTGACAGTCATGACGCTAAATTCTTAGTTTCTCTTTTGAGAGCTGACTTTAATTCTTAATTCAATTCTTAATTAAGTGCCAGAGTCCCTGAAACTAGATTCAATATTTTATATTTAAATACATTTTTCCTAAAGAGAGCCTTCACGACTGTCCTTAGATTGGCAGAGCTCTGGGTCTCAAACATAATTAGAAATCACTGCCTTCCAGACTTAGCCAAGGGTTTAGAGTTAGAAGACTTAGAGACCGTGCAGGCCGCTGTACCCAGACATCCGTGAGGAGGAGCATCACTGGGATGCCTGCTCAAAAGCCCAGCTCTCGGCTCCTGAGAACTCGGAGTCGGCCGTTTTTGAGTAAGCCCTCCAGATACCACTTGCCTACAGGCAGCCTGGAAACTGGTTTCATCCAACCTTGTCATTCCTCAGGTAAGGAAACAGGCCCAGGGATCAGTTCAATTGGAAAGAGCTTCCACACACATCTGCTGAGGGGTCCCCCTTCCCTTGAAGTGAAGCCCTTGCCCGCCCTGAACAAAGGAAGAGTAATAAATCCCCTTCCACAACCCAAATTCTTTCTTAAAGAGGAAAATAAAATGTGCAGCCACTTCTGGGTTAGCCCTTTATTTTTTTTCTTTTTATTGTAAGGTTTATTGGGGTGACGTTGGTTAGTTAAAACCACATAGGTCCCAGGTGTACAATTCTATAGTACATCATCTATGTGCTGTGTTATGTGCTCATCACCCAAAGTCAGTCCTTTCCATCACCATGTATTTGACTCCCCCTCCTTCCTCTCTCACCCCCACCTCCACTCCCAAGTGTTGGCCCCTGA
The DNA here is from genome assembly GCA_004026885.1 of Lyroderma lyra. Taxonomy (NCBI): domain Eukaryota; kingdom Metazoa; phylum Chordata; class Mammalia; order Chiroptera; family Megadermatidae; genus Lyroderma; species Lyroderma lyra. The sequence continues at coordinate 133,431 of PVJL010001542.1, forward strand.
AATCTCAGAGAAGCCTAGACCTTTCTTGCTGGACTACTGATAACTCACCCCAGCACCCAGCCCCACCACACACCCCCCACCTTATCTAACTTGCTGTTTGAATACTGAGGCTGTTCAGCTAACACTTTCGAGTGACAGCTTATAAAAATGTAGAGGTTTTGTTCCACTTCCTACAGCCACAAGCTAATTAGACCCTGAACAGGGTGCTTTAGTCTGGTGCCCTTTAGGAGGGAGAGACGCTTCTTTCCCATCAGATCTTGATGAGAACTGAGTCTGAAGCAAGACTGGGGTCGGCAGCAGCAAGAGGGGCGATCACTGTCAGGTTTCAGGGATGCCCAAAAGGGTCACCTCGAGGATTATCGAACAAAATCCAGAATCTTCTGTTTGATGGGGGAAACTCTTTCTCTTCACGCTGACTAAGGGCAGCCAAGGACGCGTGTGTTTCTTTGAGTTCTTGACGTTCATCGGTCAGAGTCTGCTGTAGCGAAAAGTTGAAATAACCTTCAAAGTGCGTTGGGCACACCTCTGACGTACTAGGCCAGCAAGCAAACTTCCACGGTGGCAGACGCTCTTGCGGTTCCACTTCCCTGAAAAGAGGGCTGTAAAAACTTGCAGGTGGCCCCTGTGGGCCCGTGCGTGACCCTGAAGCCAGGCTGCAAACCAGCTTTCCCACATTTGTCCTTCAGGAGTCCCCTTCACACTCGCGAGCACTGGGACTCAGAATCTGCTTGCCTGTCTAAAGCACATCAGCTGGGGACATGCGTGTCCTCTTTCACTGGCGCTTCAGAGCAAGCACGAGGCACGGACTATAATGTATGGATCTGCTTACAACGGTCCTGCTACAAAAATGTCCAAATGGCTTGGTTGTTGTATTTTTAACCCCGGGAATACAGTTCTTGATTTTTCCAAATTTACTTCTTACTTTTGAAGGCAACACAAGTACACGGATCACGGTTTTAACTTTCGAAGTCAATGAGGAACTGAAATACCGGTGTGCAGAAAATTCTTGGTGTAAATGAGTTCCATTGCCATTAACGCGCCAAGCAAAACTTCCTCAGGCCTTTGCACTTGCTGTGCCTTCTGGTTGGAACTGTCTCCAGATCTTCGCAAGGCTGGTTCCTTCAGTCATTCACAGGGGCCTTCCCTGACCACCAGGTTGGAAGTAGACCCAGGACTTTTGCTATCACGGTGCCCTGTTTTATTTTCTTCATAGCACTGGAATGTACCAAGCTGTTTTAGAAAGTGATGTTCACTGGTTTATAATTTGCCTCTAAGAAAATACTTTGTTTCATCTTATACACCACTTCCCTCTAGCTCTGAAAGCAGTGCGGAGTACAAAGCAGGTGCTCAGATATTTGGGGAAACAATGAGTTAGTGCTAACACTTCTGCAGAAAGCTTTTCATCACATGGGCCTTTTAGCTGCAGAGGTTAGGTACCTTGTTGGAGACACCCGGTTAACACAGGGAAGAGTGGGAACTACTGGAATTCAGGTGTGTAAATAGCCAAAGTCCACTCTTGATCACCAGGTGCCTGACACCTGGTACACACACAAATGACTGTGCTAAAACGCTTCTGCCCAACTAATACCAAGCAATACTTGACCTAATATCAAAGGCATCTGTTGCTATTCACAGTCATTGGGATTAGCTCTGATCTTTGCAGGCCAAGGGGTAGGGCAGCAGAGTGGGCCCTGACTGAAGCAAGGTGCTCCGGGCTCGGTCTCTCCATGTAACATTACGAGAGTCATTTAACCTTGCTGGGTAGATCCAGATGATTCCCAATGTCCCTTGTACCTTTCTCTCATACTCCAAGTACTGGTGGGCTACACTTTATTTCTTCCAAGAACAAGAACTCCCTAATTTACTGGCTCAATAAAGTGAAACTCCTTTTAAAAGGCATTTTAAAATCATTTTATTCCCAACAAGTCATGGGGAAAATTGGGAATGGCAAAAATTGAGATGCACAAGCTGCAGGCTGTACTAGAAGGAATCTCAGCTCTAGAGCCAAAACTGTTACTACTATGTGACCTTGGACAAGTTACTTCACCTCTTTGGATTTCAGTTTAAGACCCGAAGGAGATGAGTACAAAGTAGAGGCCATGTTCACCATCGCCTCCAGGTTATGAGCAGCAGGCCCCCGAAGAGAGGACAGACCCAGCCTGCATTGAATAGCACGTACCTGCCTGAAGTGCGATGCCAGGAGGGGACTTTCAGATGCCACTGTCTCCAGCAGGGAGCAGACTGCTTGTTTCCAGGGGCTGGCAGAAGCCGAGCGGGCTGTTGTGCACCGGCTTGGCTAGGTGACTCCATGAGCGCCTCTAATCTCACTTTGGGGAACTTGTTAAGCTTCTCCAACAATGGGGCTGGGATGAAGGCTCAGCCCTAGCTCTGATTACTCCCGGAACCAAATGGACCCGACTCACCACCCAGTGCAGGACGCTGAGGGCAGAGCACTTGCAGAAGGCCTCGGTTTATGAACCGCCCCCAGGCACGAAGTCTGGACACCAGCCTGAAACCCTACTCACTGCAGTTATTGGGAGGGAAGGGCATATTCTCTCCCCATGACATAACCTAAGACCAGCTTTTCCCCAAATGGGAAGAGGGTGGAGGAGTAGGAAAAGGAAGAACCCTAAACAGAGAGCTACCATGAGATTTGGCCTCGCTGGGCAGAAGCGGACCACTCCGTCTCCTCCCCTACTCTACATTGTTCTCTCCTACTCTAAGTGATGACACGTGAAGGTGTAGCTGGGGTCCAGGGTGAAAATACCTTCTCCTGGGAAGTTTTGGATAAGAATAATCCCTTCTACTCGAGCAGTGCTTTTATAAAATGTTTGCACACAATTTCTCATCTGACCCTCACAACAAACTGTGAAGCATGGACAGCAGTGGCAAAAATCTCCAAAACTCCAATGAGGTCGTTGAGATGCTGTGCAGTTACACAGTTTGACCAGGATCCCACAGCTGTTCAATGACAATTCGTCCGGTCAAAGTCCCGATTACGTTGCTGGGCCCACTTGGGAAGCATAGGTGGTCCTGACGTACAATGGTTAACTTACAATGTTTCAACTGTATGACGGTACAAAGGCAGTAGGAATTGACCTTTTCCCCGGCTAGTGATATGCCTGTAACATGCTGCTCTCTCATGACGCTGGGCGGTGGCAGCGAGCTCCCAGTCAGGCACCGATCACAAGGGCAAACACCAGGTACTCCACAGTGTACTACTGTATTGCCACCTTTTTTTTATTTTTGGATATTGTATTCTGAGCATGTTGAAATTAGTGTTCAGTAGGTTATGTGTATTAATGTATTTTTGACTTAGGATATTTTCAATTTAGGATGTGTTTATTGGGACGTAACCTCCTAAAAATCCTCTGTTCTCAGCGGTGTTGTTGCCTGATAGCCAGTGCTCCGGGCATGTTGTGCTGCTGCATGCAAGTCTCACAAGGGGGCTTTGCAGGGCAGCAAAGATACCTGAGCTGGGAGTTGGGGTCTGTTGGCAATGGTTGAATGAGCCAGCATCCCTTGGCCTAGAAAAATGTGCCATCACCTTGTCCTTCCCAACCAGGCTGACCAGGCGTACCATTTTAAACAGGAAAGAAAACAACGGTCCTAACCTGTTTCAAAAAGCACATATGGGCAGCCTAGTCTCGCTGGGCCAAATTCAAGGTGCCCGTAGGCTGACCATATGTACTCTTTGAAATAGGACAGCACTGTTGTTTTCTGTCCTGTTTAAAACAGTACGTCTGGCCCCCTTATGCCCAGCCCTGAATCAAAAGCATTCTCAGACAGGAGAAGTGCAGGTAAAGGAAGTCTGTAGTAAAGTGGGGGGCTCTTAGGAGAACCCCCCCGTTACCATGTTTCCACCTCTTTCAATAGTTGGGCTTGCATATGGATGTATGGTATGATTGGCATGTTTACTTTTTCTAAAACCTAAAGCCCTAAAATGAGACCCTATTAATCATTGCCACAAGGTGGGAGGCAAAGTCAGAAACAGCCATTATCCGCAGGGCAACCTGAGCAGCCCCCTCCAGGGTTTCACACAGCCCTGGATGCAGAAGACCCACCCAGTGCCCCCTCAGAACTTCCGGGAGAGCTGACTGAGATGGGGCAAGAGAACCCGGTTTGATTTTTAGCTTAAGAAACCGAGGAATATAGATTATGTATTTCAAAGTTGCAGCCGGAGATAATTAATGTCCTAAAGAGAAATAAAAATCAACATAGATCATGATGTTAAATTCTTACTACACAGTGTGAGGACTGTGACAGAAGTGACTGCCTCACTTCTAAGCGTCTGCTACAATGAAGAGGAGTCTGACCAGGGGGCTGCTGTACACGGCCTGCCTTTAGAAGCCGCCTCCCAGATCTGCATGATCAGCCCCCTGCTGCTGTAAGGCCTCCTCTTTCACTATTAAGCTGATGATTCCTTCCTAGATACGTTTGATGTTTTAAAGTAGTTCAAACAATGGTGTCTCAGATTCCTGTGAAAGAAGGAAACACACACAAAACTGTGAAGTTATAAAACTTTGTCTCAATTCTTTTTTTAAAAAATTCATTTTTATTGTTAGACTTATAGGGGTGACATCTGTTAGCAAGGATTACATAGGTTTCAGGCATACAATTCTACAGTGCATTGTCAACTTGATGTATAATAAGTTCACCACCTAATGTGACTTTACAGAAGGGTTTTTTGAGGCTTGTTATACGCGCACACACACGCACACACACACACGCGCACACACATGTGCACGCACACACACACGCATGCAAACACACGCGCACACACGCACGCACGCACACGCACGCACGCACACACGCACGCACGCACACACACACATGCACGCGCGCACACACACACACACTCACACGCACACACACACGCACGCGCACACGCACACACACGCACAAGGAGGCCGTTTTACTAGCTGCTGAGAGCACAAACCTTGGGACCAGACCCCCTGGGTTTCCATGTTGGCTCCTCCTCCCCCGAGCTGTGACACCTTGGGCAGGTTAGCCTGTTTCCTCCCAGGTAAAGTGAAAATAATGGTGCCTACCTCCTGGGGTTATTACAAGGATTAGATGGATTAATACATGTAAAGCACATAAAACAGTGTCTGGCACACAGCCAGAAGTCTCTTCCATTAACTGGCTGCTCACTGCAGCTTTCTGAGCGTTATGAGGTTCTGGTGCTGTTACATGTCATCCGGAGCAAGTTGGCCAGTTGCTCTAATTTCATTTATACATCCGAAGGAGTAAAATATTGTTGTAGGTAGACTTTTTAGAAAGTTGTACTATGAAAATCATTTGTGGTTCAGTCATAGGGAGGAGGGAGGGGAAGGGAGAGGGCTGAACAGGGAGGAGTGCTCCCTTTTGCACTGGGTAAGTGAAGCAGGTGGAGAATTGCCATCCGCAGGGGTTACCAGTGAGTCTTTTATTATTTTGAGCCCTACTAACCACACAGAAATTCGTGATTTCTTTGCAGATTGGATAAAGAACCACCAAATGCCAAAGGGAAAGTAAAAATCCCATGCATGGCTCAAGGTGCTTTTTGTCAAGTGAGCCCACATTTTCATCTGATGTGTCACTGGAGAGATGCCTCCTACTTGTTACTTTATTGTATACATAAGACAAATCACAAGACGCAACCTGTCACGAGTGCTAGAATTAAACCTGCCAAGACACACGTCACCGGTAATTGCCTTTGCAGATCTTAGCTTCAGCTCCGCATTCTCCCACAGATGCTCCAGCCCTGTCGTTGCAAGGCACAGCCCAAACACTGTTCAGAGCACGACAGAGCAGTAAACCTCTAGAAAGACTTGCAGGAACTGTGGGAACAGTGGGCACCAGCGCAGTCCTACTGCACTGCACCACTGCATTCTGGGAACTGTGGGGTCATTTCGCAGTGATAGTGAAATCTGCTCTGTAAGCAGGTTCTTTCAGGAGACTGCTTTCCAATTTTAAATAAACAGGCGTCAGCCTAAGTATTTATCTACAACATTCGAAGTTTTACTGCGTAAGTCACCTTTAATAATCTGATATCTGGAAACTGCCTCTTCCAAGTTCTTCGGGAAATAATTTCAAGATGGATAAGATGTCATAAAAGCACATCATTTGCAGTGCCCTCAATTCCACTTATAAAATGTTCATTTGGCATTCATTCTTTCCACTTTTAATTGATTAAAGCAGTTTACTGTCTGGCTCTCATGCAACATTAACCAAACCAAGAGTGAGAATGAGGGTGTTTTACATAGATGATGCCACATTGTGGCCACAGGACTCCAGTGACCCAAGGTAGGGAAGTCTCCTTGCTAAAACAGCAAATAAAAATAATCCCATGCTCTGCCATGCGTTATTCTCCAAAGGCTTCACACACCAGCATCCTCTTACAAGGTTTTAGAGCTGCACACTAATACTAATTAGTGGGGAGTACAAAACTTCAAGGCTTCTCGAAAGGTGCCAATAATCTTTCAACAAATACAGAGCTCCAATGCATTAGCTGAAGAATGCCAGTGCTCTGAAATGTATGGGAAATACCTTCTCGGGCAAGAAGAAATTCAATCTCAGCTAATACACTGGTCTACTGAGCTTTAATTTAATTCTATCTTTAAAAGAAGTTAAGATGCTATTTACATCAGTTGCTGTATTTTCAGTGGGAAAGGGGAAAATGTCAGGTTTTCTTGGTTCTTCAATGAAAAAAATTTAAAAACAGATATTCAGGCAAAGTAAAAGACAAAATGGTCAAGGTTGACTTTGCTCGTGCTTTGAGTTTGAGCTGCAGTGCACTGAAATGAACTCCTTCAAGGCCAGAAAACACCTCAGCCTAACACCAGCATTGAGGCCTTCAACAAGAGGTCCTTTGGCATGACTCAAATAAGAGAGACCAGAGCAACCAAAGTTTAACTCAATTTTATTTTCCACTTTTAGTATTTTTCAAATTATACAACATGCAGTCTGCCAGATTATCCATACATCTTCATTTTAGAACCTAGAAGATAACCAGAATTTTCCATGGGCCAGGGGAGGGTTACTTCCAGATTTTTTATTATATGTACTATGTTACAGCATCATTACTTGAAATAAACTGCCTTTCTCCCCCTAAAACCACCAAAACAAGTGTGTCCACAATTTTTTTAATGAAAGCCACTGTACAGATACATAAAGCCCAGAGAATACACACCTGCAGTACACACTACATACTTTACAAACTAGACATGGGTAATTCTACGGAATGCCCTATTCCCCTTACATCTGCACACAATGCAAAGTACTTAAAACTGATACACAATTTGTAAATGTGTCAGACTTCATGGAGTGGTGCTTCCTTGGCAATGACCTGGCCCTTGTTTAATACTTTTGAAAAGTCTAAATTGTAGTGTTAAATGAAGCCATTGTAGACCATGATGGTTCCTTCAACTTGCTCAAGGGCGAGACAATGAAGTGAGGGAAGTAAAATCCTCCCCATGCCCCCCGCCAATGAAAATCCTCCCCAGTATGTCTACAGCCAGAGTCCAAATGTCTTCTGCCCTGCTTAAATAAATGCACTTCAAAGAAGAGACTGTTAAGAGCTTTTATTTGCTTTCAGTTGTCCCTGTAGGAAAGAACTAACAATTCCTCCATGAGTTCTAGTGATGGTGTGGTCTGGCCTTGGACAGGCTTATTTATCCCTTCCTTACGTGAACTGAGGACTTCAAAATATACTAGAAGCTACATTCTAGAGAGACACTTTTATTCATTCATCCCAATATTTATATAAATTCTAATATTCTTAATCACATGATACGCTTTATCTTAATCCATGCTTACTGTTCTCCCTACTACCTGCCATTCAATAAAAGCGAACTGTAGAGTATTGGAAGAGATGATGTGTTTGTACAGAAGTCTCTAGTAACAGACCAAAACACATTTGGCATTAATATATTTTGGTCTCCAACCATAAATCTGGATAACCCATACAGCATTCCCCTAATTCAACCATCTAGTACCCTGCAGGTAGATTATTTGTATAAACCATCTGATATTCCGTTACAGAATCAAAGATTAAACTTTCAAGAAGTAGCATGAAATATAAAATTATTCACAGAGAACTGCGCACACACACACACACACACACACTCACTCTAGTAAAAAGCATACAACCAAAAATATAATCATAAGCTCAGCCATTCAGAATTGTGTACTTTTACTTAGAATCCAAATGTAAAGGAGTAATCTTCTAAAAAATTACATAAATGTGGCTTTTTAAAATAAGTGGCCTACAGAGTAGACAATATTAGCTTACTACACAAATTAATATTTAGGGACCCATTTGAATATACTGTATAATCCATTCCAGTAATCTATTAATCACAGTGTAGGAAAATTAGTTTAGAGGTCCTATAAAGATCAAAGCTAGGTGAACTGACTGGCTGATCAGCAACTAGCAGAATTATCTTTAAGAGACATCAAAGCCAACTTTCTCTGTGAATAAAAGTAAAGTGAATTTTGTGAGTCCCTTGCAGAGATCAAGAAATATGGAAAGAACTACAAGTGAATATTTCTTTTTGAAACACAAAAGAGCCAAGCAATTCTTCAGAAGTACAAAAGGGGTACCCAGGGTAAAGTTACTTTGGAAAAAAATCTATTAACAAGACAGTCAAAAAAAAAAATCACTGACCTTTGTTCAATTTTCAAACACAAAGTAATACAGTTGTGTAAGACAGTAGTGGTATAACAATTACTAATTGGCAATCCTCTCAAAGACCAATGTTTCAGCTTTTAAAACCAGAGGTAAGGTTATTATCTGTCATGTTATCACCTGATAAGGTTTGCAAAGCCTGCCCTTCAAGGACCCTTCTATCAGATCACAAATAGTGATCAAGTAGTTGTAATTTACTGGCAACAACATAAAATCAATCAAACAGAAGAATTTTTAAAATGCAAATGAATGTCATCTTTAGCAAATAAATACTTCAGTAGAATTCATCCTCTTATCTCTCCTTACCCCCATAAAACAAAACACATATATACAAAGTGCACAATTAACAAATAAATTAAGTCAAAGCAGCTTTGTTAGGAAATTTTATACATGAAGAATTTGGAAGTGAATTCATAGACCTTAGTGCTTTAACCTCTCTCACTCCCACACTCACTCACACACACACACACACACACACACACTGAACTATCTGCTACCCACACAGCCATGAGAAAACCCAATGTCTCCCCAGCATATATACATGTCATTCCAGTGGTGACAGCAGCAGGGACAGTGCCAGCTCACTTGTCTTGGGCAGGCACAATGATAGGATGGGTGCTTTCACCCACATTGGTTTGGTTGTCATTGACTTACCCTCAAATTTGTCAAAACAGTAGCAGCACAGAAGACCAACTTAACTGAATTCTTATCAGTTTCCCTGAAAACGTTACTGCTTGGAAATCCATCATTTTAATATTCACAACTGGAAGTAAGAGTTGATTCAGCTTCAGACTTGTGTATTTGAATACAGTAATAGCTAAATATATTTTAAAATCCATCCATATCGATTTCTTCTAATTCTAAGACGACGAAACCTGTATCTATTTGATGGCAAAGAGAGAACTCAAACAAACAGTCAGCAATGATGGGTCAAAATAACAACTTATTCATGGCTACTTATTCATAGGCACAAAAATTTGTCAATTATTTTCTCCCCAGGGCTGTTTCTTTCAACTGCTGGAATGATCCTGGATTTTGGCAGCAATACCCCCTCAAGGCTTAAGACAGTTCCCTGGAGAGCGAGGCCATCCCAGTGCCAGCTCCAACAGGCTCGGGGGTGGGGTGGGCGGTGGGCAGCCCTGTTCACACTCAGCCAACTTTGCAGCATTTTCCGCATTTCGGAAGGAATGATGTTCCCACGGGGCTGGTGGAGACTAGCTGCTGCAGGTTCCATAGCAAGCAGCCCAGAGGTGAAGTTTATGACTTTTCGCGTCAACACAGATGTATTTGAATGAACAAATTCTACACTGCTACTGTCAGACTGTTTTTCTGCCTTGAAGAAATTTGCTTTGCATTTTAACGGGCGCCATACTAAAAGGTGTATTTTACAGATCCAAAGACGTGACCAGGGTATTCAAAATGCTTTCTTGGAGTCATCTGTTTTCGGAAAAGTGTTCAGAATGAAAATTTTGAACCCCATGACAGCACATTTTTTTGTTCCCTAGAAATATAAAGTCTTGTGTCTATTTTACAGGAAACCAGGCAGTGACCACAGAGCCGTGTGATCACGGCATGTGAGGGCGGTTGCTGGGACAGAGCCGAGAGGGGAGGCTCCAGGGACCGCCCGGAGACCACCCGAGGCCCCGAGCCCAGTCCACAGCAATGGTTTCCAGGAGTAGGTGGATCTTCAGTAACCGTCCCCTTCAGGTGTCTCAGGAAGAGAAAAGTCCAAGCACACATCTGTACACAGAAATTCTACACAGCTCAAATACCCAAAACTGATGTACTGCAGAGGGCTGGGGTAAGCCAGTATAAAAGAAAATGGAAATTGTGGAGGAGGGAAGAAAAAATAAAGGAATTGGTGACTAATGTAGTCCTGGACATGCTACATGGAGAGTCAGATCTGTGAGAGAGAACCGAGAGAGAATACGGGCGTTAGTGAACACAGTGGAAATTCACTCCTCAGGGAAAAAACCAAATTCTAGATATTTTTTAAAATTCTAGATATTTAGACCAGGGCTGTCCAATAGAAATGCCTTGCAAGCCATATAATTTAAAATTTTCAAGTGGCCACGTTAAAAAGTGAAAATAGGTAAAATTAATTTTAATAATTTTTATTTAACCCAATATATTCACTATATGGATTGTTGTTTCAGCATTAAGAAGTCAACAATATCATAAACTCATCCTAGAAAAAGTGCTACAGGGGTTCCCTGGTGGGGTAGTGGCTAGGCTTCGGCACTCTCAAAGCTGCGGCCTGGGTTCGACTCCCAGCCAGGGAACCACCCCCCTCTCCCTCAAAAAAAGTGCTACATACCTCATCACATAGCATCACTGTGGTCACATTCAAAGTGCTCCCCTTGGGAAGCTGTGCACCGACACCAGTGCCTAGTCCACCCTTCACAGCAATTTTCAAGCTCTTTTTCTAGAATGGCCATCAGAGCTGTTGTACCCAAAAATCCGACAATTAAGTGCGTTTATGTTGGCAGCACTGTACAAACAACTCAATAAGGTGACATAACCTTGTCTGTACGATGACAGTTCTGATGGCCATTCCAGAAAGAGTTCCAAAATTGCTTTGAAGGGTGGGCTAGGCACTGGCATCGGTTAACAGCTTCCCAAGAAGAGTACTTCGAACGTGACCATAGTGATAGTTAGCAATATGGTATGTAGCACTTTTTCTAGGATGAGTTCATGAAATTAATTGTTCACCTTTATACATGTTGAAATATTTTGTTACAGTGTTACTACTGAGATATTTTAGTCCTTCGTCAAGTGTTTGCAGTCTAACGTATGTTTTACACTTTTAGCCCATCTCAATTTGGCCATATTTCTTCTTCTTTTTTTTTTTTTTTTGGCGGTTCCCTGGGTGGGAATCGAACCCAGGCCGCAGTGCTGAGAGCGCCGAAGCCTAGCTACTACACCACCAGGGAACCCCTGGACTTGACCATATTTCAAGTGCACTGTGGGCACACATGGCTACTGGCCAGCTGATTGGACAACACAGCCTCTGCCTTACTACTTTTGCTTTAACTGTTTAGCCTTCAGAACAGCCTCTTCCAAACCTCAGCATCTATTGAAACTACAGCCACTCAGAGAAACACGATGCATTTTCTCATTCCTAGGGTGAAGTCGAATACCGTTCCTCACGTGCCAGCACTTGGGATGCCAAGGCAGGCCGGCCAGATTCACCCCCTAAACCAGGCAATCGCTCCAAGAAAGAGGTTCTCAGTCCCGAAAGGTATATTGGCTTGCATGGGGTGATGAAGTTCCCCAGCAGTGCCCCCTTTGGTTCACTCCAGTTCCCACCAGATGTGCACCACATCTGGACTAGGCTTGACTCAGAGGGCAGGCTTTGGACCAATCCGATAAACTCAGCTGTCGGCAAGAAACTGAAAAGTCCACTTCCTCACACGAGCTGGAAGCCCTAGGCGGTCTGTGATCTTGCCTTTGGGTTTTGTGCAGAGCTCGTGGTGGCTGTGGGCTGGGGAGGGGATGACAAGAGGGGTGGGTACCACCTCATCCTTCAGAAGACCATGGGAATTACCTGACACAGCAAATATGAAAGACAGTAAGAAAAACCCAACTGCTCTTTTAATTTGAAAAGAACTCCACAACCTGACACGTAGTGTTTTCTGTTTCTCTGGAAGGCTTATATCCAAATATAGTGTCAACTGAGTATCTCAGATCCCTGTTACAATGCTCTCTACCTCTCTCATCTTTTTTTCGTCACTTGCCTGATTTATGAGTTATAATAATGTTAGTGACTTCACATATTTTGTATAAATAAGGGAGACGTAAATTATAAATAGAAAAAAATCAGAGTGTGGAAAGGGATTATAAAAGTAGTAAGAGCCAAGTGAGTAAAAAAGAGGAATGTGGAAAAACTGAAGAGAAAAAAAAAGAGAACAGATTCTTTTAAAGAACATTACCCCCTTGAAACAAACAAACATTCAGGGAACTCATTTGGTAACGACCATCTCTTGCTCCAACCGTGTAACTGCTCACAATGATAAAGCTGCTCAATTAATAATGGCTTAAACAACCTTATGTGGTGACATTCACATTATCTTCAGAAATCATGGAGATAGATTTGTCCTTGGGAAGAGCATCTTTAATGTTCAGCCCTTCTGGTGAGATTTTGTGCTTCATGTTAGGGCCACCAATGAAAAACATAAAGGCATGGTCACAGTTGTCATTCAAACCCATTGTGGGCGGAAAACCAATGGGCCCAGGAACACTTCCTGAATACCACCGCTGGGGTCTCCATTTCCCTTCCCTTATAGGCTCGCTTTTCCAAGCACAGAATCACTTCAAGGTCCCCCTGGTCAGAGGAGATGCTCTTCCTGCGTGCCTCGAGGCAGGGAGGTACTGAGCACACACCTTAAACTGTAGAATTCTGGCTTCGTGCGATGACTGCAGCCAACCTGTGTTGACAGAGCAAAACTCTATGGGCGGCCCCAGTCACTCCAGCAGACCAGGAAGTGACACGATTTCCACAAGGCCTTTCATTCAAATCCCTCGCTCCCCCCATGTGCAAGATTCAGCATGTTGTAGCTAATTGTTTAGAAGAAACAGAGGGCCACAAAGGAGGCTCAACCTGCTTAGTTTAGTCACCTTGAGGGTGAGAGAACTGAGATTGTGACAGGTGGCCAAAAGGAGTCCACCAATAAAAGGTCCTTCATAATGAAGAGGCTGTTCTTCACCCCGAGTTAAAGATCTGTCTGCCAAAGCCATCTTTCTAGCAAGCCCCAAGAAAAATTGACTCAACTAGGATATTCCCATCCATCCCCTATCTGGATGTTCATTTCCTCAGATAATTTGGGGGGAGAAAAATGGATATACCTTGAGAAACCATTTCTGACTGTTCTGATCCCACAAGTTGGCCAACTGGATAGGTTGGCAAACCTCGAGGACATTTAAAACCCAGTTCTGTTGACCTTCTGAGGTGCTTTAGAGTTGTCACTGACTCACCTCAAAGCAGGGTACTAGATCAAGTGACCTGACTGGACTGTCCCTGGGCGTCTGCCAAACTGGAGATGCTAATTCAGAATGGCAACGCGTGACCAGATTTAGAAGGAAATAAAATCACCCTTCTTTAGAAAGGGTGGGGAACGCTGAAGAAAGAAGCTAATTATATAAGGGTTTTGCAATTAGTATTTAGAGATTTACCCCCCAACTCTGACTTCTGCAATTGCTTGCAGTGGATTTACAACTTAATCCAAACAGTACAAAGTTTTATCTTTTATTTTGCCTTTCTGCAATTCAATCCCCACAGTAGAAGAATTAATAATTGCATTTTATGTATCACTACTGAATAGAAATGGATTTATCTCACAGGAGCATTAGTGCAATTTGCTGTAGAGAAACAACAATTCTAGTTGCCCTGAATTTCTAACTCTGAGAAACACGACATCGAGACGAATTCAAGTAGAGCAGTTTACCGCACGGCTGAGGAAATAAGCAATTTTTTCTTCCAGGTCCTCCATGATTCTTCCTTTGAATTCACAATGCTAGACCCAAAGCTGTACACTGCAGCAGGGCCCACTTGCAGTTCCTTCTGTCCTCTCTCTCTGAAATCTTGTTTTGTCTATTCTTTATAGGCCTGTTCTCACAACCACCATAATGTTGGCTAATATTTGTGATGGCCTAAATGTTGCCAAGCACCTTTCTATGACTTTGCCCTCTTCTCACACTATCTCATTTAATTTCCTGAACAAACCTGTGATGATAATATTATGATCATACTTCTCTGTGAGAAGTGTAAATAATGTAAAACAATTTTTTTTTGCTAAGTTTTTTGTTTTGGAAAATGATTACTTTCATTAAATACGGCATTTACGTTAACAGTAGTAATCTTTTAAACTTTTGTCTCAATTTCCAATATAAAACATATCAAAAGATATAACCCAGAAATGTAAAAACTCTTTGATGTCACGGGTACTTGTGAAGAATATAAAGGGTCCTAAAGCCAGGAACTTGGAAAACTACTACATGGCAGGTCCGAGTTGTAAGTCCTGGATCTACCAGTAACAAGTCGTGAGACCTTGATGGCTCACTCTGCCTCCTTAGGAAGCAGAACGTCGATGAGACTGGACTAGGTGACGACGACGACCTCACAAGCCAATACTGAGTGCTTGCTCTGTGCCAGGAACTCATCTAACATCTCTGTAGTATATGAGGGCTGTCTAGGAAGTGTCCAGCCATGTAATAGGGAAAACAGAGGCAGTTATAGCTTGATTTTTTCTAGACAGCCCTTGTATGTTCCCATGTTAATCCTCACAGCCTTCCTGTCAGTTGGTACCGTCACTGGCCACATTTTAGAGGAGGACACTGAAGAACACAGAGATGAAGTATCTTGCCCATTATGTGGCCAAGCCAGGATGGAGTCAACCCCAGGCAGTGCAGCTCCAGATCCTGAGCCCACAGTCACCCAGCTTCCATGCCTGTGGCATGAAGTCCCCTTTGCATACACATCCTTGTGACTCAACCTTTTCATTGCTAGGACTCTTGCAGTAGCAAGATGAATGGTCCAGTAGTTGAGATACAGACCAGGCGTGGGACTTATGGATACCACATGACCTGCCGTAAAATGAGGCTTCTCGGCTTCACCACTTCCAAGGGCTAAATCTGAAAGCAACTCCTGTGGGCAAAAGTCACCTCGTGCACTTACATATATATTTTTTATTTGTGATTGAGGTGTCAAAACCAGGAGAATCAAGGTGAACTCTAACAATGGTACAAGAAAGATTGGAGCCAGTATTTGGGACAGAAAAAAGAGAAACAAGAAAGACAGAGTGAGTCAGAAAAGCAAACAGAGTATAAATGACTAAGTGCCAGCTTGGGAAGCTTGGCCTGAATCTAAGGATATACTAAGGAACAAATAGGAAGGGCCTTGTTGGTCTGGTAGAGTTAAGGGCTGAGAGAGAAATCCATTCTGTCTGGGGTGGAGTGAGTAAAGCAATGTAGGGAGAAGGGTCGGGTAGGGGTTCAGAGAAAGTGGAACTTTCTCAGTTCCAAGGATTAGAGTCAGAGGCCTACGTGGACCTGATGTTTAGGGCTTTGAGAGTAGTGAATGTGGGCAAATGGCCAGGGGCACTGAGAGCCTAGGAAATCTGAGGTTTAAGTGTTAGGCTAGGAACCACTGGACTGTTTACTGTGACAAGACTTCTTAGAGTAGAAAGTTGTTTGTGTATTCCAAATGTCTGAGCCAACTATGACAGACTGAGGGTCCTGAACGCAGGAGGCACACCGGCCACATTCAGGATGGCAGACCCTCAGTCACAGCTGAGTGTGATGGCAGCGAAAGGGAATGGTGGTGAAAGCCCCCAGATCTTTGTTATGTGTCTGCTTCCATCCCGCCACTTAAGAAGTTAAAGATGTGGTTTTTATGGACAATTGACAAACAGATTCTCCATGAAGGTCCTGAAGTAGTAAAACCTGAGGAAGACAGTCAAGAGCTGTCCTCCAGTGACTGTCACTGACCCAGGGAATGGCACACAAATCAGAGACACATGGGTCATGGCGGAACACCCGGGCTGCTCTGGTGGCGTTTTGTAGTTACAGTTACCCGGATGACCCTGCTGGGAACTGCACAACCCCTTTTCCAGAGCCGTTTACTTTATGCCTCAAAACATGAAAAAACGCACAGTGTATAAAACATGATTTGTTCCTTTAAATGTCCCATAAGAGCCCTAATGGGTCCCTTCCAACACTACCATTGTGATTTTCCCAATTAAACTTTGGCATAACTTTATCAAAACTTTATTAAATGGGACGTAATTATTCCAGATTTAATATATGTGGTTTTAATAAAACTGCAGTCCCCCAAATATCAGGATCTTCATCTATATCAACACAGTCAGAGGGACCCTGGGTGTTGGGTTCCTTTCACAATATTTTCAATTCTGTAGCATTAATATGTGCGTACTGTGGACGATGTAGCTGACTACCTTGTAAGCAAGCACTCCTACGCAACATCACCCCATGCTCACTGTATACTGTGACCAAGTCGGCCCTACTCCTCGCAGCCTGAACCATCTTCAGGCAAAAGTGGAAAGAGCTGGACTCAAAAGGAAAATGATGTCTCCAGCTACGAGGAGACGGAATGACCTGAAGGCGTGCTATGATGCAGTGGTGTCTACAGAAAGGGGGGAGAGGACTGAGTCATGTCATGGATAGGCATGCCAAACTCGACCAGAAGCAACGCATCCCACGGGCACACTGCGCCTTGCTCTTTATTTTCAGCAAAAGATCGTCTTCCGTTAAGTTACACTAATGTTGGTGATTTAGATGTTTGACCTGTGGTTTCATTTTAATTTAACTTCTACATGTGTTTTTGACTTAGAGTTGTGTGAGATCTGTAAGCACTGGGAGTGTATACCATTTTAAATTTGCAAATACTTAACAATCATACTGAAATCACTTGAATAAACTCTGGAACTGTGGGAATTTCATTCCTTTAAGAGGACTGTATGTACTATTCAAGTTTGAGAAAATAGTGGTCTAACTATAGGAAACCCGAAAGCTTCTGCCTCAGAGCCTTTTAGGCAACAGCTCGGTCTCAGCAATGCCCCGCTGGCGCCATCTGGTGGACACATGTGGACACGTGCTCACCGGCTTGCTAAAGCCTGGAGAGCAAAGGACGGCAACTCCAGGGCCCTAGGAACCAGGAAGCGGGACAAGTATTTAAATGGTGTCTGCACTAAACGTGGGGCCTTGAATGAGCACTCAGCGCCACCTGAGAGGGCTTTGTAACACCTCCTCTCTTCTCCAGCCTGCAGCCTCACCTCCCCCTCACCTCAGCTGATAAGCAGGCCTCTTACTTGCAGGAGAAAACAGGCACTCAGATGAGACCCCTTTCACCACCCTGTGCACCCCATTCGCCATCTCTACCAGCATCTGTACTCTCCTGTCTCCTTGTCACCTTAGGTGCAGTGCCACCCGCACTTACTCTCTGGATCACAGGACCTCTGATGCAGCCAATACTCTGTACCTGCAATCCCTCTGTCTCCTACACGATCCATGATCATCTGCATACAAATGAGCTATAAAAGCTCTCTTAGAAAAGAAATGCAAATCCCGTCTTAACCTCACACCCCTCCATTCCTCGGCCCATTCAAGTACAACTGCAAGCTGGGTTGCTGACCCTGCCTCTGCACCTCCATTCTCCGTGGTCCGAGCTGACCTGGCTTGCTGCCCCCTCCGCAGCAGCTGCTGGAGGTCACCGCCCTCTGGCCTTCACCAACCATCCAGTCCCCTGTCCCTTCACCTTGCTCGAGCTCTGCATAGCCTTTGGCACAGCTGACCGACCGATCACCTTCTTCTAGGAACCAGGTCTCCATTTTGCCTCCCCAAACCTCACATTCTCCCTCGCAGACCCCTCTGCTCGTACCACCTCCTTTTTCTGACCAGTCTTACTGCCCCACCTCTTGGCCTCTGTCCACCCTTCCTCCAGGTTACTTCCTCCAGACCCATGGCCTTAAACACAATCTATAGGTCACACCTCTCAACCACCTCAACATTGACTTTCCTCCCGAGCTGCAGACTCATCAGTCCAACTGCCAATTCAACCTATGCACGTGGTCAGCTAGGTTGGATGTCTAAGAGGCATCCATCTCATAACCAGCATGTTGAAAGCCAAACTCTCGGTTTGTCCATAAAAGCTGCTCATCACTGTTTCCCCAGTCATGCTAAAAGGTACCAATATCTACCTAGGTGCTAAAACCCAAACCTAGGAACCACCTTTGGGTTCCACCCATACCTCCTTCTCCCACCCTCAGCTCCCACATGCGGGCTGGCTCTGACCACTTGCCACCACCTCACTCCGTGCTACTCTCTCCTAAGTGGACACTCCACCATAGGCCCCTAAGGGAGCCCCTGCTCCTATTGTCACCCCACCCCCATCCTTTATCTGAAGCCCGGCTGGGATGGCGTTCCAATCCTAAACCAGGTCCCACCACGTCTTTCCCGCCGCTCAGGTGGCCCCACACGCTCGGATTATGCTCTAAACTGCTCAGCTCGGCCTCAAAGGCCGCATCTCCTCGGTCCCCGCTGCCCTCCCCAACAACCAGAATTGTGAGGGTCTCCTCTGCTTTTTGGGCTTAGCCCTGTCAGCCTTCCATGGTTCCTCACATATGCCACGGTCATTTTCACCTTCCAGCGAGTGTCTGTGTCACTCTGTCCCCGGTCATTGTTCAGTTCTCAGCTCAAACTCCTCTTTACAAATCCACATCTCTCATCCCAGTCTACTGACCTGTTCTTACTTTCTTCAGAACGCTTACCACAATTTGAATTTACCTTGTTTATATGGTGTTTCTTCCCCCCACCCCCAAACACATCATTGCACAAGAAAAGAGCCTTCTTTGTCTCACACTGTTAAACCAAGGTCAGAACTGGTTCTCAGTACCTGATCCCATTTTGTGAACAAGGAAACTGAGGCTGACAGACCTCAAACTACTGGGCCAGTGTCACACGGGAGTAAAGCCAAGACTGGGGCTGGAACTCAGAACCCAGGTCTGCCCAATCCCATACCTATGTCCTTAGCTTACCGCACAATACTGTCCATTGTCCAGTTTTGGGGTCTGAAAAATATAATCCCTCTCCCCTCGAGGCAGCCCCCTAGATTTGAGTGAACTGGATGAGATAAAAGCCAGAATTACCCTGAGTTCTTTTGATTTCTACGTGCTGGTTTCTATATCTTGATTTCTACATCTTCAGTTCCTCTGAAACCTTGCGAATAAACCAAAGCACCCACTGTGAGTATATTTCTTGAACCCTGAAATGAAGCAGAAGGAAATCCCAAAGATACCCAGATGCCACTTGAGTAGGAACGAGCCTCTCTGGCTCCAGCAGGTGGGCTGAGCAGAGTCCGCAGCCGAGCTCATTTCCACCCCCGGCAGACACACTTCACATGGAGAGTCCCAAAGGCCCAGACAGACCGCCTCAGAAAGGGGTTCTCATCTTAACAATAAACTCCATATTGCCAGTTATTTCTTTAAAAATGATTGTTCCTCACATCCAACTATGATTCCCCACTCGATTGGTTACTGTCCTATTTTTTTTACTTCCACTGACAAATACCCGTTACTTTCTTAAAAATAGTCAATGTTCTTGTTCATAAGTTTTAGGTAAGTAAATGATCTTAATTTACCTTTTATATCTTTAAAACCCCTTGTATGTACTCATAACAGCAAACAGGATACTCCGACATGAGCCTTACCCATTCATTTGTTATAATCTGCTGCCATAGAGAAGACTAAAAATTCCTTTGTAACAACTATATGAATTAAAGAAGATTATATACCAACATTTTTATCAACTACCTATGTGCCAAGTACAGCACTGCTGATCTATATATACTACAAGCTGACATATTCGTTGAACACCTATTACATACCGAGGCTCTTAGAAGCATGACCTCATGTAGTTCTCATATCAATGCAAATGACCCAGAGAGAGTATTCTCATTTTACAGATGAGAAACCAACTCTAAGATGAAATAACTTGAAAAAAGTGGAAAACCAGACACTGACCAGGTCTCTTGTGCAGAGCGAGGCACCGACCCCAACCATGCCACCATCCTGACCACGGGAGAGGGGCCCGTTTGTTTTGTGACGCTGTGAGGAAAGCGCCCAGCCACACGAGTTGTACATACATGTAAAGTGGGTTAAGGCGGTTCCAATTTCAGATAAAACCATCACAACCACCCGTGACATTACAAGGAAGGAAGGAAATGAACCACTGCAATGAGTGGGGGTGCTTCTGTTACTTCGGAGGTCTTCAAAGTCTCACCAGACCTACTGATTTCCATTCTTCTGTGTGAGAGGCGGACATGTGGGTGGTGAGTGGCCAACAACTGCTTGTACGTATCCTACATAAAATATGGGTCGGGCAGACCTTTATGGGATAGCTTCAGGGAAGTGCCTGTCCATTGCACAGTCTCTGGACCCAGAGTCCCCAGGGCCGGTGTATTTATTAAAAACTTGTTGGGAGCCAAGCACAGTGACCCATCTACACGCTCACCTCATGCGGGGTAATATACGTACTACATCTAGCATGCTAGATGTTCAATAAATGCTCGGTGATGGCTGCCCACACCAACATCCATCTCCCTGTCCTCAGCAAAAGAACACCACTTTCATTTGGGGCAGCAGCGTGCCCAGCTAAAAAACCAACTTTTCTAGCCTGCCTTGCAGCTCGATATGGCTCCGTGCCTCAGTTCTCCAGAGGAATGTGGGCATCAGGATTGTGTGGGACTTCCGGGAAGGCTACTTAAAGGAAACTCATTCAGCAAGAGAGCTGCTTATGTCTCTTCCCTGCTTTCTCTCTGCTTACCACACTTGGAACACAAATTATAGAAGTCATGTCGGTGCCCTTGAAATGACCTTGAGGAAGGACGGTACTTGCTAGGGACGAGTCAAAATTTAAGAGGCTAGCCTTCTGTTGTCACTGAAGAGTCCTTTTACCAACCAGCCATTGGCAGACCACATCGAATTTCCTTTACGTGACAGAGAAATATGCTTCCACCTTGTAGAAGCCACATGACCGTAGGAGAGTAGTGCTCAAACTCTGGTGGCAGACAAAACCACCTGGGGCACTCGGTAAAAATGCAAAGGCCCAGACCCTACGCTACTTTGACGGGCCTAGGTGTCTGGATGCCAGATGACGCTGACACCCACCAAAGCTCAGAACCAGTGCTTCACCTTTTCTGTCCTAAGCTGCCCAACTCGATCTTCCAGCTTCCTTCCAGTGCCAACCCCACTACTGATCGCAAGGCAGTCTAAAGCAATTTTATAACACCTAATTTTATTTTATTTCTGACTGAAAGTGGAGATCAGATCTGAGTGCGGTGGCCCATTGCCAAGACAATGTCCCATCCGCTCTTCTAGGATATGGCAGATGGCGGTGGACATGTCGCCCACTCGTGGGCTGCCTTGGCCTTCCCTCTTGTTCCTGCTCATCTGACCAGCCCCTGTCCTGCTCCTTGAGGGCTGCATGGGGCAGCACAGGTAAATGTCACCTGGGTGCAGCCACCAAGCTTCCTCCTTGGAAGTTTTGGCCTGAGGCTGAGCAGTGCTGTCCATTCTTCTGAGTGAGGGCCCCCGCCCCCTTCAGTACGCCATCCCTGCCTTAGTGCAAAAAGGTCTGCATGCGGGGCCACCGCTCCTCAGTTGCCCTTGGTCACTGAGGCTTCACTGTGCCAGCTCGCTGCTAGCTTCCTAGGGCTTAGAGTCCAAGGATGTTTGGAGCTACCTCTTCCCATACACAGTTAATGGCTCAAAGTCAGTGTTTTCCTCAACAGAGTTTTCTGGCCACCTAGCTGTCTGCCTTGCCCAATCAGTCACTTCTTTTCTCTACCTCAAGTACAAAAGGACACACTTGTGTTCCCTCCTCCTCTCTTCCCATGCATATCACTTCCCCCACCTCCTTTTTGCTGACAGAACAATATTGGGTGTGTAGGTTGTAGAAAGAGAATTTTACAGCCCCCCAAGTCAAAGAGAAAAAAAATGGCTTGGATCCACCTAGATATAAATTAGCATAATTCTTCAAAACCCTATCTGTTGAGTTCAGAGAGTAGTTATAAAATCTGACTTTCTATAATCTATCTGGTTCTTCCTT
The DNA here is from genome assembly GCA_004026885.1 of Lyroderma lyra. Lineage (NCBI taxonomy): Eukaryota > Metazoa > Chordata > Mammalia > Chiroptera > Megadermatidae > Lyroderma > Lyroderma lyra. The sequence continues at coordinate 155,722 of PVJL010001542.1, forward strand.
TATATTCAGTTCCTGAGACTTAACCACCCTCGTCTCTCTGTTCTGAGTAAAAGCCGTTGACAAACAGGTAGTGCCCTTTTGGAGGCAAGCTACAGAGGGGAGTCCCATAGACAAAAGAAAGCTCAGGTCACTCATTCCCCACACCCCTACCTATCCCTGCAGGGATGCTGGCACCAGGTAGCCCCTGCTAGAAGACTCTGGGGCACTAGATTGGGTTGAGGATAGGCCAGGTCCCTGCTAACCTGAACCCCAGGACCTGTCGTGGAGGTGAGCTGTCTCCTGTCTGAGGCAGGTCCATGTGCCCGTGGCTGGGAGCCAGGCAGGGGCAGGATCACCCCAGGGCTGCCCCGGACAGAAACCACCCCTGACACCAGGGACTCACTTCATATTTATTTCTGGTAGTGAGTGGAGTTTGAAGAGCCGCCTCCTCCCCCTCGGATGGCGTGCACAGCTGTTGGAGAGGATGCCGGGTAGTGTCCAGGGCGGATGGGCTTGGCTGGATCCAACGACAGAAAGGAGAGAAGAGACATTCAGAAAGGACGTCAACAGCCATACCCAGATACCTCCAGGTCAAAGTGAAAACAAGAGACAAGTCTTATCAACAGGACAGTTCACCACCAGACCTTCCTGAAAACAAGAGGTGTGCCCTCTTATTAGTACAGTTAGCTAATCCAGGAGGCAGAAAGAACTTACATATCAGTTATTTTAATTCTGATTGAGAAAAATTAGAAACAAAGCACTTTCAGTTTTGTCTGAGGCAGATCCATAGGTCCCCATGGGTTCCAAGGCCATCTGTGTCGCCTCTGAAAGTGGGTGCAGAATTCTGCCTGTGATACATATTTCTGGGGATAGGGTCTGTAGTTTTCAGTAGGTTTTCAAAGGGTGTGACATTCAGTAAATAAAAAGGGTATAAAATCCAATGGACCACTGATCTGAAGCACAATCTTAAAACCAGAAACATAAAGTTGCTGGTTTACGAAACATCTGCACAGCACTATCTGATGGGCAATAATACTACATGTTATTGGAGGCATTTCAATTTTTTAAAAAGCCCTCTAGAGAACATCCCTAAATTCCTTTTACTCCTATGGCTCTATCCTGGGAACTATGACTCAGTCGTTGCTCTCCCTTTGTCTGCACGGGCAAAATGCCCAAATCCAGGTCTTAAAGGGGCTAAATGTCCAGCCCCTCCCCAGCTTGGAAGCATACACTGCTCATGGGTGTCAAGCCTGGGAGCTGGGCATTTCCCAACCTGCGCTTGCAAGTGTTCTCTGGGGCTCCTGGCTACATACGGCTGCTTCGTGGTTCCACCCAGTGCAGGGCAGAAGGGGCCTTCAGGGCTCGCTGAGAAATAGTTGCACATTCTGGTATGCCTGAGAGTGTATCTCTGTGTACAGCTTTGCTACAGCCTAAGCCAGCCGGCCTCACTGCTCAGCTCCACTCCGCTCAGCAGCTCTGGAGGCCAGGATGCACTCTGGAATCTCTCAGTGTAAGGAAGTGGGTGCCTGATGCTCCCATTCTCCCAGGAAGAGCTCAGGATGCTGGGAGCGTCCTGCAGGCCTGACCGCAGCCTTCCGGATGTTCCACCGCAGATGGCCAAGGCGGCCTGAGACCGCCCATGCTTCCGGCCAGTGGAGTCCTCATCTTTCAGCAAGGGCCTGGTTGATAGGACGCACGTGACAGGGGAGCGGACACGTACCGATCTGGGCCGAGTGGGCCCTCCTGGCCATGTTCTTGGCTCGCACGGCCTCCTTGATGCGGTCCACCTCCTGCTGGTAGCGCTTGCGGTCCCGCATGGCATTCTCCTTGGCCTCCTTGAGCGCGCTCTCCAGGGCCTTGACGCGCTCCGCCGTGGCACGCAGCCGCTTCTCCAGCTTGGGCAGCTCACAGCGCAGGTCTGCGTTGTCCCGGACCAGCTGGGACAGGAGGGGGACACGGTGAGTTACCAGGGGGGCAGTGGGACCAGCAGACCCAATGCGGGGGACAAAGAATGTGACAGGAAAGCAACTAGGAGAAAACTCTGCAGCTGCTGACCAATCACCCTTCAGGTAGGAAAGTCCTTATGACCATAAACTGGGAGCAGCAAAGGAAAATAAAGGTCCAGCACTCTGGGACCCCAATTTGCTAAATACAGTAAAGTCTCTGTTAACCAGAACTCAAGCAACCGGCAAAGAAATAAAATAAAATAAAAATAGAAGAAATAATACTGCATCTATCAGGCATGGGTGCCAACGACCTGAGAGCCTACTGCACATAATTCATGAGTGCCAGGAGGGGAGAAGGTGTGCAGAATAAAAGGCACAGCCATCCCAGCCGCAGGAGACCTTCGGGCTTGGGCAGCATCTACGCCCTCTCTTGTTTGGGTGGGTGGGGGGACCGTGCGAGTTATTGAATTCTTGGATTTTCGCACTTGCAAGCTAACGAATGGAAAGCTGCAGCACACAGGGAAGGTCTGGAGCTCTCTGAAGGCCTCTGTCCATGCACGACCCACTGTCTGCAGCAGCACGGGTTTGGACCCCACGCTGCAACACTTCCAGAAGCTAACTGGTAACTCGAGGGTGCTGCTCACTGCTTCATCACTTAAGATCCTCAGTTAAGATGCAACAGGCTCACCCGGGTCAGGGTTGGGTTCAAGAGCCACCTCTATTATCTCCTGGCCATCTGACTGGGGGTCAGTCATTTGACCACTATAAGTCTAGGGATTCTTTCTCATCTATAAAAAAAGAATGCAAGTGTTTAGAGCAAAGCCTGGAAAATCAGAATGTGCCATGCGAAAGGTGAACTAGTGCTGGGGTCCACGTCTGTGTTCTTTACCAACTGTATCCCCAGCACCAACCCCAGTGCCTGGCAGGGAGTAGGTGTTTAATAAATATTCACTGTCTTCATAAATAAAATAATTAGTGAATTTCGGAGCCCTATGTCCTGGCAGTTCTTGCTTTTATATTTCTCACCAACCATTTGTTTGAATGACTTCAACCATGTTGAAGCTGTGGTCTTCCCTCTGGAGAAAAATATCCCCATCAGTCAAGTTGGAGGGCACTTAACAAGTCAAAGAGAAATGACAGCCCCTCAGTCTTATGGCCCATAAAGATGGATCATTTCTATCATATCCCAAATCTTTAGGATTTAGGGGAAAATAGTCACAAGCACCCCAGGATTCAAACAGAAAGGAGACAAATGTTCTGCCTAAATCACCAGTAGGCTTGGACATTATCTGTCTCTGAGATGCTACACGAACCCCAGGGCATCCCAAGACCCTAAGAGGGTGCCCAAGAAATGGAACAGACCAGGGAGGAGGCCAGTCCTGGTCCCAGTCCTCCCACCCACAAGATGAAGCAAATCACTTCTCTTCCAGTCCATTTCCTCATCTGTAAAAGCAAGGGGCCTGACCAGCCCGGTGGTGTCCCCATTGCCTTCTGTGCAGCCTTTAGGTCCACAGAGGGGCCTCGGAGACATCATGCGAGACCAGAGGCCAGCTGCGGACTGAGGTTGGGACTGGAGGCCGGGTGAAAAAAACCTGACTCTCAACATCCCACCGCTCAGGCCCCGGAGAATGCGAATGCAATTCCTTATATTTGGCTTGGATAAAATGAAAGTAATTTATACACATGGGGAGTCAGTAATGACCAAAGGACTCCAAGGACCTTCGGACACTAACTCATTAACATCAGAGCCTCTTCCCGCACTGTAGCCAGGAGAAAAAGCAGCAGAAGGAAGCCGGCACGACTCTCCTACCTGTTTGTGAACCTTAGTGAGCTGCTCCAGGTTATTCTCCAGGAAGGAGATTTTCTGCTTCTGGGCAGCGCTACCCCCTCCGTCATCACTGTCCAGCTCGACGCTCTGCATCAACATGAAGGGATCAGCAAGATAAGCCTCCACACAGCCCGCCCTCAGCCCCAGCTCACGTGGACAATGCATTCTAAGTCATTTCTTTTTAGTTCCCAACCCCACCAAAGGCTATTCTGCAAGTGAAAATAAACAGAGGCTCTAAAAATTTAGACTCAATGACCTTCCCAATTAATTTCCTTAGTTGGTGTCAAAAGTGTTATTTTTTAGAGGGTTGGGGAAATAAAACTTCAGATCTTCTTTGAAAAATACAAATTAGTTCTCTTTGTGAAGTATCCCTCTCCCTTGAAGGTAGGTAGAGACTTTTCGAAAGGAAGTGTTCATTAAGAACCAATGTGAGGGAGTTCCCTGATGGTGTAGTGGCTTAAGGCTTCGGCGCTGGCACTGTCAGCACTGCGGCCTGGGTTCGATTCCCAGTCAGGGAGCTACCCACATACCAAAAAGCAAAAAAAAAAAAAAAAAAAAAAAAGGAACGAATGTGAAAACCCATGACCTAAAGTTAATTGCAAACATCACAACTGAGATCACAAGTTACTGAGCTCTGGGCAAGTGTCTGTGGTCTCAGTGGGAAGTCTCAGTAGCTTCTGCTTGTCCCTTCAGCTTCCACTTCCATGAAATCTCTTAATTAATCCATCTCAAACTAGTCACAGCATCTGAGTAGTATGCTGGGTAAACTCCTAAAATTTATTAGATCTTGAGACAGGTGAAAACACTGCCCTCCTGGCACTGTCGAGCTGAGCAGCCAGAGAGGCTGGGGAGTACGTGTGCAAACACAGCCTGGAGTCCAAAACTGGCAAAGCCCGCTTGCTTCTCTGATTACAGAAGAGGTCATCATCCTTCTCCTCCTGAGAGGTAACTGGCTGCGTGACCATCTCAAGCTTGTGTCTCTTCAGTCAAAACCTGAGGTTCTCAAACTTCACCAGGAGGAGGACTTGTGAGAACTCACATCTATGGGCCCCATCTCCAGTACCTGGCTCAGTGGATCTCAGGTGGGTCTGAGAATGTGTGTGCCCAACAAGTTCTCAGGTGATGCTAATGCTGCTGGCCAGATGACCACACTTGGAGGACCATCTGTCCTTCTTAAAGTTATCTATCATGAAATCAGAGAAGTCGGATCTCAGGCTCTTTACCTTCCCCTCAGACTACCTCCTCTTTCCAACGGAGCCTTTTCAGTTCTTGTCATAACCTCTCTACTCTCCTCCTCCATCACCTCTGCCCTGGCCTTTCTCTCCTACCTGATCCATCAAAAATTTCCATTTTGATGACTGTGGTTTCTAACTACTTGCTTGACTACTGCCATTCAGGCCTTGAAATCTCCCATCATCCTCCGCACCCTTTTCTTTATTTTTCTCACCAGGCTTCCAAACTCGCTAGAACCATGCTGTGTCAGGGCCCACAGCAAACCCACGTTCTGACCCTCAGTTGGACACTCACACCATGGCTCAGCAATCCTTTTTTTACTCATCCCTAGCAAATTCCTCCTACAGCTGCCGGAGCCTTGTCTAGCCTCTGTGGGCGCCCCAGTCCCTTCCTTCCTTCCTCACTGAGGACGGAGCCTCCACATTAACTGAGAAGATCAAAGTCCTCAGATGCATCCCTTTCCATTGTTACTATGTCCTGTAACTGTCCCCTTCTTGACTTCTCCACTTCTGTCTGGGAAAAATGTGTCCCTTCCCCTTATCAAGCCTAACACATCTGTCTGTGCTAATAACTCCTTCCCCTTCAGATCAGAGTCCATCAACCACCTCCTCTTTTTCATATATACAAGGGCGGCCAGAAAAAAATCCAACCATAAATGCTTCTATTTTTTATATTACATGGCTGCGTACTTTCCAAACAGGCCTCGTATTTCATTATTTCCTTTGACTCCTTTACACAGAGATGTGTGCACATACATATGCACACACGCACATACTTTTATTAAGTATAGCTTCCTTCCATCCTGTTATGCCTCTGGATATGGCCCATGCCTCCTTGTCCATTGCTTCTAAACCCTTAAAGAGCAACCCCCTTGCTGCATCCACCTTAAAACCGGCATACTGCTCTGGGGGTTCACCACACGGCGACTCCCTGAGATCACTGTGAGTGGCACAAGGATCAAAGAAGCTCAGATTCAGAAGGCACACAGACCACATCCCAATCCTATCTCTGGGTCTCCCCAGCTATGTGCTCTTGGGCAAGTTATTTAACCTCTGAGCCCACCTGCACATCTGCAGAACAGAACACTGAGAACCACTTACATACAAGGTTGCATATGAGACACCAGCCAGACATTAAAGTGCTTCATATACTCTGACCGAGCTCCCAGCGGCCTCCAAACAGGCACGTATGAGGCTCTCACCTGCACCTTCTCTAGGTGTCTAGCACTGATCACCAGGCTTTAGGCCAACACGGTCTGATGAGACCCCACTGATTTCCCCGGCCTCGTGCACAGTGACTTTTCACACTGTGGCCAGGAAATACGCATTCGTTTGAAATGAAGGCCAGGGAAAGGATTATAGCTTACTTTTACTAAAAGGAAAAATCAGATGGGAAAATGTTCTCAAGTGGTTTTTGCCTCTAGCACATTCTTTTAATAATATTCCCTGCCATGAAGTAATTAATGTTTAAGCACAACCAGCACCAATTCAAACAAGTAACACTTCAACTGAAAACGATGCTTTCTGGCCACCTTCTCCTTTCTGCTCAGTCCCACTCACACAAAATAGAACTCACTTTTTTAACCCGGGCGGTCAGGTCCTGGACGAAGAGTTTACGGAGGTTATGCAGAGTCTGCAGTTCTCGAGACTGGAAGAGAAGATTGGTAAAATGCCAATTAAGTGGGGGAGCACACTGAATTTACTGCCCGTCTGGCACTAGACCATCACCCCAGACATCTCCCCACCTGCTCTGCAAGCCCACCATGGAGACCGCGGTGTCCCTGCACTTATTCTGACCTGCTCACCACACATGACCACCCCTCCACCCAGCGTTACCCCAGCATGAGCCCAAGGTGCAGCGGCTGGGAACTCAGTGAACCATAAACCAGAACAAAGGCTGCTCATCTGCTGTGTTCTGATCAGAAGAACCCTTTTTTCCCCTCAACCACAAAAATTCAAAAGTTTTCTCATCAAAATTCCTAGTGGGTGGTGGTGTATTAGAATAGATTCTTTTTTTCTTCTAATTTCTTATACATTATATACAATGTCAACAAGGTTAAATGAAAATTTAGCCACAATTTCTCCCACCCTAATGACTGACAATGTTCATGTTTCCACAGCTCCTTGTGGCCCCAGTCCACAGGTATGTCTGCTTTGCATCACTGAACTTATATCTAACCTTTCTGTGCCTCAGTTTTCTTATGTGTAATGTGAAGATAAAAATAGTAATTGCCTCATGTTGTTGTTGTCAAGATTCAGTGAGAGGATCCTTATAAAACATATGAAATAGTTTCTGGCACATAGTTAGTGGCCAATAAATATTAGTTGTAATTTATTGAGGTATTACGCTTAACAGCCATTTCCTCATTAGGCTTTTACTATTTCCTTTTGTTGTGGTGGTTGTTGTTGTTATAACTTTCAGTGTAATTAACTTCCCATGGGCATTTTCTTTCTTCATTTTAGATGATTTGCTACAAATAAACTCTTAGGAATTAAGATTGCTGAGATAAGAGCCTGAGTCAAACCTGGAGAACTTTGTTAACAAGATGAGAAGCCAAAATACTTCCTTCCACTGCAGCCTCCATGTGTTATAATTAGTTCCTTGCAAAATATTTTTTCCATAAAGGAGGAAGAAACAGGTAAACTCGCATTTATAATTTTCGATTTGTCTACGTTGGCCTTTTTTGACACAGAATGTCAAAGGATGCAGCTCATACATGCTCACCCAAAAATAAAAAATAAAAAATAAAAAAGGAAGAAACAGGCTATAAAGCTGTGGAAACACTAAGTCTCTTGGAATAAAGTTTTTGAGTTAATTTAGGTCTTACTGCTGAGTCCAATTCTGAGATTCTGAGTTGAAATAAGAAGTGAACTGCTTCCTCTAGTGAAGCAAATTACCTTGTGCAGGAAGCCAAACAGGCCTGTCAGTATGAATACTGTGCATATTGTACCTGTCTAAGGCTTTGCCATCTTCCAAGGCAGGTGTGGGGGTGTAGCTCAGTGCTAGGCTGACTGGACACATTGTTTTAAATGGGACAGAAAATAATAGTACTGTCCCATTTCAAATGGCACATACGGTGAGCCTAGTCTCACTGGGCTAAATTCAAGGTGTCAGTAGGCTGGGTATGTCTGGTTGACTCTTCAGTGGTCACATTCCTGCTGACATGCTTTTTCCTGTCCCTGTGTGAGGGAGCTCAGTCCCCAGTCCTCACCCTGCGTGCTCTTCCTACTGATTGAACTATAACCACAGTAAATACTTTCCATGAAAAATGCCACCACACCAAAGGGAAATGAAACGAGACGTCACGGTGCCTTGTCAAAGGGCCAGGGACTTCCTTGGGCACTTGTACCAAATAAAATACAATCCCAAGTTTGCTGACGTTCCCTCATGCTTGTTTTTAGGTGAATTCAACGCCAGTTTTTAGGTGAATTCAACAGTTTGGGAGGGGCAGCTCGAGACCTTTAAGATAGTTTATATTGTAAATTATACTTATGCACATTTAAGTTGAGGTGACTCTCATTTGGCGTCCTACAGCAACAACTTCTCCTCCATCATATTCATTATCATTCCCCATCCGAATCCCTCAAATCTTTCCCCACCACAGGCCACTACCCTTTGTGTCAAAGCTCAGGGCTCCACTTCCCCCATAGCAGACAGGGAGGGTGGGACCAGAGAGGTGGAAACAAGAAGCCCACGAAGGCGGCAGGAGGAGGGCCCAGCCCTGGAGCCCACATGATGTGTCTTATTAAAGCAAGACGGGCTCCCTGGGTGGCAGAGACGGCTCAATGGCCAGTCAGCCTCTTCCAACGCCATTGTTCTTCGGAGTCGGCTTCACAGACCCCCACCCTGGATGCTGGTCCCACTCCCAAACAAGCAGGAGACAGAACGGGCCTTGGGAAAGGAGGGCTGGAGGGCTGGCAGCCAGGAACAGTGAGCCTGTTCCGGAAGAGCATTTACGGCTTGGGGAGGGGTACGTGAGAAAGTGATCCAGCACGACGAAAACGGCACACACCGTGGGTTCCGAGCTTGGGGGGGTCGGGCCTGTGAGGGGACCGGGGAAAATGTGTTCAGAACATCAAAAAGGCAAAAGAAGATGCTCAGAGTGAGTATAAAAGGGAGAAAGCAGGAGTCAGAGAGACAGAGTGTGTGCGGGGGCAAGCAAATGTGTGTGAAGGGGAGTGCACGAGCGTGACTCGGGAGCGAGCGTGCATGTGTCACGGGGTACACGGAGGGAGGGAGCGAGTGCACGGGGGCTGTGAGTCCCGTGTGCGGGTGCGGGTGTGAGACTGTGAAAGGGGGGGCCTGGGGGTACGAGTGATGGAGAGGTCCGACCTCCTTTGAACAGTCCTCTTACTGCTGTCCTGGATGGCGTGGGCCCTGTCCCTCCACTCTGCTTTAAGGGGTGACCAGCACTGGCCCAGGAGCCAGAGGGCAGCCTCTGTCCAGCCCTAAGCAACCACTGCCTACCGCCTGGGGTCCCCAGGTTCTTAGAAACAGGCTGAGCCCTACATAAATTCATATGACACACGAAGGGAATCAAAATGTATCACTGTATCTAACTAACAGTGTCTCTCTGTTGTATCATGTGAAATGACTGGACATGTTTCACCAAACTGAGAGCTATGTTGGGGAGGTCTGCCTTCAAACACAGACTCTGTGGCCCTTGGAAGGACCCTCAAGGCCCAAAGAGCCAGGCAGCTGCCCTCCAGAGCAGCTGAACGGGAAGCTGACCAGTGGAGACAAACCTAATGAATTCTGATGCAGGACAGAAAAACTACTCTGATTTCAAACGGTGAGCCCTTGCAAAGTAAATGGATCTGTTGCTCCTCAGCCCTAAACCTGCAGGTCTCAGGGCAACTTGGCCTCTCATCTTGACCTCTCCACGCCCACTTCCTACCCCACCTTTTCTACTTGGGCACAGCCATACTGACCTCCCTGCTGTCCCCCAACATGCCAAGCATGGGCTCACCCCAGGGCCTTGGCACAAGCTGTTGCCTCAGTCTGGAAGGCTCCGCCTCACATATCCCCATGGTCAATGCTTCAAGGTGTGCTCAGTGCCTTCTCCTCATGGAGCCTCACCACCACCCCCCCCGCCCCCGCCATACTCCTCACTTTCTATAACCATCCCACAGAGTCCATGATTTACTTTGTTATCATTCACTGTCTGTGTCCCCAAGGGAAAGGTAAGCTTTGTGACAGCCAGGATCTTATCTGTTGTTTATTGGTGTATTCCAAGCATCTAAAAGAATGCCAGCCCTTAGTAGGTGCTCCATAAATACCTGCTAAATGTTGAGTAGAAGTAAGTCACAAAGTGCAGAGGCTGTAAAATTGCAAACATTGATTTGCAATTTAGTTCAATTCTTACTCAAGGGTTCCAGGGTTACAGCACTAAGAATGGATAGATGGATTGACTGGTGGTTAGTCATTTCTGTCAAGAGCTGGGGAATTAATGCTACAAATCTCACTTTTTCAGAGGATATTTTATGTCTAAAAAGATACACGAAAGGTGTGCACAGATAGAATAAACAAATTCAACAAAATACAAACTAATCTGATCTTTGAGATTAAAATGAGTTAGAAACATGTTGACAACATACCACTGTCTCTTCCAGCCCCTTGAGGTCCTCCCTGGCTTGTTCCCTTTTGTCATTGAGCAATCTAAAAAACAAACAAAAAAACAAACAAACAAAAAAAAAGGGAATCATGAACCACCAAAGGGGCATCAGACATCTCCTTTAGGGACCACTGGCACCTTCAGATAAATGAACAAAACAACTCAAACACACAGTCAGCGTTTGTTATTAAATGTCCCAACCTAACCAGAATATGGAGTATGTGAATCACAAAAATAGACTTTTTAGGACCTCACTGGGACGAGAGGACATATTTAAAGTGCACTCACAAGAGCTTTTCCAGTTTCAGTTCTCGCTCTTGGTCCTCTATTTTCAGCTTGTTATAATCAGAACTGAGCTTCTCTTGTTCCAGTTGCAGTTTCTGATTCAAACTGAAATTGAGACGAAAAAGCAATGCATTCTACATCAATTTGAAATTCCGAGTCATCCTGCAAAGGGCAGGGTTCTGTTCCAACCCCATTAGTTCTGTGCAGTAAGGGCAGCAATTGTGGGGGATTTTGAGGGATCAGAGAACAACCTCACAGCTTCCTCCCTGCCCAAGTGAAAACCAATTTCTGGGGAGCATCCGAGAGGCATGAAACACGCAGCTTTGAGGATGTAGTTAGAGCTGGCTTATGTGAGGGCTTCAAGGGGAAAATAATGAGATGGGTAAAGGCTGGTATTTTCAAACAGAGAAGGAGCGTCCGCCACAAGACTCCGGCCCTGTCTGCCCTACAGACATCACGCCCACTTAGGGGGCCTTATTTGGACATTTCCACCTTCCCTTCCTCTCTGGTCCCATGTTCTGAAAATATCTCCTAAATCCAAGTTCCTGGCTGACACAGGGACAGGTCCACTCTGTGAAGTCCTCGAGGGGAACAGACAGAGTCAACACAAAGAAAGTCCAGGATTTCTGCAAAAAAGGAACGTGCCATCTGGTCGGGGGCATCTGGTCAACCCTTAGAAACCCTTTGTAGCCACGCCCGAGGGACTGTAGGAACAGATCTTACGCACACCCTGAGGGAAGACCCCGAGTCCCCCACCTGCTAACTCACTCACTGACCCGCCTCTTCTCCCCTTCCAACTGAATGTTTTGAGGGTGATTGATCAGGACAGGGAACACGGATGTGCTTGAAGGAGACAGCCTACCGGAACGAGCAGGGGTGTGGCGCCAGGAGGGGGGGACCCGCTTTCCTCAGGCAGCCAGTGCACAGAGCCCTCACACCACTTCTGGGCGCCTCCCCCATTAAAATGTAAATGTGCTGAGCGAGCAGCTCACAGATATTGAAAAGAGATCTGGATCAGTAGTCTGCAGAATTAAACTCCAACTCCACTTTGATTTCCTATTCAGCAGTGTGACCCTAAGTAAATCATTGGTCCTTGCTACCTGCAGAGAGATCTGTCTCTTCAAGTACAGAAAGCAGGAGGGGCCCAGACAGAACCTTTGGTCTAGACCTGGGGGCCAGGGGCAGGGGCAGAGCCGGGGATGTTAGTGGATAGAACTGTATGTCAACAAAATTGGTTTTGTTTTACTTTGTCTTTTATTTGGGGCATTTTAAAAACATTAATTTGCAAAGAGGTTAAAAAATTGCCTAGGGGCTCAGTGTGCACAAAAGCCAGAACCCTCAGGAGGGGACCCTGAAGGCACTCCCCACTTGGTGACCTGTGGTGAGGGGGAGGCAGGAAGGTAAGAGTGCAGAAGGGAGAGGCAGTTACTGAGCAGGGGCTCTTCAGTGGCTGGGCCAGGGCAGGGGACCAGTCAGGAGAAGCTGTCACCAGAGACAAGCTGCGATGCCATCCCAGCGAATGTCACAGGTCCCTGAGCACAGACACATGACAGTGTGGGCCCTAAGAGTTGTGTATGTGTGACCAGGTGGCTTGGAGCTGTGCCACGTGCACGTATGTGTTGGGGTGAGGAGGAGGCCAGAGCTGACTGCCTTCTCCGGTGCATTCATTAACCTATCAGGACCTCTGACTCAGGACCAGAGCACAGGGGTTTTGTTGTCGTTCGTATTTCATGCAGGCAGTGTCCCCACCTACTGGGACATGTGTCTACCCAGCTGAGCCACCAACATAACCCTGCTCTGCGGGGACCGGGAAGGGCAGCTGGGCTCGCCTGCCACCTGCCCCACCAGCCCCCGAGGCTCAGCTCCAGATGGGAGAGCAGTCCCGGGGAGCATGCGCAGGCGCTGCGGCCCCCGGCAGGGCACGGAGCCCACCTGGCGGGGCACGGAGCCCACCCGGCCCGGGGAACAGAGGCCTGGCCTGAGACCCCGTCCAACCAGGCTGGCCCGAGAGCCACGACCACCCCGCCACCTTGGTCCCAAGAGCCCCCGTGCCAACTCACTCCCGAATTTCATCGATGATTTTCTGCTTCTCCTCGATTTCATCCCGAAGCCTGGACAGCTGCTTCTGGTGAGCCTCCCGGTGACTCTCCATCTGCTGCTCCAGCGCCTTCTGCATCCCCGGCCAAGGCAAATGTGTCATCCACCGCTGGCCCTCGGCCCATACCGTGACAAGCTCTGGATTGCTTCTCCCTCCTACCCCACGCCCCTCGGCTGTCAGACCCCCAAACGGGGGGCTCCCAGAACCCGCCGCGCTTTACTGGAACAACAGGACACAGAGTGGGTCCTAGGAGCAAATCCGCCCGTGAAGTCACTCGTTTCCCCGTGACCTTCCACGGCCATTCCAGCCGGGTCAGTCAGAGGGCACAGACCCCTTACCACCCGAATGAGTGCAGATGAGCGCAGCCGTAGGGCGTACCTAACTGTCCCCGCGCCGCCCACAGCACGGACGGATCGGGGTACGCCAAGGCTGCGCACCACGGCGACGCGGACCCAGGAGAGGCCCACTGAGGGGGCGGGAGTAAGCGGCCGGCTGTGGCGGGATCGCACCTCCGGCTTCATTTTAACTCTGGGCTCCTAGTCTGCCCCAAACTAGTAACAATTCTACGTGTTCTCACCTCATTTTATTCACTCATTTCCCAACCATTTCCCCCTACATTTTCCTTTACTGTTTAAAATGTAACCAAGAATAGAGACCTCTGGGTTTGAGATGGAAATTCAAATTTGTTTAAAAAGGTAGAGAGGAGAGAGGTCTCCTTCCATTCACAGGAGGGGCCAACATTTCTTCAGGAGACAAGCTGACAGCGTGGCCCACCCAGGCGGGGGCTGGGAGAAGCTGCGCACGTTCGTCAGGATCCGCAAAGAGTGTAGAATACAACCTGATGATTGTGCACAGACACCCCCGATCGTGCACAGACACCCCGATTGTGCACAGACACCCCGATCGTGCACAGACACCTCCGATCGTGCACTGACATCCTGATTGTGCACAGACACCCCCGATCATGCACAGACACCCCCGATTGTGCACAGACACCCCTGGGGCTCTGGACACTCCAGTCTCCATCCCGTTCCTAAGCAGCCCACGCTGCGGAGCGGCTCCTGCCCAGCACCGGTCCCTGCCCGCTGCCTCCTACACCACCTCACGCGTCTCTGAAGGAGACCGGCTTCCAGAGAACACGAAGGCCGGGGCCCAGCGCGCGCTGGGCGGGGCGGAGGGGCGGCTACGCACCTTCATCTCCTCGGCATCCTGCAGCCGCGTCAGATGTTCCTTTTCCTTATCCTGGAAGCTGACTTCGTGCATTTTTTCTGTTTGAATTTGAAATAATGATGTAAGATTTAACTGGTGGACTCATATCCAAAAGTAAAAATGAAAAAACAAAACAGGAAAGACGGTAATGGAGTGAAGGATCAGCTTGTATCAGCCCTTACAACCATGGTACAAAGGAATGTGCCCCTGCAGGAGGACTGCTGGCCAAAGCCAGGCTGACTGCCCCGGACATGCCCGAGGGCCAGGGGTGTGGGTGGGGTGGCCACAACTGTAGGGGAAAGGTACTAACTCGGAGCAGGCCCTTCTAGAACTGACCTGGCTGTGTATCACCTCACCCCTCAGAGGACCGCTTCCCCCATTTGGCCTTGTGAGTGACCCCTGAGGCAAAGTGCATAACTGTGCTTGGTAGATTAGCAAGTAGCACTCTGGGAATGTCAGTGGCGTTTGGACTGATGCCACTATTAGAGTTCCAGAAAGAGCTGATTTATTTCCCATGGGTAAGCTGTTTATTCTCTAAGAATCTGGAGCAGGAAAACAATGGAAGGATAAGAACAAAGAAAACAGAAATATAAAATAACACTCTTCAGATTAAAAAGGAGGCTCCACACTTGGGGTGAGGATGCTGTGTGGCACCCCTGTTCTTGGTTGTGGCACCCTGAGTGCACCGTGCAATGGACACCCTGAGTTGGGGGGTGGGGGGTGAAGGGAGCAAATGGCTTAAACAGAGACATTCAAGTCATTACATTTCCTCTTTAGTTAGTTCCTCTTTATTTCAGGTCTTCTCATTTCTATTTTATTTCCACTCGGTGGCATCACTGTAGAAGCCATTTACAAGAAAGAAAAGTTCTTCTCTGTGTCAGGTTTAGGGTGGAACGTTCTATCCCTAACATTCATCCGTTATCAGATAAAGAACACAAGACAAGGTCAGAGCGGT
Organism: Lyroderma lyra; assembly: GCA_004026885.1. Taxonomy (NCBI): domain Eukaryota; kingdom Metazoa; phylum Chordata; class Mammalia; order Chiroptera; family Megadermatidae; genus Lyroderma; species Lyroderma lyra. The sequence goes on from PVJL010001542.1 coordinate 170,869, forward strand.
GGGTAGATGTATTCTCTTTCTTTTTTTAATTTGCCTTGGCATTTGAAACAAAATGTATTTACTGAGCAAGTAACTAGGTAACAATAAAAGAAACAAAAAAGGATAAGAGTATCACCAATCCTATTCCCCTATCAAAAGCACTTTCATCACAAATATTAATTTGTAGGCCTTGGAACGTAAGCATCCATCGATTTTTAAATGTTATAACCACATAAAGATAGAATTACACCATAAGCACTGCAGCCTTCATGTACTTCACCTCCAATATGAAAAGAAATGTCTTATTCAATAACATACCATAGTTTATTTAACTGTTGAACATTTAGGTGGCTTCTCCTTTTTTCACCAGTCTAAGAAATTCTGCAATGAATATTTAATATTTGAGGATCAAAAGGTATGCAAAGTGTTAGGATTATTAACACGTTTTTGCAAACGCTTTCCAAGAGAACCCTAACAATTTTCATTGCAACTCATAGTGTGTGTGTTCCTGTTTCGCCGCAATGCATGGGTCCCTAATCCTGCTCTGCTGTCTGCATCGCCAGCCAGCTTTCTTAAATGTCTTTACTTATCCGCACGTATGCAGTGCTTCCCTAAGCGAAGGGAGTCAGGAGGCTGCCTGGCAAAGAGAAGAACAGCTGGCTCAGAGGACGGAAGGTACAGGTAAACCACTGCTGGAAGCTCAGACTTTCTATTAAGAGACACAGGACACCATGGAAGGGTCACAGGCATGCGGCTGGCGCGAGACAGGACGTGATCTTTGCACAGTCCCTTGGGTTACAGCGCAGTGGCCACCCTACAGCAGACTGAGGGTGGGACCCTCAGGAGATGGTGTCACAATTCTTAATTAGGATTCAGGACGGTGGAAATGGAGACAGAGATGAGCAAAAGCAGGGAAGCCTTTGGCAGGTTGAATGGACAGGCGTTGGTGACAGAATGGAGGCAGGAGGCGGAGAAGGGGGGGATCTGGTGACAGGATGGAGGCAGGTGGTGGAGAGGGAGGGGATTCTGACTCGGGCAGCAGGGTGGACAGAGGGAAACAGGAAGAGCAGATATAAGGTAGGGACAGGCTCCTAGAGGTTTTGACTTCTTTTTCCCCCCATTATGGCACTGTTGTCAGTAGTCCTGGAAATGCTTCAGTTGAACAAAACTAAACATCACAGTCCAGCCATCGACGGTGTATGTGATTGAGGCCAGGAGTGTGACACCTGCATAGCAGTTGATTATTTACCTTGGGCTCGGAGCTTGGCCAGCTCTTCACTGAGTGAGTCTTGGGACTCTTCCAACTGCCTCCTCTTCTGCTCCATGTTCTGCATGTAGTCTGTCAGGGATTTGATCTTGGCTTCATGCTTTAAACAAGCAAACAGGTAAAAGGGAGGAGTGTGTGAGTAGCGAGCGGTCACTCCAGCTTGCCTGGGGCTGTGATGGGAAAACGCAATGTGGAGAGGAGTCCCTGAGTCCCTTTCTGAGCCCCAGTTCCCATATGGTGCACATCCTGCCCTTTGCTTGGGATCCGGGATCACGCACTAAAAGGGGCCTGTGTTTCTTCTGGGTGCGTCTCGGCTTCAGTCCCCAGTCACCCTCATGGCCGTGCCCCTCCTCGCCATCCACGTGAGCACACACCAAAGCCCAGGCTGGTTTTCTTCCTCATAGGAAACAGAGTGGGCTGGAGAGAGAAGCCTGGGAAATGCCAGGGCCCAGGGCTTCCTTCTTCCAACCTGGTTGTCTTTGTAAGTCAAATATCACGGCTTTGCTGCTTCTGTCTCTCCAACTCACCAATTCGTACCTCGTGGACTGCATTTCCGTAGCCCTCTCAGTGGTAAGCTCTCCCCTCAGCCCTCCCAGACATGGGCCTGGCTATGTCCCTTATCACTCAGGCCCCAACGTTTTCTCATAGCGCTGAACTTCTACACGATGTGTCTTATCTATTGTCTTACTTGTTAGCTCCATGAGGGTACAGAGTAAGTACTTAATAAATAGTGTTAGCGGAATGAATGAATGAATGGGAGCTCACTGAACAGGGACCACCGTGCCTTCTCAGCAGATGGAAACACGCAGACACACCCAGGCCCACAGGGTTCACATTTAGGCAGAGACCCAGGAGACTGCGCGCTAATCTAATGAAATGAGCCCTGGAACACGGGACTCAGTTGGAGCCGTCCCTGTCTAAGCACGGGTTTGGGTGAGGTGGGTGGGTGCAAAGACGGTAACAGCTTTGGAGCTGGAAATACCCTGTCGGATTCCTGAGCTCGTGTCCGAAAATAGGCGGCTGCGGATCCTTTTCCTTTTGAACCCCAGGAAATAATGAGCGAGTCCTGGGCTTTTGTACACTGTCGCGGAGTACAAACTAGCACCTGACAGAAAACTGTGCTTGTTGCTAATGTAGAAGAAAACACTGACCGACACAGGCAATCTTCAAACCCCCAACATCCTAATATTCTTGACTCCTATCTCATATACACAAAGTCAGTGTCACTCTAAGACCTAGGCAACTGGAGCCCCAGTCCTGGGGCCCACACTTTAAAGCACCCCGCTTGGGCCCTCCTTTGGCTGCACCCCATTGCACTGAGCAGACTTCGCAGGCCAAAGGGCACGTGCCCACCTGGAACCCACGCTCCCTCGAACACACCCTGAGTACTGGGGACCTCGGGACTCCCTGTGCTGACGGCTCGACGGCCACGCCAGGGCTTGCACTGCTGCTTCCAGCGTCCCCTGCATAGATGACAGCTGCCACAGTTGCATAGTTCTCTCAGTTCACAGTAAGTGCAGCCGAGACTTGCACGCAGAGCCTGGTGCATCCGGATGGACAGAGAAGACAGTGACCTGCATGCCTCAGGGCCTCTGTACTCTGGTCTCAACTTCTAAATGACAGGTGCAGGACTGCCCCAAAGCACAGGCCATCAGTACAACATGTGACCTGGAAATCAGACTTGAGTACACTGTGCTCTGATTTTATCATTTTTCTTCTGAATTTTTACAAGTTATAAAAATGTAAACTATAAAGCAAATCCAGAAAAAGTGGTATAAGGTTTGCCCATAAACCACTCTAGTTTATCAACTAAGTGGACCTTGAAAAACATGGGTTTGAACTGCATGGCCCAGTTACCCGAGGTTTTTTGTTTGTTTGTTTGTTTGTGTTTTTTCCGGTAAATAAAATGCCTACACTGTTTCCGATCCCCAGGTGGGAGTACACGAATGTGCAGGGCCGACTGTGTGCACTGACCTGCTCTGCTTGACATAGTGGACTTGAACATCTATGGATTTGGGCATCTATAGGGGCTTCTGGAATCAATCCCCTCCAGACACCAAGGGTAGTGAAGTGTTTGGAGAGTCAAAAGTTGTATGTGGATTTTCAACTGTGCAGCAAGGCAGTGGGTGGGGCCGATGCCCACAACCCCCACATTTTTCAGGGGTCAACTGTATTTTTTCTTCACATTCCTGGTATTATCTATATGAATATATATTTTATAAAGTTGCAAAGCATAGCATAGATATAATCTGCATTTTCATTTTCACTTAACTTTATATATGAGGGCTGTCTGGAAAGTATCCAGCCATGTAAAATGAAAAATAGAGGCATTTATGGCTGGATTTTTTCCAGACAGCCCTCATAATTATACTTTCCAAATGGGTGGGTTTTATACATTTTTTTCCTAAGAGGTGCAGAATATTCTTCCATGTAAATTCATGTTATTAGTCTATCAATAGATATTTAGATATTTTATTTTATTATAATGGAATACTGCACTCAAGATCTTCCATATAAGCTTTTAATATTTTTAATCAGGAAATGATACCATATGAAATGTAAACTTTTCATTTTCATTACCAATGAAAAAGACCATCAGTGAAATTACTGGACCAAAGTATACTTACATTTTTATGGTTTTTGATTCTAAAGGTGCTTTCCAAAAGAACTGATCAAATTATACCTTCCTCAAAAATGTATACAAATTTCACTATCACATACCAGCATGAAATAATCTTTTCAATACAGTTCTTCTGCTTACAATGGCAGTTACAAATTGGAACCTTGATGTTTTAATTTGCACCTCTTAGATGATTGTGGTGGCAGACAAGGAGGCTGGAGATGGTTCTGTGATTACATATTAATATGTTTAAAAGCATACCAGAATGAGGTACATACGTGTCCACCTCTCAGTGTTATCTGATGTATCACTCCACACTGGTACCTGCTTCCCCAAGTTCTAATGCCTGACATGAGGCAGCGTGTCACACATACTGGACCACTCACAGAAGCCACAGATCCCAAACACCAGGTTCACATAACAGTGGCAGACCAAAAAGTAGGCTGCTGTTTTCCGAAACCACCTCACTAAAATGCAAACGCCATTCCAATGGGAAGAGCAACCTTACTCACTGAGAGAACTGAAAATCCCTTCCACACCCATATGGCCTGCCTTTCACTGGCTATATGAGTTTGGACACCATATTTAATCTTTCCAAGTCTAGCTTTCCTTATCGGAAGAACGGGAACAATAATAAAACCTTCTCATCAGGGTTTTTTTTTTTAAGATTAAGTGAGAAAATGCATATCAAATGCTTAGTGTATGGTGCATTATCAACAGTCAACAAAATGTTACCTGCTACAATTAATAATGATAGCAGTACTAGCAGTAGCTTCTGTTTTCACCTATTAAATTGGACCTTCGGTAAAGTGTAAAAGATGAAGGAATGTTGCCTTAACTAGTAGGAGTTTCAGACTCCACCAAATCTTATCCATCGATTATATCCCTATACCTATTCTACCTACCTACCTACTTACCCATAGATAGCTAGTTAGAGATACAGACACAGCCTTTAAAAATGGACTGACAGTCATCCATGTAATTCACACAAAAAATCTAGCCTGGGCTGGGAATGAACCTGGGTTGTCACTGCCTGGGGAGGCCAGGGACAAAGGACAGTTCACCAGTACATACCCCTACTGCACACCATTAGTCCCGGTAAGAGCAGGGGGAAGAGGTTTCACGAGAACAGGCTGTGAGATGGGGAAGAGCGGCGCGGCCCACCTGGGAGATGAGCAGCTGGCACGCGGCCAGCTCCCGCTCGCTGGCATTCATCTTCCTGTTGGAATCCATCTGCGCGCTCTCAAGCTGTTTGCTGCGGTTCACCAGGGACTTGACCTCCGACTTCATCTTGCTGATATACAGACGGGCCATGGTGAACTCCTCTTCGATGACTCCATTCACATCTGCCAACTGAACACAGGAGGGAATGAACTCAACCACTGTCTACAATATCCAGAGGTTCATGGAGCCCCAGAAACCTGTCCATGGATCCTGAAGATGTCTGAGGGTTCCTGGTTAAGAATCCCTAATGATAGGACTGCAAGCTGAAAAAGATTTCTAAAATGTACTATATGTTCACCTCGAGTTCTCTGAAACCTCAGGTGGAACTTCCTATTAAAACCCTCTACTAAATATAATCATTAATTAACCAGGTTTTTCTTTACAATTGATTTTTAGGATAAAAGAGATAACATTAGAAAAGAAAGACTTTGAAGATTTAAACAGATAACTTTGAAGAGGTACTCCATTCAATGTCTTATACTCTCCAATTTCTAGAACAGCAGCAAGTCCCAGTGTTCCTAACGGTGACCCTGAGTCCCTTTAAGAATGCAAATCTAAATTTCAATTATGTTTTCAATAATCTGCTATTCAGAGAGAGTAGTCCAATGGCTTGAGTGTGTTTCTACAACTAAGGGTTGAAATAAAAAGCGTTGTCTATATAGTCTTCAATTAGACAAACAAAAAATCTAACACATAAGAATGCTGTTACCAAAAGGTTTTCCTTACGTGACCTCTTATTGCTACCAGCCTAGGATTCCCTGCCTCTACATGCCTGCCTCTTCCACGCAGGCAAGAATTTAGCTTATTAAAGATCACCTGAGAATAACAGCCTAAATCCACCTTTAGAGAAGATTCTGGCAGCCAGAGTTCTTGCATGATCTCATATTTGATTTCTAAGTTTCAGGCTCTACTGGAAACAAAAACTGAAGTAGGATACTTGAGTGGGACACCTGTTTACTGATAAGCCAACGTGCTCTTGACGGGCCGCTGCACATTTTATTTAACCACCAGAGGGCGTCCTAGCACCTCGGGAGGCAGAGCACACTGCGGAGCCCAGCCCGTGCACGCTTGGGGGCTTCAACCGGTCCTGGGACGGTGATTCCAAATAGTGTTTCTGATGCTCCACAGGATGCTCCAACTGCGCACGTTTGCCAGTACTGCTGTCATTAACTCACCAGGTGCCTTTTTTTGCCTAGTGAGCATTTAAGAGTTAGGAATATGGAATTGTGTGCCGGTAGCAAACAGGAAGTACGCTAACCAGACAGCGCTGAGCGCCTGTAACTTGGTGTCAACACCGTCCTAAGAATTCCACAACAGCACTGGGTACGTCAGTCTCCATCAACACAACTCAGAATCTATGTTAACAGCAAGAAAGTGTACGTGTACCAACTTCTGACTCCATCCTAATTTCACAGAAGTTCTTGCTAAGACAGTATTTCTGATGGCCAACGACGTGCTTACCAACACCTTCCTCATTACAGAGTCCTTTTATAATCCCATAGGTGGTGACAATGGGTGGGAACAGCCCGCAATCTGCACGTTCGTTTTTGTCCTTTTACCTTTGTGATGGGTTCAACACGGAAAAGACGTGAGAAACTTGGTCCTTAGCCTGACCAGGTAGGCCCTGCATGTTGTCCAGTTTCTCTGGAAAGGCAGGGAAACACCCACATCTTTTATGTGGGAATCAAAACCTACACCAGCTCCTGGGGAGGGTGGGGGGAATGTCACTGAACAACATTCAGGGCATCCTGGGAAGGGACAAACCCTTCCTTCTCTCCTGGGCTGTCCTTAGATGAGGACGCTTTCTATTCTATGTCCAGACCTCACGTGAACTGGGGAAGGGTAAAAAAAATGTATACAATAACGAGCTTCCTCCAGAGTGATAGCTGGGGACTTCTGCCCCCAAACCAGAACCATAATCTCTGAAGCCTACTCTTTTTTTTTTTTTTTAATTCATTTTTATTGTTAGACTTATTGGGGTGACATCTGTTAGCAAGGATTTCATAGGTTTCAGGCATACAATTCCACAGTGCATTGTCAACTTGATGCATAATAAGTTCACCACCTCTGAAGCCTACTCTTGTCCTAGGAGATCTAGAAGGACATTATGAGTCCATGGCTGAAGAGAAAAAAAAAATACTCAAAACAAATTATTTTCACTGTAAGCTTTCTTACCCTATAGGAATTCATATATTAAGTCATGTAAGTTTAAAGTTTTCAGTAATTCCAGTGCCCTGTTATTTCAAAAACAAGAATCAGAGTTTGTTGCTGAAATGTTATTTATAACTCTCCCAAGTCGGACGATGACTCCAACAGTATGTACTAGACTGTGTGATGCAGCACAGATGACTAATCCAGGAGAAAAAGCTGCCTTCACGTGGAAAGGCAGATGCAGCCTACCTTTATCCTCTGCCTATAGAGGAGGAGTCACCCCCACACCCCACCTCCTACCTCATGTCTCTAGAACAGGGAGTGGCTGTGCAAGATCCCATTTCTAAGCCAAGAAAATGGTAAGAAGGGTGACTGTTCACATTCTGAGACACAAAAGTCAAACGAAGAGTAAAAGAAGTCAGTGTGGGTTGAAAGAAATTTAGGCAGCTAATCCACTCGTGATTTACTTTATGTCTATTCTATTCGTTTGTGTCTGGATTCCTGGAAATCTTTGTTTTAAGAAAAACCCAGTGACACAGGGGCATGAAAAGAAGAGGAAGCTCACTAATAATGCTGGATAAAGTAACACTAGGCTTATCTTGTCATTTGTTGGTCTCATCTTGTTTTGTTACCTCAGCAAAATATTGCCCAGGCTCTGAATGTGTTTCAAGACATGAATGAGCTAGGAAATACGGGTTCTTCTGCTTCATTCCTGCTCAGACCTGTTGCATTCTGGAACTGAGAATCAAGGGAGACTCCAAGAGCCTTTGTCACCCCCTCACACCACAGCACTATCAGAAGGGACCTTGTGGGAACATAAAAGATTTTAGGAACCAAAATATAGGATCTCTGAAAAAAATTTCCTACATCAGCTCATTTTCTTGATTTAAAAGAACTGTATCAAATAGTCCTAACAGTAAGAAAAGTATCTATAATAAGTGGAACTTCATCAAGCTAAGAAGCTGCACACAGCAAAAGAAACAATAAAATGAAAATGCGACCAACAGAATGAGAAAAACATATTTTTGAACCATATTCTCTGATAAAGGGTTAATACACAAAATATATAACAAACTCATACAACTCAAGAGTAAAACCTAAACAACCTGATTAAAAAATGGGCAGAGGGTCTGACTAGACAGTTTTCCAAAGAAGACATACAGGTGGCCAACTGGTATACAAAAAGATGTTCAACATCACTCATCATCAGGGAAATGCAAATCAAAACCACAATGAGATCCCACCTCACACCTGTTAGAATGGCTGTTATCAACAAGACACGAGATAAAAAGTGTTGGCAAAGACGTGGGGAAAAGGGAACTTTTATGCACCGCACTGTGGGTGGGAATGTAAAATGGTGTCACCGCTATACAAAACAGTATGGAGATTCCTCAAAAATAAAAACATTTACATTAAAAATAGAACTACTCTGCGGCCAGGGTTCGATTCCCAGCCAGGGAACTACCCACATAACAAAAAAAAAAAAAAAACAGCTACTATATAATCCAGTCTCCTCGCTTCTAAAGAATTTGGAATCAGCATCGCGTAGGGATATCTGCATTCCCACCTTCACTGCAGCATTACTCACAACAGCCAAAATGTGGAAACAACCTAAGTGTCTGTCCATCAATGGATGAATGTGGTGTACATGAGGGCTATCCGGAAAGTATCTGGCCATGTAACACGAAAACTAGAGGCATTTATGGCTGGATTTATTCCAGACAGTCCTCGTATGTATACAATGGAAAAACTTTCAGTCATAAGAAAGAAAGAAATCCTGCCATTTGTGACAAAATGAATGGACCTTGAGGATTCATCCCTCAAGTCAAATAAGTCAGACGGAGAAAGACAAATACTCGTACTGTATGATATCACTTATATGTGGTATCTAGAAAAACTACAAAAGTCAGGCTCAGAGAAACAGAGGTAGAGTGGTGGTTACCAAGGGCTGAAGGGGTGGGAGACTTCATGGACACATGGTACAAACTTCCAGTTACAATATGAACAAGTTTGGAGATTTACTGAACAGCATGGCGATTATTAACTGTATCATATTCTTGAATATTGCTAAGAGAGTAGATCTTAAATAGTCTGACCAGGAAAAAGAAATGGTAACTATGTGATAAGATGAAGGTGGTGCTAATGCTATGGTGGGGTAATCATTTTTTTAACATATAAAATTATCAAATCAAGACATTGTATATCTTAAATTAAATAATATATGTCAATTATATCTCAAAAAAGCTGGGGAAAAAAGTTTCTGTGCTCATAAAGCTAGACCTAGGAAATGTCAGTAGTATATGTCATATAATTTCTCAGATGATGAGATAATCTGGGCTCACATCGTCATTTGGCAAATGAGGGAAATGAAAGCCAGAGAGGTAAAGTGACATGCACAAAGTCACATCGCTACTCCCTTTAGCTCTCATTGCCCTAATTACTGAACCATAATTATAACAAAACACAGAATGATTAAGAATATGATGCTGTATAAGTGAGAATTATCAATGAACTTAACTAGTTCTGAATGAAATTAACTAGGGCATCCAATGTCTGGGATCCAAAAATATCTTTAAAACATCCAGTTGAGTATTTAAAAATAATCTCAATCATACTTAAGATTCCCAAAGGTAAGGACCTTTTTTTAAAATGCTGAAGCACCTAGACACTCCTTGATTTCATTAGCATTTTTCATCAGCTCTATTTTAGAACTTAGCATAAAAATATCTTCCTTTATCGTTATCAGCAGCAGGCACCAACTTCCCATAAATCAACTAACTCCACCTTCCTATTTCAAGGGCCATTTAATCACCCCAATGTCAAAAGTTTATAGCTCAACACCAATGTATGCTTCTAAAAATTCTTCCAAATCCTCAAATATAAAAAGCACCAAACTGGAGCTTAACAGGGTTAATCCTATGGTATCTGAGAATTCTATGCTAAAATTAGATTCATTCGTAAAGATTTATGAAACATTCAGTTACAATAGATGTTCCATGAAAGATGACTGAGTTTATAAGAAGCTACAACATATATACTCTAAGCCTAGAGCTTTCTCTATTTCCCAGAAATGTCTATAACAAAAGCTATTTGGGGAGCCTTTTCTAGCACAATCCCACCACACAATCTGAGTGTTCCCACAAAACATGCTCATATAAAATTCAACCTTTTAAAAGTCAAATGGCTAAATTCAAAGAATTTGGTTTTAGGGACTTGTGAGGTGGAAGCTGAACAATACACCACCACTCCCTGGCTTGATTAAATCCACACACATTTATCAATGGCTACTCTGTACGAGGTGCTGTGCTATAATAAAGCTATAGTAATCAAAACAGTATGCTATTGGCATAAAGATTAGATCAGGAAAACAGAAAGGAGACATCAGAACATACATTAAAACTCCAAAAACTGTGCACTTGAAGTAAGTGCAGCTTACTTTATGTCAATTATACCTCAGTGAAGCTTTTGAAATGTACCTATCTTATTTTTCAATGGCATCCCTATATTATGGCAAATTATTAATTTTTATTAGCTGAATAACTTTATTTATTCTCTCTTTTCTCCTCATTCCTAGTTCAGGGACAACTTTCTACCACCTCCATTCTTCCCACCTGCCATACTTCCTTGTTATCAATGGCACCAATGTGAACAACTCCAGGAGATCAATCATGGTTGGTTTAAACAAATTCTAGTAATCCTATTTCTCTGTTTTCCCAGCTTTCCTTGCAGTTTAGGGTGAGCATGTGACTCAAATCTGTCCAATCAGGTACAAGGGGATGTCTAATGGACTTCTAGGATATAGTTCCCACCTGACTGAAAGTTGGCTGCCTTTCTAGCCCATCCTGACTTGGATGTAGTTGTGTTAGAATGTGATGTTTGGTGCTATAGCAGCTCTCTTGCTACCAGGAGACAAAAACCTACAGATATAAAAAAGTAATACTCCAAGGAAAGTAGAAAGGAAATAAAATTTTTTTAAAAGGCCTGCATCTGTGACACTGTTGAAACATTGCACCAAACCAAAATTTGCTTCCAAAACTTTAACAAGCAAAAGAATGGCCTGAAGAGTATCTTACAAAAATGCAGATTCTGATTCAGTAGGGTCTGAGGTGGTCCTGAGAATCTATATTCCCAATAAGCTCCCAAGTGACAAATCACAACCTGAATAGCAATATTCTACACTTCTCATACTGTGAATAATTAAAGGTGGCTTTGTTTTTAAGCCACTGTTAGAATCCTATTACTTTCAGCTAAAAGCTTTCCTAATTCATATTGATTGGTTGGGGAATTTTCACTCTGTTGGGTTCTCATAGAAAAGGAGAAACACAATTCTGGGACGAGAACTGTTGCTTAACCTAATTCCAAATTTCTGTGACATTCACATGTAACTTTGAGGAATAAGCCAATATACATAAGGCGAACCAAAAACTGAAGATAAATTCCTATACTTGAAAGGTAAAATTTTTCTCCTCTTCCTTACCCAAACAATCATTACTTAGTCATTCTATTAATATCAGCTCTTTGTTCATACATTCAAATACTACCAAGCACGCAGCAGATGCAAGCACTGTACTTAGTACTGGATACTTAGGAGAATAAAGCAGACCCTGCTTGCTGAGGGTCATGCCATTATACAAGCAGGTAGAGAGGATAAAAGAAGGGCTAACTTACAGTCTTCACATCATTGGTGCCGATAATTCCACCTATCTCCCCCAGATCCTTCAACAGTAAATTCAAGATCTCAGTCGCTCTCTTTTTCTGGTGGTTGCTAAGTTCTTGGAGCTGGCTGAGCTCTCTCTGTGTAGTTGTCAATGTAGTCTAAAAAACACATGTTAGCAACAAATTAAAATGGTTGTCCATCAATTTCATACATGCAGCAGTTCAAAAAATAACAACATAATGCGGGATGGAGTTCTTTTATCATTAGATGTGATTTCAACATAAATCCTTTTAAGTCAAACTATAGTGTAACACTGCATTCTTTGATAAGAAGAGGAATTTGTCTTGGCCTGATATATCTACATATTAGATGACAATTTCCAGGTTAGTGAAATAAGTTATTAAAAATAAATAAAGCCCAAAATGAATCCTTAGGTTTATAACATTTAATCACATCTTCCTACCTACCAGATGTTCTTTGTCAGTCCACATTCTCCAGGGTCTACACATACCTATGAGCACCCTCATCTTCACTCCCAGACAAACCCGCTCCCTCAACCACTTTCAAATTCCCATCTGACTTCAGTCTGGAAGAGCCAGAGGGACATTGATGAGTTAAAAAAAAAACAAAACTTAGAAAAAGCCTTCTAATCTTCAGTGAGGTTGAAGTGATCACTCTTCATCTCTTTTTAAAATTAGTCAAGTTCAACAAGAGAGGGCTACTAATATATAGAAGAAGTTCTATTTTATTACCAAACATTAACAAACACATCCATATCTTTTCCATTCCTCATGTATGTTAGCAAAAGGTATATATTTTTAACTAACTTAGTGAACTCTGAACATCAACAGAATAGCCATCTTTTGGTGTCTTGGTATTAACTCAGACAACAAAGAAAATAATTCCCCTAAACCATGGAGCTATGGAGGTTAATGCAAAAAACATTATGCAATTCTTTCCATTTCAGTTATTTTACTACAGCATTTTTTAATGAACTGACTAAAAATAGTAATCTAAACAAATCTAGCAATACTTTTTTTTGACAGAAAATGAGATCTGCATTATGAAAAATGGTTTATATTTTTGAGAAACAAATACCAAGGACCAGGTAAGATATCATGTAGAAAACAGTCAGCAGAGAAAATCTAAATCTCCCCCCCTTTCCTAAGTGATGTCTGATCTGTTTTTCTGTTTTTGTTTTGGTATTGTCACTGCTTATTTGCTTTTGTTTTTAAAATCCACAGAAGCAATAGTTCCCATCTTGGGAAGTCATTAAGAAAGTCTTCCTTCAGGGAGTTCCCTGGTGGCGTAGTGGCTAAGGCTTCAGCGTTGTCAACGCTGCGGCCTGGGTTCAATTCCCAGCCAGGGAACTACCCACATATGTAAAAAAAACAAAACAAAAAACAAGAAAGTCTTCCTTCAGACATTGAATTAAGAAGTGAGGAGCCTTTTTCCTCAGCTCTGTGGTCAGCAGATTAGAGCTTTTCTGCACCATCTGCTACTTCTCCTTGCCCAGGAGGACTGGATGTCTTCCAAAAAGCAAGTTGGGCACAATCCCATAATACCAGACCATTGGGCCATGGTGCCAAGGACAGTTGCGTAAAGACTCATTCAGCTTCCCACCACCCATTTTCCAAGTAGAAAGGATAAAATGGACACATCCCACCACCAGCCACCTTGCCAAATGCTCACTGGCCCTGCTGCCACAAGCTCACTGTGCAAAACTTGCACTATCTTTCACTGGGAGAATCTGAACAGTAGAAAATGTGCAGACTGAAGCACTAGTTTAAAACAGGACAACAAACCAGGACAGCTCAGGTATGGGATAGTACAGAAACTGTGGGAGAAACTGGATTTCATTCAGGAGGGTATAAACAAGAAAAGTGAAATCCATGCCTTCCATGGTCACCCACTCTTGCCTACTGATATAACATTTTGAGATTTATTTATTGATATTGTAGCCAATGCACAGGTCCATGCTAAGTGCTTTAGGTAAATTGTCATTATGGCTTATGTTATTATAGTCATTTTTAAGGATAAGAGAATAAACACTCAAGAGGTTTAATGTTTCAACTGAGTCCTAATAGATGCAAAATAAAATATTTAACTAGGACTTTTTTGGCTCTAAAGTCTGCACTCTCTTACTATTCCACAAGGCATCCTGGGTAATGTTCTAAATCCCATGGATATAAAATCGTTGTACTGTGCAGTTCCAGGATGAGTGGACAAAAGTCACTTACATAAAACATTTCAATTATTGGATTTCAGAGAATGCATCTAAGTCTAACACTGAAAAACCGCTCAGCCAACTGCTTTCCCATACAGAATCTGTCAACAAACATCCTTGTAAGTACAGAAATGGCAGCCGAGGTAGTCCCGCCCCTACACACAAATGCTCCAACCGTTTTCTGGGCCAGCTCATCTGTCAGCTGCTCATTGGCCCTGGTCTTGTCCTCCACTTCCTGGGACTTCTGGTCATAATTGACAGCCAGCTCCTCCAGGGCCTGGAGGACTTCTTTCACCTCATCTTTGGCTGCCTCATTTTCAATCTGGAGACGTGTCAGCTCCTCTTGGATCTTCTCATAGTCTCTTCTTGTGGAAGCTAAAAGCTGGGGAAATGAGATGGCATGGAACTGGTGAATCTACTGTTCAAGTGTTTATGTTCTGCACTTTATCCAAAATAATTAAATAAAAACAGAAAAAAGAAAACAAGTTGGAAAAGCTCAGGATGACTAGAAATCCTACTGTATATCCATATACTAAGTTAAAAAAAAAATAACATTATTTGAAAAATCTGTTTCTTCTTTGTTTTTTATTCCCCCCCCCTTTTTAGTTTAAAGCTTCATAGGCTTAACTCAAACAATTGATTACACATTAAAAGCACCACACTGTGTAGCTGCCTGGCTATTCTACATGTTTAACAAGGTATGGGGGGAATCATTTCTGAGGATTATAATAATACTTGCAGGGCTTTTTAGTATTATCATTATTTCACATTGTAAAATGGTCAATTGCAGAGTCAACCAAAACAATAAAAAAGGGCAATCATCAATTTTTCTTAATTTTCATCATGGATATATAGAAAGATATACCCTAAATATTAAATAAGTTAAAAGTGAATGACCGGGTTTGAGGATGCTTTCATTATCTTTGTCCCTACTGTATTTTCTGACTTTCCTATAATGAACAGATACTGCCTTGATACTACAGAAAAAGAGAAATACTATGAGTTTCAACTGTTAACAAAAAGGAAAGTAGATCACAGGCAGTTATACAAGTTGGAAATGCAAAGGAATAGAATGGGAGCAAGTGGGCAGGAAACACAAAACAAATGCAAGACTCCACTATAGTTAGGAAGAAAATAAATTAAATACGCTTCATATGATTGCAAAGGCATACATGATCTCCCTGCCAACGGAAGTGTTTGGGCAAGGGGCGTAATCATAGCACTGGAGAGATGAAAGGGAACAAAAAGAAAAGGAAGGAAATGTTTATAGAGAGAGTTAAGTCTCTGGAAGAGCTGGGACTGGGGACATGAACCCAAGCCACCTGCTAAAATTGTATCACATGATCCAATCCGTAGCATTTTATTAATAGCAACAAAGCAGAAAGCACCTTAAAGTCAAAGAGAAAAAAAGATAGATGGTCACCAGGAAAAGAATTACAAATCATTTATGTTTGATAGATGGGCTGTCTATCCTTTGCTTAGGTTCCTGTTTATAAAATACTTGGCAAAAGGCAACGAAATAACAGCAATGACTGGAGAACTGAATGTCACGAGGGAAGCTGAAAATAATTTGCCTCCACTGCATCACACATACACTAACATAGTAATAGCATTTGGATCCCTTTCCTCTTTGCTTTCCCTGCTTCGACCTTCTACTTTTTTGTTTGTTTTTCTTATAAGACAGCACAGGAACATGATGTATATCAAAAGATATGAGCCAGCTCATTTGCAAAGCCAAAAAAGGCCAACATGGCAGGAAACAGGGGTGCTGGGCACTGGGGCTGAGGAGGAGGACCTTCCTTGCCAGGCTACCCAGCTCCTGTCTCCATTCTTCAAAGACTAAATGTAGCAATGTAACCAGTTACCTGACTCTCAAAATCCCAGAATGCTGCAAAATCAGACACTTATTTTCTAAATTCAGGCAAAATCAGCTTTTAACAGACATTGAAAGAAAAATTACCAAGAAATTTCCAAATGACCCAATGATTTTGAAAAAAATTCTTTACAAATTATATTTCTGGAATGAACATCATAAACAAAGCATAATAAAAGAACTTTGTAAAAAAAATTTTTTTTATTGCGAACTTTACCTCATCCTGATCCAACATCTGTTGTTTCAGCTTTTCAGCCAGCTGGCTCTGCTGGTTAATTTCATCATCCTGGAACGAAACATCATGTTTAATTCTTTTTGGTTAGTTGTGTCATTATCGATAGCCTGGTTTCCAGACAATAGTCGGATACCAGGATGCCAGCTGTGAGCGTCCTAATAAGATGAAGGGAATGGTATGATGCTTCCTCACCAAGGAGAGATTGGGTCTGAGATCTTGATTTGATTAAAATACCTCTTCACACACCTTTGTCAGCAGATGAAACATCTGGGTATTCTGGAAAATACAATATCCTACTCATTCAATTCAATCCCTGCTATTTCAGAAATCACAGATCGAGGGTTTGGCAACTAAAAGGGACTCTGGAGCTCTCTCTACCAATTCAAACATGGTAACAGTGAATTCTTAGCTCCAATAATAAGGCAGTGAATTTCTAACCGTCTGCACTATAATATATTCATGTCCCAAATCCTGTCAAACACATCAGTGACCAGGAATGCTGACACGTGATACGTAGGAGAGACCAGTATTTCAACTTCAAACCTCTTACTTAGAGAGACTGGAAAAACATTTACTAGGGAATTAATCTTTAGCATACGCAGACCTCCCTTTTGATCATTAGAAGTTAAGTTTCTTACCAATTAAAAAAAAAAACCTCACAGAACATGGGGGTACAGAAGTGCTCATCCTCACTTTCTGGCCTGTCACTTTAGTGGGAAAGGACCTTCCCACAGGCAAATTCATTCTCCTCACTCTCATTTTCTGCCACTAGGTGTTGCTGCCACAAAGCTAGACCTCCCTGCCTCTCTCCGCCCGTGCAAACGCCTCTCCCTAGACACCGGCACCCAGTGTCCGAGTGCGGGCGAAGCAGCAGGCAGATGCCACCCAACCGCATGAGCTCAGTATTCGCTACAGAGACTGTCCTGGGTTCAAATGCACATGTGAAGCACGTATAGCCTGTGGAGAAACACAACTTGGCTTCACCTGTACCCCCGCTTAGAAACAGGGGAAAAAATCCTATTTGATGACACATCTAGGGTCTAACCCCCAAGCCGAGAGGGACTCGGTTCAGTGTGATTGGGTCCCTCTGTGTGCCAGCTGCTGCCCAGGTGTCTCCATCAGCAGCCCGTGGGGAAAAAATCCTGCCTGCGCTTTCTGCCTTTTGCAGAGGTGAAATGAGGGAATATATTCAAGAGCCTGGTTAGCAAATCTTGTTATTAGCAAAACCTCAGTTTTTCCATAGAACATTCTCTATCCTAGCTGGTCGTGTCTATGCATACATTTAAATCAGATTAACGCTGTATCACAGCTAATGCTTTCCACAGAACAAGAACATTCTAAAGTCAATATTACAGGATTTATACTTCCTTTTCCTTTTTGTAGTACTAATACATCTTTGGGCCTTAATTCTCTCCTCAAGTAGATCTTGTTTCTACTAAACAAGATCAGATTTCTGGCAGGAGACTTAGGGAAATTATACCAGAGTGAAACTGCCAAAAAAGGTACTTCCACAACCAGGAGACTATTTTATAGGACTAATTTTCTCTTCTGCTTCGTAAACTTAGAATGTCAGGTACCAGGAACAATTTTGTGTTTATGTTCCTAAGCACATAAATATTAAACAACTTAACATAAAAGACTCAAGGAGTTTTACATCAGGAGTTGCCATCTCTTCCCCTGGGACATATAAGCAGCAGCTACAAGTGATATAAATCACAAGAGAAGGAAAAGCGGTGGAGCAAGCGCTTTGTTCATTTCAAGGCCTGGAGACACAGGCTTCCTCCCCGACAGGTGACAAGGTGAGGTGATGCAGTGATTTTTGAGGTACAGTGAGAAAACAAGGGCCCCTAGTCCCATCTGGAAAGGACACTGTATAAGGACATGAATCACTGTACCGGAGACATTTCCAGAATGACACTTACCCTTTATTAAGGCAACTGCTCTAAAAAAGGAGCATAGTCCATTGTGATTTTTTTTTTTTAATTTTCAAAACTTTCAGAATAAGATGTGCTATGCAGTGTATACCTACCATTCAAGTGCATCTTGTGGAACATATTAATGCATGGTTAAACTGACACTATTAAGATCTAGACCATGCATAACAGATTTTAAAGCACTTTCTAGAAAATATTCTTGTACTTGTATTTTCTTACACATGAAATAGGTGAGTTGGCAACAGGTCACTGGTCATCTTTAATTATAAAGATGTTTTTTGTAATGGTAATCAGTGAAATAAGGTTCAACTTACATTTTAACTTGTACTTAGTTCTTCTCGTACATCTCCAACAGTACAGTAGTATTGGAGGAGTAATGGGGAATCAGAGAGACAGTGCCAACACGAGTTTGCTCATCTTATAACTCTGCTTTCAGCCTACCTCTGAACCACCACCCCTCTGATAACGTGACTTCTCCCTCAAGCAAACAAGGAAAGAAGATAGAAAAGGAAGAAACTAAAATTTATGGAGCATCTGTTATGACCAAGAAACTTTCAATCCCCATTGCAACCTTTTGAGGTAACAGACATAAGCCCCATTTGGCAGACGAGGAAAACATCTTCAGCAGGGTAGGTAGGTCATCAGCTCAGGTCCCAGCATGATTACATTATAGGTCTAACTCCAAAGTGCATATTTTCCCATCACACAGCACTGCCCTGGGAGAGCACCTGTCCTTAGATACCAGGAGGGACAGCACAGAGGGATAGAGGGAATGGCTGGAAGGAGACTGCGTAGCCTTTCTCCCACCACATTCATTAGGGTTGACAAAGTCCTCACTTAAAGGTGTAAGGCCAAAATGGGACGAGCAAGGGACTGGGAGTGAGAAGATGTGGAGCCTCACTGCCATTCTGCACCTACGGACGATGTGAACTTGGGTAGGTCATGTAAACACCTTGGGCTGGTTCCTCGTCTATACCTAGACACTTTCTTCAGCTCTGCCATTCAATAATCTATGAAGGTACCACATTCCAATTCAGGTATTCTCAAAACTATCAAACCACCTACATTATATCATCAGAAGCATGAACTACCTTCTAGAAACTTTAAGAGGAGGACAAATAAGAATGACAGCTGATAATGAGAATGACTATGGGTAGCATTAGTGACGTCAAAGTCACTAGCTATGGTGCCTCTAAGGCTAAGGCCTTTGGGCTCAGTTCTCTCTCATATCTCTCAGCATTACCTTGTAATGGACCACAAGCAAGAACCTTAAAATGTGTGTTTTACAGGGTTTCCAAGGCATATGCTAAAGGAAAACGGTATGACAGAAAATGTCCTCAGCTGGTCACTAGGAGGCAGAGGTACCCAGGTCAGCTCTGCCAGCTACCCCCAAGCCATGGCATTGGCAGCACTCTGAGCTCGATCCTCATCACTCCCTTTTGGAAGCTGGATTTGAAACTTTAAAATCTTTCCCACATCAATGAAAGCGCCTCATGCTGCCCAGGTAAATGACCCCATTCTCAACCGTGGCAGGCGTCTATTCACAGAGGACAGAGTACAGAATCAGGTTATCACCGCTCATCCAGGATTCTTTGCGAATTACTAAAAATGAACCCATCAATTCTAAAATGAGGGGGAAATGCAGTATGTTGAATAATGCATTTCTTTGGAGAAATCAAGAAATTGGCTATATTGGAAAGTCATTATTGATCTCCTTTTTCTCTTAACTTTGAGGTTTTGTGTAAAATAACCTGGGTAGAAACAGAAAGGGAACAGTACCTCAAGTGTCTAAAGGGCAATTAACTCAGCTCTCATCGTATGAAAAGCTTATTAAATATGGCACCAGAAGGGTAGGGTCACCCCAGTTTAACACCATGGTTATAATGCAAACTTCCAAAGTCACAATCGCAAAGCAGAACTAGCTTCCCTCGAGGCTGCCAGTCAGTCACATATCTCTTGTAAAGGTGATAGCAGCCTCTGAGCTTTACTCCAAAGAGAGAGGCCTATAAGATTAATGGCAATATTAACATAACAAAGCTGTTACATCCTAGCCAAAGGTGTCCCCAAGCAGTCTGAACTTAATCACAGTAGAAAAGATTAAATCAGGTTAAAAAACGTCAGCAACCTTGGTGAAACCAACGGATAGAGTTTAGAATATTCCAAGGGCAGTATGCCAAGATCACTGTGAAACATCAATTTAATTTCCTGCGCCTCTGGGATTCCTCATCCAACCTCCACTGGAGATGAATGATATACAATGGTCTCCAACGTCTCTTTTCCTCTATTCTGACTTGTGCATTGACATGACTGCTTGAGTCCCAAAGGTTTGCCATAAAACTGGACATTCCTAATCAGCATGCTCAAACTACTTCATTCCAGAGCACACCCCGGAAAACAGCTTTACCAATAAGGTAGAAGCTGTCAGACCACATGCCATGGGTTCCTCATCCCAGGACCTTAGAGCTACATCATTAAAGCACACACTTGAGTTTCGGGAGCCACCACTCTTATCCCTATAGCTGGGATTATTGTTGGAGTTTCATGGAGGTTGAGAACAAAAGAAGGTAGAATTAAACAATGATCACGCACACTCATACCTGCTGACCCCCATGCTCATGCAGTGATCAGCCCCAGTCCAGTTTCTAAAAGCGAAGATTATCTGTCTCTCCAGGCCAACATTCCACTCTTTCAATAAAACTTCCATGGAAGTTTCCATTCTACACGGGAACTAGACTTAGTCAAGTTCCCTGAGTCTGCCCAGTTAAGAGAGGGGGTAACCATTAGGACTATAGGACACAAACATCAGTCTGCAGCCCTCCATCAGCAACGGGGGGCTTGAAGCTGCTTCTGCTCAACAGGTCTGGGACCTGCCACCTCTAGCGCTTGTCCCAGAATGAGGAGACTGCAGTCTCTGATACAGACCTTATCATCCAGCTGTCTGTAGAGACTGGAGATCTCCTCGTCGTACTTTTCCTTCTCTTCTGCAGAGATGGCGGAGACAACAGGAACAATATTGTCAATGATGGGGGTGTTATCACAGGGCTCCAGAGTCTTCTGGTCCTTAGCACTGATCTGTTCATCCTCAGGCACAGCTTCTCCTGCAAAACACAGCCGAGAGTTCAGCATGCAACCCTCCAGGGGCCATTCCCGAAACAGTCACTCTCACAAAAAAGACACAGAGGACACAATAAAGAGATGTTGTAGAGAGTTACAATTTGTGCTTTCTATTTGATAAGAAAGGTCTTTAGTTAATTGACCAAACCTGATCCTATCAACCACAACAAGCTCTTAACTAATCCAACTTGCAGCGAGACCCAGAATTTTTTCCTACACTTTCCTTTTGAGGAATATGTGGGGGTTTTACTAGAATCATATTCGCTCTAGTGATTGATTCAAAGGGAAACAGACCTCTGAGGCATCCTAATTACCAATTAATTAGGTTACTGTTTCATTAATAGAAAACAGTCACATCAAGGAATAAATTCACCATTGTTTGATAGGACACAGTAGAACCCAAATCCTCTGAATCCAACGCAGAAAGCCAGGGTAGCCATGAACTGACACTGCACAAACACACATTCCACGACCACGCTCCCCTGTCGGAAGTCAGCATTAATTGGAACTGCTGGAGAGTTCAAATAGAATAAGATCCTGTGATGTCCGCTTGCCCCAGGAAAGAAAACACAGCCAATCTAGAATGCCATGCGGAGCCCCTGCGTACCCCTTCTCAGCTTGCAGAGCAGTGATGGGCCTTCGGAAGAAGCACTGCCAAACTTGACCATGCAAACAGAGGAAAAAGGTGAAGTAAGTCTTCAAGCTGGCCGGTGGCTCTCCCCAGCAGGAAAATTCACCTTGCAAAGACAGACTGCATGAAAAGGATTCCATGCAAACCATGTGGCCCAACTGAGTCTCTCAAATATTTCCTTGGAAAGCAAACCAAACCCAAACATACTTTCCCATCACAATGTTTACCATCAACTTCACACTCAGTTTGCTACAATCAGCAAGTGTCTACAACGTTCCAAGCTTCACTCCATTTCTCAGCCCATAAAATGCACTTTGTGGAAATTCCCCAGGAAAACTATTCTGAGCCAGAAGGAAGTTCTTAGAAAAAAAAAAAAAAAAAAAAAAAAAAGAGGAGACAGAACTGAGATCCTAATCCGAAGCATCATTAACAGTATATACCATGCCTCAAAAACCTCACCTGAACACCATAAACCTTTATCTTAACATAATCAAAACACTGTGATGCATTAGCTTTGCTGCTTAAGAGTCCATTATCATACTTGATGACCGCAAAGTGGTACAGAGGGCCTCCACGTCAAATAAAAGTAGCACCTAATGACTTCACTTTTATAACACAGTTCCGTTTCAAATAGAAACCTGAACCAAAACCTAGAGTAAACTATTACTTTGTTGAATACAAAAGTGAGCCAACATTTTTTTTTCTTCTAAAGCTTATAAACTGTACCATACGCAAACCTTTCCTAAAATTATTGACCTGAAATAAAGCCGGAATAGCAGAGTAGCCCTTGAACTGAACCTGAATTAAATCAATATTTCATTCGGTTCCAATTGCTGGTTTAAAACATCATCAGCAATCTTAGTGTGCAGATTGGATTTCATCCAATTAAAGGGTCTATATTCTCTACAGTCTGCTCAACCCCTGGGCCACAAAAGTAGTATCATGTTCTAGTACATGAGGATTTTGTTTTTTGCTCCAAAACGAAACAAAACAAAAACATGTATATGAGGGCTGTCTGGAAAAAAAAATCCAGCCATAAATGCCCCTATTTTTCATATTACATGACTGGATACATTCACACACACACACACACACACACACAAGTTCAGACAATTAATTTCACGAATTTATCCTAGAAAAAGTGCTACATACCTCATTGCTAAATATCACTATGGTCACCTTGGAAGTACTCCCCTTGGGAAGCTATGCACTGATGCCAGTACCTAGTCCACCCTTCAAAGCAATTTTGGAACTCTTTTTCTGGAATGGCCATCAGAGCTGTCATTGTGCCCAAAATCTGACAATTAAGTTTGAGAACTTGCCACCGTGCACTTACGTTAGCAGCACTGTGCAAACAACTCAGTAAGGTGTCATAATGTAAATGCACGGTGGTAAGTTCGAGAACTTATAATAATTGTCAGGTTTTAGGGACGACGGTTCTGATGGCCATTCCAGAAAATGAGCTTCAAAAGTGCTTTGCAGAGTGGACTAGGTGCTGGCATCGGTGCACAGCTTCCTAAGGGGAGTCCTTCGAAGGTGACCACAGTGATGTTCAGCAATGAGGTATGTAGCACTTTTTCTAGGATGAGTTTGAGAAATTAATATCCAGTCTTGTATACGTATTTTTCGAACCATAGAGTACACACTAAAACTTGAAAATTCCTCCTTCATCCAATTCTGTTTTTTTCTCCTGACAAATTCACCACTAACACTTTGGCAAATGTCCTTCCTCTACTTGGATCATGACTATATTTCTAATTTTTCAGTTCTAGCTTCTGGCATTTGTGAACAGGGCAATCCAGTGCAATATGAATTTGACTGTGCAGCTTAAGCATGATGGTGAAATTCTTAACTGAACTAGAACACCAGCCAAAACATTATCCTATTATCCATAGATCAACTCACCAAGTCCACAGTAAGATACAAAAACATCTGGAAGAGACATGTCTCTGTGTTCTTTGGTTCCAAATGGCCAGAGAGGCAGTGATAGCATGAGGCTGGTGTGAGCTAAGGAGCTGCCCAGGGTGTGTTTCATTTAACTCAGTGGACAGAAGCAAGGAATGATACCCCATAACCTAGCAGCGAGTGACCTGTTTTAAGTAAAGTCTCAGGCTTGACTGCCTCTACAGCTGCCCCCTTCTCCCACTGAAGAGTTACAGTGTCATCAAGTACCAGGGTTGTCCCAGACTAGGGAGGTCCGACAAACTGGCCAATGCAGCTACAAGGTACCCTGAAAGTGATCAGTCTACATAAACATCTGCTAAGTCACACACTGCTCCTTTCACAGATCTAATTAACCGTAAGCTCACGTCCTGCTTAACCTCTTGGTTTGCTTTTTGTTAAGGAGAGGAAATGATAATGCATTTAATACAGCACTGTTCTTTAAAATAGTATACGTATTGTAAAAAACAAAAGAGTGCTATTGTTTCAAGTCCATCTCTTAACCCCTCTTCTCCCTGACAAATTGTCAACTTTTTTAGACTTTGCAGATAAATGATTATTTTTACTTATTCTGAGATTAGTGTTTCTGGGGTCTTCACAATGTCTTTGTGGTTAGGGCTCATTTCCAAAAATAAAGCACAATACAACTATGGAAGCCCCTTTCAGGTTTATTTTTATTATTATTATTAAGACAACATTTGAAACCTATAGCAGACTGTCTGGTTTCCCTTGAAGAAGTCTCTGAATCAAAGCATCAACATGTCTCCCACAAAGCTACATCTAAACAACCAGCTCTTCCCAGTTTACATTCTAAAGGTCAGGCAGTCAGGATTGCTTTTTGCAGCAGCCGTGCAGGCCGAGAAGAACAAAGCGGCATCACACAGGAACAAAAGCAGCAGGCATCCGTGGGAGAGCACAGCTCCTGCTCAGAGAGGAACCAAGAGCTGGTTTGCCGCTGCCCTTCAAAGGACCGAGAAAATGACTTCCAGAAGCATCCCTGCTAACTATACTGTCCAGCTCACAAACACGTCTGGGGATTGTAAATTCCCAGCACTATGCACGACCTGACACTAGGCAATCTGTCTCCATGGCAATCTCACCACTCTAATGGAGAATATTCCCTGCACTGCAGACTGAGTCTCCCAAGGAGCTCCCACGAGGTGATTATGGAGTAACTGATTGTAATAGGGAAGACAGCTGCAAACAAACGCTGGCGAAGTAAGGCCCTAAAATCTGGTGATGGGAGAATGGAAAAGGACCGCCAAATAAAGACTGGCATCTATTTGTATTTTTATTCTCCTTCTTCACATTAAAAGCAAATTTCTCTTAGTTCATCCCTTGAGGCTTCACACTTGCTGTCCATTGGGAAAGAACTTATCATATTGTACTGATTTTCTAGAATGAAAGCACCCTTCCTCCTAACTAGAAACCTTCCTCTCTTTTAAATAAGCATTCTGGCATTTCCTATTGTCAGATATAATTACCTTTAAGGACTAAACAGATTTGTGGGTACACAGGAGCATTTGCTTGGAGCATACCTATAAGGTTTGCAGAGCATTTTAATTATAAAGTGAACCCTCTGGAGGGCATAAATAACATTTCTATGAAAAGTAGAAATTCATCAATTGCAATAAACAAGAATGACAGACTAATCAAAAATTCTTGTTAGGGCTATTATTTAAAAAGTCTAAAACAGGCTTTTTGGGTTTTTTGTTTATTCAAAAAAAAAAAAAGAAAAAAAAAACCATTAGACTGCCAGTAATTCATTAAAATTTCACACATGAAATAGCAACGAGCTAGTTACCCTTTTCATAACTTGAGTCCCTACAGCCTCTGGAGGACACAGAAAGGTAACTGCATTCTCTCTGCGATTCCAGGGCAGAGATTTGCTGGTCACTCACAGCTTCCGCCAGAAACCACAGCGTAGCTGGCAAAGGAGGTGCTTTCTTTTAATACCAATTAAACAGGCCCAGTGGCAGACGTAATGGTAGGTAATTTCTATATCAAAGAAGCTGAAGGGAAATCTTTAAGTTGCCAGATGGATAAGAGCAGCTGGCTACAAGATGTCATTACATAAATGTGAGCTTAAAAAAAATTTTCCTTTATGGGATTATTTTGCACGCAAATAGCATCTTTCACCCTCGTTCCTAAAAATATGGTAAGCTGCTTAAGACAGTCTCTAATCCCTGCTAGAGTAATTTTCTAACAAACTGGTCACAAATCTGCACCTCCTTTACATTCCTAACCTCTTGAATAGGCCACATCATTCTCCTAGCACTCAGGATTTCTATTAGTGTTTGATTGTGCTCTCAAAAGAAGGAAGAAGACCTAGCAAATAAGATCTCTCAAATGAAATGCTAACTCCTGAGCTTCTACTGTAGTAATCATGAATCTGAGAGGGGAGTCAGCATCTTCCACACATTTGATGATAAAAGAGCAAATTGTATTCCAACCGTGGAAGCTGAACAGTTTCACAATGCCCCGACCAGACTCGAGGTTACAGATTTAACTGGTTAGGGAACTACGCCTGCTGGCCTGGGAGAACAAATCTGCTTTAGGCAGTGCCAATTTTTCCATGGCTTCTCAGCCCTGGGATGAGACCATTTTTTTGCATGACGTCAGTAGATGAAGTAAATCTACATATACTGTTATTTAATATTTATGGATTTAATTATTCAAGAGATGCTGTAGATAAGCCTCATTGTCGGGTCATTACCGTGTGCTCCTGACACCTGGATTTTCAGGGCTGGCTTTTCTGACTTAAACCCCTAAGTTATCATTTATCAAAAGGCAAAATTCAAAGACATATCAGAGAAGAGGGCCTGTGTACAGGCTAATCTGGCGGTAGAAGGGAACTGTGGACCACCCCCACCCCTCTCAAGCATCACTCCCTGGTCCTCCAACCCTCCCTCCCCATCCAACCCATAGGAGTCTTCCTCACAGAATGAGGGGAATGGGACTGTGGTGAACTGAGAGCCGTGACGCACTCTGAGTCCAACTACCTAAACCCATCCCCATGTACAGGATTGTTCGAGTCCTTTCGATACATAGGGTCAAGAACCAACAGAGCTAGGAAAAAATCTTGTTTCTGACAATTGCCTACTCTACCTATCTGTCCTTAAGCAAGCAGGCTAAACAAATTCCCATGAGGCTTAAGTTCCCAACAGAGCCTCCAGATGCGAAGAAAGACTGTCACTCGATTTCAGCCCACAAGATGTCACTAGCAGATTGGAGTGGACAGGTGTTGGTTTTCAGTCACTTATCATCCATTCTGCTAACAGCACCTCAGCTTCCTAAGGAGGAGTTACCCCTCTCCAGCACAGGCAGTCTTGGCCAGACAACACATCGCTGCCCTGTCCTTCCCCAGCTAAGCACAGCATCCAGCATGGCTATCTCCCTTCTCTCCTGAGTCTCCACCATAAAACGCAAGAACAGGACAGCCATTCAGAGGGGCTCATTCCCGGTGTGGTCACCGTGAGCCCCAGTTCCTGCAGCCTGAGTCGGGAGCAGCCCCAGCTTCGCTGCTTGCCTGGTTTCTCAGCTGCTCTTGGTTCCGTGCATTTCCCACAGCTTTCTAACGCTTTCTGTTTAAGCCAGACAGGGTCAGTTCCTGTCACTTGCAACCCAATGACCCCAACTAATGGGGAATGGGAGCCAGGACAGGGGGCGGCTCTCTTCAGTCCTTCTTTATACAAAGAAGGTGTGGCCTCACCTTAAGCCACCATGCACATGCCCTAAGCCATCATGACTTAAGAACAATGACAGAACTGAATTAGGGCTTGGTGCAGTACACATGTTCCAAGTCACAGGCCCTATTCTGAGAATCAATGTTTTATTCTGCCCAGAGAAAGACCTGCCAGGTTTGCATGCTGAAGTAGCCCATGAAGCCACAAGGGGTCGAAAACTGGCAGAGAAGGGGGACAGCCTACAGGCATGTAATAGGATAGTGTTTCACAACTTCTAAATAACGTTGAACAGGGAACTCTCTCTCCTGTGGCACAGTCCCATTGCTGCTAACTGTATCAGACACACTCCCTTCGCTTATTTCCATTATCTGCCTGGACCCGATCTGCTACTGAGACATCATGTTATTTTTCCTTTCCTACTCCTTTGTATTCCTATTTCATTCTAGTTAACAGCAAATTGGAAAACACACACACACACACACACACACACACAGCTTTTCCTCTGCTGCTACGCTCCTCTCTCACTTCCCTACAGCTGGAGTACAGCAGGGCAGCCAAACTTTTAAATTATAAACACAACAAGCAAGGAACGAGATCTCTTCCCCAGGGGAGAGGACATACTACTGACGACACTCCTTTAATCTGTTCAGACCGCAATGTGGAAATGCCAAAACCGAGGAATTGGTGAGGTGAACTAAGTGGCTGCCTCCTACCAGCTCAGAACGTGTGTGAGTGTGTGTGTGTGTGTGTGTGTGTGAGAGAGAGTGAGTGTGAGTATGTGAGAGTGTGTGTGTGAGAGTGTGAGTGTGTGAGCATGTGTGTGTGTGTGTGTGAGCGTGTGTGAGTGTGTGTGTGTGTGTGAGTGTGAGAGTGTGTGTGTGAGAAATTTCAAAAGGAAGTCGGAAATACCCTGCCACTTGGATTTTAGTAAAGGGCACTTCATCCCAGCTCTCTAGCTGACACAAACCAGCCTGCCCTCATGACCACGTCGGATTAGGACTGATACATGGGGACACGGACGAAGGGCTTTCGGCCCCTTCTCTTCCCGTGATACTTCTCAGTCATCCAACTGATCTAAACACAAACTACTAGGGCTTTGTGTGGGCTGCACAGACAATGGAAAGAAGATAAACTGAGGAGTTAAGCCCCCAAGGTTCAGATCCCAGCTCTACCAGAGACTAAGTCTCTTTGGGTGAGTCTTCTACCCTTTCAAAACCACAAGGGCTATTTGAAGATTGAACACGCAGCCTACGAACATAACCCACAGCCTGAAGGTTCTCGCTGCGTGTGTGATGTACACTTAACCCTTGAGATAGAACTTCACTCACAGCTGGTTACGGGACTACTCGACCATGTCTGCACCTGCCTGAAATTTATAATTACTAGAGTTGGTTCTCCACATTTAAGAACTTTTGCTTCCAGAAAAAAACACCTTTAAAATCCAAATGTTAGCTTAGGAGGAGAGGGGAGCTCTGCAGATATCTATCTCTTCTCCCATCACAGCACCACACCCTCAGAGCTAACTTGACATTTCGCCTGGCTGTCCCACGGGCACCTCACACGCCCCCTCTTCATCTCCCTGGTCTGCACTCTGGTTCTTCTCCAGTGCTTCTAGTCTCAGTGCGTGGTTCTGCCCTCCATCCCACTCAGCAAGCCAGAGGTTGACTCTCTCTCTCCCCGTAGCCAACTCCTCACCAAGCCGGGCTGATTTCACCTCCTAAGTATCTCTCTGCTCCACCCATCTCTCCATGGTGCCAATACCCTATCTCTATTCAATGACCGAAATCTTATCCCTAGATGACCACACTAGTTTCTGGCCTTTCTCCCATCCTCTCCAGTCCATTCTCCAACACAACTGATGGATCTTCAAAACTGCAAATTTTCTCATATGATCTGCAGCTTAATATCCTTACATGGCTTTTCATCGCTTTCATATAATGACCAAAATCCTAAACAAGGACTGTATAGCCCTGCAGGGGTCAGGCCTGCCTTCCCCCTACACTCATCTCAGGCCAGTGCTCCCCAACCCCAGCTCTTCACACTAGCCTTCCTTCCCCCACCCCTCAGGGACATTGTAAATGCAGCTGCCTTCACCTCCACTCAGACTGCCACCTTGTATCTGCTATGTTGTCTGGCTTACTGCTTTGTTTCTCTCAGATCTTACTCCCTGTAGCACTTACTGGGGAAACTGTCATTGTCTGGTCAGTCAAGGTCAGGGCCCCCTGTTGTAATAACTTTTGGCACTGTGTAAGTTCCCTTTTTGGTATGCAGCACAGGCGACCATCACATGCTTATTGATTCTGGTTGGAGTCCACCTCCCCCATGAGACACTAAGTCCCAAGAGGGCAGAGACCATGTCTTACTTGCCACCCTTTAATTTCCAGCACACGATTAAAACATGTTTCTTAACATACATCTACGAAAGTCCATCATGTGCCAGAACTCATAGATCAGTTTCCCCAAATTGTGGGACTTAAGGGTTCTATGTGAGATCTTACCCTTTAGGACCTGGAAAAAAAAAAAACAACAGTAAATTTCTGAGATCTGCAAGGTGGATACAATAGGACAAAAAGTTAAAATGACGCCAAGTGCAAAGGCCAAGAGCAGGGAGAGAGCGCCCAAAAGAGATGCGAGGCATGAGGTGGGTTAGGCAAACGGAGCCGTCGCAGTCCCGGAGGACGGAGTCGACTGAGGGAGGGAGAGTTGGAAGGTGAGAGCTTGGCGAGGGAAAAGTACAAAAGTATAGAAAACAGTAAAGTTAGCTGCCCACAGTGTTTCTAAGGCCAGCTTCCCCTTCCCTTACCAAAAGTTCCTTACTAAATGTTCCAGTCGCCCAGCAGAGAACTGACCCGAGAGGATCCCCGAAATAGAACAAACGTTCATACAGCCGCTCACGCCTTGCCAAGCATCCCTCTCCACTCTGCTGCTCCTGCCAAATGGCAAGGAACCATCCACCAGCCCCAGGTGCTGAATTATTCAATTATTCTAGCAGCTTTCAAAACACGTATGCAGCTAGAAAATCTCCTCGAAAAAGAAAAGAATCATGTTATTTAGGCTACTAGGTCATTTCTTGAACCTCTCTTGAATCCTCGTTTGTCACAGAACTGCTTTTCAACTGAACAGCAGCTCATTGACACCTCACCCTTCCCAGCACAAAGCAGGGGCAAACACATAATCCTCAGACCATCTGCGGCTAACCCTGCAGTCACAAACAGGCAGGTGACCTCCCAGTCCTGCCCAGCAGCCCTCGGGCTCCTACACTTACCCAAGACTCAGGTCTGCTGCAGCACCTGTAATAAATACTGAACACAACAGCTAAGGGCATGAAGAACAACCTCCAGCTCTCCACCCTCCCTCTATACACACACCAACCTGCCTTATTTCAGAAAAATGCAAACAAACCAAGACTTCTACCTTCTAATTTCCATCACAAATAAGCTGTCTGAAATAAGCTGTCTGAACTTCAATCTGGAAACCCCTCGTCCACACCTTACCCACCGCCTCCCCACCCACTGCATGTCGGCTCTCTGAGATATTTTCTTCGAGTAGAACAAACCAAAGAGAATGTTTCGGGGAAAAAGAAAAGCTAGTCACGAAACAAGCCTTTAAGACTCCATTTTAGTCCAGAGCATCTCCAGGAGCTCTCTATTTCTGGCTCTGAAGAAATAGAGCATGAATATATGAGTTGAGCCAAAAGGGAGTGGGGGGAAATATTTACCACAGGTGACTTTTAACCTCAAACTCATGTACATAAGAGAGAATGACATCTTTCATTGGATCAAAGCAATCTGAACTGCAATCTCAGGCACTGCCCTCTAAACCTCAAATACAGTTTCGAGAGAGCAAATTACAGTAACAGATAGAGGGCCACCTCACTGGAAGCAGAGTGAGGCAACCTTGCAAAGAGTCACTTGCCCATACTAAGAATGTGCCATCAGCCAAGTGATGGGGTTGGGTGGGGCGCTCTGCTAGGGAATGAGAACACTTATCTGCTTGTTCACACGGGCTGTTGCAGGGCAGGACCTCGCTGTACCCTCACCCCTCTTTCCCAAGTGTCCCGGGATGCCCACAGGCATAGGAAAAGGAGGGCACCCTCTCACACCCCATTGTTCCTCTCCTTCCTCCTTACCATTTCTCCATCTATGTAGCTCCATTTCCAGATGCTGAATAACATTCTTCAAAGTCTTGTTCTTCTCTTTCTCTTTTTCATATTTTTTCTTCCATTCTTCCGCTGTCAGTTCCAGGTTCACAGAGACTGTATTCTTGATGGTCTTAGCCCTGGGATTAAAAACACAAGGGAATGATTCTGAGCATAATTATTAGCATTAGCTAAATCCCTTTCACATCAAAACACTGGGACTGGGGGAGCAGCATGGACCCTGTGACTTTAACTTACCACCCTTCTAGCGGTATTAATGGCACTGCTACTGCTACGGCTCCAAACTCACCTTTTCCTTTCCTCCTTTACCTCCGGCCAGTCTCTAAATCAAATGGATTTTCATTCACATTGTCTCTCAGGGTCACCTTTTTCTCTATTTCCCGTCACCATCTGAGTCTGTGCTCTCAGCCTTGACTTATGGTTATAGCCTTTTGCAAACATTCAATATTCTCCTTTAAGCATCTTCATACCACTGCCACACTCCTCTTCCTAAACAGAGTATCTTTTCAATTCAATTAACATTTATGGAACACAGGATACACCAAGACAAATGAGACGAGGTCTCTGGCCTCTTAGAGCTTGCAGTTTCTCCTACCAATAACACACAGACTGAAATAACACAATCAATTGTTTCTCTTACTCACATTTGGTACCAAGAATCTGTCCTAATGTGGGGGATGCATGTTTGCATACGACTCCAGGGCCAGGCAAGTCACTTACCTGAGTCAGGCTGCCCAGGTTGAAACCACAGCTCCCTGATGAGCAGATGCCCCACACCCCCACCACCATCACAGCCAACTTTCACCATGAAAGAATGGAGAGTCACAGTTCTCAGGTCATCCCAATTTTCAAGAAAAGTCAGAAATTGAGGTTTTTATTTATAGCACCCAGTTTAAAACAATTTTTCAAAATAACGCATGATACAAACAACATGTCTAATGGCCACCAATTTGCCATTTTTATAGTATAAAGATGGAGTGACCTCCTAGGGTGTATGGCCAGGGTGGGGTTGGGAGGGCTGATGCCACTGTGGATGTTTGGACAGTAACTCAAGGGAGACTTGTGAGAGAGCAGAGGCAGTGCCAGCTCTAGCTGATACTAAAAACAAAGACATGACTCACGTCCTTATGCATAGCAATGAACACATAAGCAGATTTGTCTAATTAAAAAGTAAATTGACCGTAACGAAATTCCACTTATTACTTACTTTTTAAGAAGGTAAAAACTTCATTTAAAAATATGAGATATCTGGTTTTGTTTGTTATTGACTTCCTCATTTTAAACTCCCATCAGTTTTTGCACAGTCATATCTGCTAGTACTACCCGATGCAATTTAGGTTAATTACTGTTGTCATCAATTGACATTTTGGACAGGATTTCTATTTCAGTGAAAGAAATTGAGCAGTCCTTACCAGCACTACAGATGTCATTCTAAAAATTAATTCCTAAAGCAGACAACTAAATAACCCAACTGTCAAAAGACGAGTTAAACAACTTCGATGTAAGACTTCACTTAAGAATTAGTATAATTCTCCCTAGTTCACTGCAGCTTGAGGCTGCTGTCCCCAGAAGCATTTCAACTAATTTTTCAAACGGCACCAATTTTATTATAACTTTAAAGTCTATGCTAGGTTGACACTCTCACCTTGCCTTCTGACATCCTCAGGCGGAGTCACGGATGTTTCTCAGACACAAACACTGCAGTATCCATTATCAACTTGGCAAATCAAAGTGAAAAACAACCCATGGCTAAAAATGCTTGTGGGCTCTTAAGGGTACACTTTTTTGTTGTTAAATTTATTGGGGTGACATTGGTTAGTAAAAATTACATGGGTTCCAGGTGTACAATGCTACAGTGCATCGTCTATGTGCTGTGTTATGTGTTCATCACCCAGAGTCAGTTCTTTCCATCACCTTATATTTGACTCCCCCTCCCTTCTTTCCCACCCACCTCCCTCATACCCTCAGGTAACCACTAACTATTAAAGTATTGAATGTGTCCATGAGGTTTTGTTTCTTTGTTGCTTTCAGCTTTGTGTTCCATATATGAGTGAAGTCATATGGTTCTTATTTTTTTCTGTCTGGCTTGTATCACTTTGCATGATGATCTCCAGGTCCATCCATGTTGTCATAAATGGCCCTATTTCGTCTTTTCTTATGTCTGAGTAATATTCCATTGTGTATATGTACCACAGCTTCTTTATCCAGTCGTCTATCAAAGGATGCTTTGACTGTTTCCATGATTTGGCCACCGTGAACAGCGCTGCAATGATTATTGGGGTACATGTATCTTTGCGGACTAAGGTTTTCAAATTTGGGGGGGTAGATGTAAGGGTACACTTTGAGGCTACCTTTAAAATTATCTCTCTTGATGATCTCTAATGATACTAGAAAAACAGAGCCTCTATGCTGTACTCAGGCAGGTTTAGCCAGCAGTACATTTCTGTGAACAGCAAGGTCATCGCTGGTGAAACTGGTCCTCATTCTCAAAGTTCCTTTAAACTGTCCAGAAAATTATTTTTCTTCCACTTCTGTAGTAATCGGAGTCCTGGCAGGAAATAGAAGGCCCACTCAAATTGCATAACTTGGGAAGGGTTTAACAAAGGTATGGCAAGGGTGCTGGGAAATAACAAGAGATAAAGGATACCCCACATTGGTAATGGTGGGGGAGTCATTACCATCCTCACGCTGAGGAGGGCCCAGACAGAGGGAGCTGAAAGAAGGCCACCCAATGGGAACACCAACCAAACCAAACTGCCCCTGCAGGGAGCGGGCCAAGAAATTAATGCCCTGACCTCTCTTCTCCTGATCTCCTGCCTGTGTTATCTCTCCATTAGTCAAACTTAGGAAAGGGAGCCCATTGTGGTTATCCAAACAGGTCACTGTCCCAGGCCCCAGAGCAGAGCAGAGAAGGTACAGAAATGATGCAGAAGAGCAGATGGAAAATAGACAATTCACTCCTATTTAGAACTCAGAACAATGGTGGGAAACCATGTCTTATATCATTGCCTCAGATTTGCCTCATACTTCTCCAGTCATTAAAGGTAGACTATGAAGAAACCACACAACACTGATAAAGATGTTCAATCTCCCCCCAAATTATCCTACAGATTTAAAATAATCTCAAATAAAATCAAGGAGGTTTGCATGTGGGTATAGAAATCAAAATCGATAAGCTGATTCTAAAATTCGTAAGAGAAATAAAGAATAAAAAAGAATAGCAAAGATAATTTTGAAGAGCAAAGTTAGAGAATGGAATGTGAACATTTACTATATAATCACAGTAATTAAAACTGATTCCAGAAACTTTGGAATACAAGTAGAATGGATTATCCAGAAACACACTCAGCTATATAGTCATCTGATCTATGACCAAGGTGGCCATACAGTAAGTACATTGGGAAAGGATAGTCCTTTCAATATATGTACAGTACTTGGGGGAAGGGGGTGACCATTATCCATTCCCCCAATACCATATACTAAATCCTATTCCAGATGAATCATACACATAAATGTAAAAGGTAAAACAATCAAGCCTCTAGAAGAAAACAGGAGAGTATCTTCAAGACCTTGGGATAAGCAAAGATTTTAAAAACAGGACATTAAAGAAAAGATAAACTTGACTTCATTAAAATTAAAAAACCTCTCTTCATTAAAAGTTAACATTAAGTTAAAATGTAAACCGCCAAGTGGGAGAAGATATGCACAATACTTATATCTAACAAAGGACTTACCCAGAACAATCTCCATAAATCAGTAAGAAAAAATGCAGACAAACAGTGAAACAACTGACCAAAGATTTGAAAAGGCACTTCACAAAAAGAAGCAACAGAAACATTCAAAAAGCAGGGACATGACATCATTAGTCATCAGGGAAATGCAAACTGAAATGACAATGAAGTGTTTCTACACCCCCAATAGAATGGCTAAAACTTTTTAAACTGATAATACCAAGTGTTGATGAAGCTGTGCAGACTATAACACTCAACTGCTGGAATACAAACAGAATGGATTACCTGGAGGGAGTATAAATTATACCAATCATTTTGAAAAACTCTTTCATAGTATCTACTAAAAGCTAGTAACTCTTTCATAGTATCTACTAATATCTCATATCTATGAGTTGGCAACTCCACTCCTAGGTATACTCGGATAACCAACAGAAATGAGAACATATGTTCACCTAAAAATAAGACAGATGATGTCATAGTAACTTCACTTATAATAGCCCCAAAATGAAAACAAATCAAATCTCCATCAACAGTAAGATAGATATATACGTGCTACATTCATACAATGGAATTCTACGTAACTATAAAAAATAACACTACCACTACACCTAACAAGGTAGTGAATTTCACAGATACAATACAATGTTGCATAAAAGAAGCCAGATATAAAACTATACTGTATGATTTTATTCATATAAAGTTCAAAGATAGGCAATGGTAATCTGTGCTGAGAGAAGTCCATACAGCATACTTGAGATTTGGGTACCGACTGAGAGGATGCAAGACAGAGGTTTCTAAGATCCTAGTTGGTGATTCATGTGTATACACATTTGTAAAAATGTACTGAGTTGCACACTGAAGTTTTTGCATTTTACTATACGTGTTATATTCAATAAAAATAAGTTTAGAAAAATGAGATCCTTAAAGAAATTAAATCAGATACAAGAATTTCTAGACCATGGAATAAACTAGAATTACTAAGACTGGTATTGAATTTCTGTGTCTGGAGTTACCTTTTTAAAGTAGTACAAACATCTTTGAAAAGTGGAATAAAGAGTGTCTCAGTCCCTCAATCCCTTAAGAGACCTAGGATAAAAAGATGATGGACATCTACAATCTCTTTTGCTTTTAACCATAAACTCTAGGAAAGTTTATAGAATAAAGGAGCCTAATGATTAGGTTCGATCTAATGTTGCCACTCACAGTTCCCTTTCCTCCTGTGTGAATGTTTAGCTCGTTGCCATCATTGTGGGTTAGACAGTGATCTGTTTTCTGACTTTGTCACTTTAGAGAATATTCATGTGTCCTCCAGCTTTCGTACTCTTTGCTCTTTTATTTTGGAATTTTCCACCTACTGGCTAGCTATAATCACACTAAACAGCATTATACCTGGACTCTGCTCAAACACAGGGAATCAGCATGGATCCTGGGCACTCAAGCCTGTACACGGACACAATTGAGGGATCTGTGAGCACACGGGTATACAGGTGCGCATTTACTGCTCGGCCTTGATTCCAAGAGAATTTCAGGTAGCTTACAAGGAAACATAACACTGACAGGAGAGTGGAAATTAAGAAATGTTCTGAAGGCAGGTTTTATAATTTTGGATACCTGAAGCTATAAAGTAATACTGACACTGCTCAGCTCTGTAGTTCATTGAAATAGGAAAACAAGCCAATAATCCACAGGAGCCTTGCTACTCGTTATCTATATGAGTCAGTGGGTCAATCAAATGTGGTAACATCTGATGAATCCAAAGTGACCTGATCAAGCACAAAGGAGAATGACAGTATCTTAGGTGTTCATTTCCAAAGACCCTCAGGTTTTTTAACCAGAGCATCCAAACTCTGTACAGAAATACAAGGGCTGTCTGGAAAGCATCCAGCCATGTAACATGAAAAATAGAAGCATTTATGGCTGGATGTTTTCCTGACAGCCTTCATACATGCCTGTTATAACCATAGCAGACAATGAGGAAAATCCTAACCAAAGGCTACTTAGGGGAAGAACCCTAATTAATCTTAGGTTTATAACCTAACAGCAAGACCCACTTAGCACAAATGAGCCAATTCTTAAGGTTGCAATGATCGGAGTTTCTGTGTTACAAGTTTTCTTTGTTTGACCTGGCTTCAGAAAATCAGCCACTACTTAAATAATGCATAATCTAGGTTTGCCCCAGATAGATCTCTTTTCCCCACAGGGAAGGAACTAGGATCCAGTTTTTAAAGACCTCAAAGCTAATGAATGTTAACCATCTTTGGAGAAGGCAGACCAAGCACAGCAGAGAGCAGTCCAGCTTCCATCTAGATTCCCATGCAGAGACAATGAACCCAGAAAAGGATTCCATTAGACATATTCCATTGAAAAACAGAAGGAGGAAGGCTCTGCCTCCCTGTCCTTGAGCATTCTGTTATTTCCTCTTGCTCTTGGTCGCCACCACTGAACTTGCAGTTTATGTATTCAAAAGCATAGCGCCAGGCTTCTAAGACTACTGATGGTGTCCATGTCCACCACCTGACGACAGAGGCATCCTCATAAACTGACACTTGAATCAAATCCTTACTGAATAAAGTTCTAGAACCACTTGGTTCACATCACTCTGTATCTGATAAATCCCATTTCCACTCTATTCCTTAATAATTGCCTAAACTCGTACTTTCGGGCCACAATCAGTCCTAAATGATATACAGACCATCATGGGAATGTCATCTAGTTATCTTACCCTCCTTGGAAGAACCATGCAGATGTTTGTTCTTGGTACCTTCTCACCTCTTTTTTCAGCATTTTCCTTCCCTCTCCATGTTCAAGATAGTCTTGGCATTTGACTTGTCTCACCTGTGGCCTGTGAGCCACATGTGGCCCAGTATGGCTTTGAATGGGGACCAACAAACATTTGTCAACTTTCTTAAAATATGACAGAAAATTATGCATGGACTTTTTTTTAGCTCATCAGCTATCATTAGTGTCAGTGTATTTTATGTGGGGCCCAAGACAATTCTTCTTCTTCCAGTGTGGCCAGGGAAGCCAAGAGGTTGGACTCCCCTGCACTAGACAACTCCATACCTTCAATGCATAGAATAAACATGTAATGCGTGGTTCTGCACTGTGAATGGTATGTGAGAGAGACTGAGCTCTTCCCACTGTGGAGTGGGAGAGGGTAATTCAGCATCCTTCTCTATCCAGAGAAACAGGACCAACAGGGTACCTATAGGTACGTGGATGATGGTCAGATGAATGGATAGATATTCATAGATAAGCAGGTATCCTATTACATCTTATATGTATGTACCATACAGCCTATGATATACGATACACCTTATAGTTATCTATCTATATACATCTATCTGTCTGTCTGTCTATCTAACGAATGTGGCTCCCATGATTGTGGAAACTGGCAAGTCTGAACGTCATAAAGCAGTTCAGCGGACTGGAAATGCTGGGAGAACCGATGTTGTGGTTTTGAGGCAGAATTTCTTCTCTGGCGAACCTCAGATTTTGCCTTTAAGGCCTGATTAGATGAGGCCCACACATATTATGGAGGGTAAAAACCTTCTTTGAAAATTTTTTTTTATAAATTGAGGTAAGACTGGTTTATAACATGTACGTTTCAGCTGCACAACACTACGAATGGACATCTGCATACGCTACAGCGTGCTCACCACCAAATGTCTAGTTTCCATCTTTACAATGGACCTCCTTTACCCATTTTGCTCTTCCTCTAGCCCCTTCCCCTCTGGTAACCACCCATCTTTTGTCTGCCTCTGTGTTTGTTTTTTGTTAGTCATTCGTTTTGGCTTTGTTTTATATTCCATATACGAGTGAAATCCTAGAGTATTTGTGTCTTTCTGTCTTATTTCACTTAGCATAATACCCTCAACGACCATCTATGTAGTTGCAAATGGCAGGATTTCTAATGTGCTTTTACTTAAAGTCAATTGATGGTAGATATTAACCATATCCACAAAATACCTTCATAGCAACACCTAGATGAGTATTTGATTAAAAAATTGGATACAAAGCCTAGCCAAACTGACACATAAAACCATCATACCTTTTAATCCGCTCTGAGTCCTAGTTCCCAGATAAAATGCCCAACCTTCTTCTGGAAACAAGACTGCTACCTTCCCATTTCCTGGTAAAGCCATTTCCCTGCTCATGAGTGGAGGATGTACGAAAGGAAAAATGAAAAACTTTACATGTTGTCTTTTGAATAGCTCTACTCTCCCGAGAAGCATTAAGGAATGACCAAGCTGGATGAGAATTTGGCATCTGGTTAAACTTCTGTAATCCACAGTATTTCTCCCTCCAAGAACAAAAATGAACTCTGATGGTATCTCAGCAACAGGCCCCACAACAGGGGGTGATTTCGAGCTTTCTGCAATTTATATCAGAAGTGTAGCCATGCGTCTCCATTGGCCAAAGAGTTCACTCGAACCCTGCAGGGAACTTGTACCGTGCTCTGGTGACATGAATTTTGCATGCACACCACTCAGGCCTCTGGCTCTGCCTAATCCAGCTGCCACTAGACTGAGCAAGCGATGAAAAAAGAAGCACACATCAGGAAAAGAGCAAAGAGTATTACTTTCCCTAAATTATCAATTCTCCTTCCACATTCAACAGACAAATAAAGCCTTTGAATTATTCATGCTGGATCAATCAAAACTCTTGATGCCAAAGATGTGCTAATTCAGGCCTTCTCTGAACAACTGGTCTGCTCCCCTCGGGCTCCCCTTTCCCTCATTACCACCCCAAATCAAGGTACATTAAATAGGCTTCCAAGATAATTGGGTGATTTGAGCTCATACTGCTGAAACTTATAAATATCCTTTTTGAACAGTGCTATAAAAGTACTTAGTAATTAAAGACTAAAAAATGAAACGCTGGAAGCCAGAAGAGAAAAAAGATCAATGAAAGTGCTCTAATGTGAGTTCCCCATCCCTTAGCGCAGGAAGTGTTCAGCTTTCCCACAGAGTCCAGCTTTTTGGCTCTCTGCTGCCTGGAAATTCAAGTGTTGCCTTCTCAACCAGATTAAAAGCTCTTTGAGAACACAGAAAACGGCTTCTACTTCTTTACTAACACAATGCTGGGCATTCAGGGGACTTAAGGGGCCAGGCTTGACCAAATAGAAGAGCCAGAATTCATCACTGAAACCAAGAAACAGACATGGTGAACTTTTTCCTTTAAATTCCAGTACCTAATCTAAAATCCTGGGGAGTGCTGACCTGGTAGGCTGCCCTCAGGCCTGTGTAGACTCTACCATGTTTCTACAGCTTCAAAGGATATACTACTGTTTTATTCAGAGCATCAATACAACATAGCCCAGCAACAAATATGGACTTTCTTCCTGTCCTTGAAAGAACTGCATAGGAATAACTAAGGAACCTCATGCTGCCCTAAGGTGTGGCCATCCCTGCAATAAGAATATAATGAACACTCATTACACTGAATTTGAGATGTGCCCAGGAGTCTTTTCTGAGTTCAAAGTACTTAATCTCATTAGCTATCAGATGCCATGTCTAATCCAATGTTCAAACTCGTGCCTGCTGTGTAATTGGGTTCAATGTGTATATTTAACAATAAAGCAGGTATTGGCCCCATAAAGCAGTTAGATGTCCTTGAAGAATCCATTAACCAACTCCAAGATAGAGAGAAGGGAACAAAATCTCACACTTCTAATAATAGGCTGGAAAACCAAATTTGTGGACCTAATGGTGTCACAGTCCAGCAACTGCCCTTATATATTATGGAATCCTACACAATAAGCATTAGCTTCATCTGTTTATTCATTTGGCAACATTTACTTATTGACTACCTCCTGTGCACTAGTTCTGCTGGGTGCTTGTTTGTGACAACTGATGCCAATAATAAACCTAGTTTCTGCCCAGTATGACTCCGATACAAGACTACAGACCAACCTATTTCATTTGAAAACATAGTTGCCGTATTTTTTATTTCCTGGAATCCCAAGTTATCAGCAGTATTTTTTTAATCATTCATTCCAGAAACTTAATTCTAACTCTACTTCATTCAATCCTGTTCCTTATATTATAGTCCTGTCCTGTACATTAGATTACATTCAGCCCAGTCCTATCCATTACTGTGACTTTTCCAAGCCTCAATACATCAAATTGTTGAAGACTGTTGAAGATGGAGGAAAAGGGGAACTTGTAATCAATTCCTGAAGGCCTAGGACATGCCAGGCTTTGTGCTAAGGAAAAACTGAAACAACTCATTTAATCCTCCCAACAATTCTTAGAAGTAAGCATTATTATATTTCTTCCTACAGGTGAGGAAACTAAGGCTCAAAGAGAAGCAAATGAGAGAGAGAATGGGTCAGGGCAGAACTTAGCATAAAAACTGGAGTTACTGACCCAAGAGGGCTGTGCCCCTCAAGGTTCCTGATCACGCAGCCCACATGTAAGAGGCTGTGGGTCAAACACCAGAGTGTCCACCTGTGATATCTGACATGTTTAGTCATTACTGGCTGTGTGGTCTCAGGTATGGTACCCTAATGGCTCTGAGCCTAAATCTCAATTTCACTCACCCTCTGTACAAAGGTGAAAGAATGCCTATCTGATAGAATTGTTGTGAGGATTTTGACATGCCTGGCACATATTAGGTCCTGAAAAAAACATGCCAGTGAAAATGACTGCCTCATGAATATCAAAAGAAAGAAAATAATCATTTGGACTTGCACCTAAAACTTCCCATAGATAGCTACAAATGCCCACTAACAGTGTCAACCTCGAGACAGCCCAATGCCTCAGGATGACTCTGGCTTGCAAAGGTTCAGATTTTTTCTTTGCAGGGGGGCATTTATTTTTAAAGTGATATTTCCTTTATAAATGCATTTGTTGCTTCTTTGCTCCAACGTGTCTTCTGAGGAAACTGTCAAAGCTTAAGTTTAAGAAACCAGGGGAGCAAGGCAGGCGGGATGTTCAGCACAGTATTCTATATTTCCCATAAACAGATACCAATTTATAGGTATCCTGTGACCCTTGAGAAAAGGAGGTGTTATCTTATTGCAACCCATTGATTTAAGTATTTAGCTGATCAAGGAGGAGATTTGAGAGGAAGTAAAGGAACCAAATCCAGTTTAAAAGATATATTAGTTTCAGTGTAATTATTATTTCTTTAGACATCCTACAGGTGACATGACTACATAATTCTATGTTCTGTTGAGGGCTCAGGAAATGACTGGGATTTTACATAGTTCAAATAAGTCCCACAATTTCCCATGCAGAATGCCCAGCCCCATCTGTCCTTTCTCTAGGCATTTTAAATGATTTCTCAGGGATAACCACACAACACGCTCCAAGGAGGAAGGCAGGAAGTGCTCTGTGCATCCCTACAAATGAGGCAGCTGAAGCCAACAGGGAACTGGCCACACAATTGTTCAGAATTGAAGGGAATGACGGCACATCTCCCATCCTCAGGTCTGGGCTCATCTCACGCAAAACCACAGCACCCAAACACGCTAGGAATTAGCACCTGAGGTAACCAGTGGAGAGGATGGAGCTAAACACCTGAAAGGGAGGAACCATGCCTGAGACAGGTTAGGTCACTAAGGGAAGTTAGGTCCCGAGTAATGTGGAAGGGTGGGTGAGAAAGGAAAGCAAGGTGTGAACTAACTCGCACATGTGAAGGCTATTTTAGGATTACTGATGTGTCTGCTGCCTACCTATTAACACTTCCCAGACATCTAGGAAATCTTGTTTGGATATTTTTGAAGGTGAGAAGATGGCTGCCATCTACACTTTTCCTCAACATACATTCTATGACTCCTACCCCCAAGGTTAGTATGAGAATTCCTTTCCCCTATTTTGATATTTATGCAACTACTCTACATTCATCTAAGTTTCTGGTTGTTCCATCAGAACCTTTGCAATAGATCCCAAATATTGGAGTTAAAGGTAACTAACTAGCAGTCTTGGGCTGTATAACACTTGAATCCTATGAACTTGAGTCAGACAATTCCGTAAGGAACAAAAGTAACACTCCACTGAATTATCATCACACCTATAGGAAGTTTGGGTGATTTTTTTAAACATCATACCATTGATTGGCATATCCCCACCCATTATTTTAAAATGCGATTATTCCCTTGGCCTCAATAAATGATGCCTCAAGTTTACAGATCACCTGTTAGATGCAATTTAGTGTCAGGGTGCTTGCCCCCTCGCTCTTATTTCCTCTCTGCCACTGACTCCTAACACCCACAACCCAGCTCAAAGCATAAGTAATGGCAGACTGCACTCACCTTTGCCCAAACATTAGTGTGGACTTAGTCTCGGCTTCATTGAAGACAGAGGGGGAACAGCAAATGACAATGGTAGTTCTACAGTTCCCACCCAGAGAGTCCTGAAGAATCCGAGTCATCTTGCTGTCCCGGTATGGCACGTGTGTTTTCTATTCAGGAAAAGAAGAGGCATAGCTGTCACAGCCCATTCAAAGAAAAAACACAGAGGCAAGCAAGTTAGTGATGGGGACACTGGGCTTAGAAACACGCCTGGTTTGCAGATCTTGCCATAGTTCAGAACGCCCTGTCTGGGACCAGGGTCACAGCAAATCAGCATCACCATTCACACATTTTAAAGGACTAGAACTCCCAGCAAGCAGGGTGTCCACAGCCAGGATTCCCTCTGTCCCATTCCAAGCAAAAACAAGCAAATCTCTGGGGTGTGTGGCAAAGAGAGCACATGAAACCCAAAAGGCAACTTGTTACAATACCATTTAATAGAGGGGGACAGGATCACTTACTGTCCCTTCTGCCAAGGCAGAGATCACGTTTCCAAGAGCAGACAAAGACTTATTGATATTTTTGGCTTCGTCGAGAACAGCTCCCTCAGCCCCAGTTTTGCTGACCTACGAGGGAAGAGAAAGCGGTGAGCCGTGCGGGACAGCGAAAGCACAGAGCAGAGCATTTCCGTGCACAGGAGGGCACAGGGACAGAGGGGGGGGACGAGAATCCTCCTGGAATGCAAGGGAAAATAAAAGTAAGTAAAAATCACATTGATAAAACCTTCCCTTGTGCCTGAGGCTGGGGATTTGTTCGCTCTCGTTGTCGTGTTCCTCTCAATTAGGTTTTAGGGAAATGGCTGAAATGCCTCAAGTGGTGAAGCTGTAGATGATTCCCAGGGGGACCTCCATCCAGGAGAAGCAGGCTTTAAAAATGCCGTCACCATGGAAAGCCTGAGGCAGGGACACCGAACCGCAGTCCCCACCCAGGAGGGAACTCGGGGGAAAGCGTGAAGACAAAATGCTGCCCTGGCCACAGTGAATGGACACACCCGGGGAGCGTAAACCGTGAGCTCCACCTTTAGGCAAAGGACCAGAGGTGGTGGCGATGCTTGTCCAGACTCACTGCTCCTCCCCAGCAAAGAAAAAAGGAACAATTATCCACAAGGAAAAATACGCTTTTTGTTCATTAGCCCTTAACTTTAATTAAAATTCATAGTTTAGATGAAGAACTAGAATA
Organism: Lyroderma lyra; assembly: GCA_004026885.1. Taxonomy (NCBI): domain Eukaryota; kingdom Metazoa; phylum Chordata; class Mammalia; order Chiroptera; family Megadermatidae; genus Lyroderma; species Lyroderma lyra. Next base: position 215,776 of record PVJL010001542.1, read on the forward strand.
ATGTTTAAAATCAACTTCCAAAGAAATCACATTAACATAAAGGTAACAAAATGATCCAGAAGAAGTTCAAAAAAGGTGCAACTTGTCATTATTGCACTTGGATGGGATACACTGTTCAGGGAGCCTCATACTTAGGTTACACAAGGCCAGGAAGAGGGGGCAAGCAGAGAGGATAAACCCCTGGGTAGTATTTACTCTGGATGTCAACCCTCCGGTGGCCTCAAAAATATTAAGCATTTTCAAAACATTCAATTAGAGCTCTTTACAAAAATGGCTGCTGTGTCTTCAACATTTTTAGGTTAGGCATGAGAAGTCAAGAAAATGTATGTTGCGTCGTGAATTTGTTTCTTCCTCTGCAGCCAGAGGGAGCACACAGTTCCTCCTCTGCTGTCTTATTGCTGGTAATTTCATGTTTGCAGCATGCGCTGTAGGGAGAGAGCCATGTACAGATGCTAGTAAAAAAGGGGAACTCAACATGATTCATAGCTCTGCTGACCGGACAAACGACAGGCCAAGCAGCTGCTCTCTAAAGAAAGAAAAGTGGGGAAATAATTTTAAACTGCACGAAGACAGTTTTCAATTATGTATAAAGGAGAAACTCCTAACAATAGAGACGAATCCATGTCCAGGAGAAGGTTTTTTCACACAGGCTACATTCTTATCTCTCTGGGAACTGGGTGGGGGGAGGGCGGCGGCCGACTACAGGGAGAGAAATAATACAGATGATGGGCCACAAATACTAACAGTCTGTTCACACGGTACTGTTTAAGTTACTTTCATATTTGAGTGTCTTAACCCCATGAAATATGCAAGACAGGTACAATCACCTTCCTTTTACAGACAAGGGAAATTTAAGCTCCAAGGATGTCAAATTGCCAGCCCACAGGAAGAACACCATTTAGGGGAGTCGGGGACTGAAGCCCAGACTTCTGGATCTCTAGATCACACCAATACATTCATAGGACACATCCAGGGCAAAGGAAAACAGACATGAGTAAAAGAAACAATGTGCAGGACCACCACTTAAAAATGCCTAATATCATAAGTACCACCAACACTGCAGAAGACTGGCCTCCACCCTGAATGGCCAGCATTCAGCATTTTCCAGCTGCATTTAGGTCCTAACTACTCGTCCTGTGCTCTAAAGGGAAAGAGGGGAGACTGGTGAAGAATGAAGGGGCCACTGGGCTCCTTGTCCAGACCCACATAGTTGGGTGGCAGCAAAGTGGGTCCTGGTTGCCAATCTAGATTCTAGAACTAAGCAATGATGCTCCGGGTTCCCTTTCTGGTGAGTGTCTGTTTAATTAAAGTTACCAGTAAAGTTTTTGATTCCCAGCCAAGAATATCCAGATGATTTTCTGCTCACAGCTTTACAAAGGCTTACAGGAGAACAATCCAGGCAGCCATTACTTACAGGAATGTTAGTGGCCATAACTTGGCACCCAGCAATTCAGTAGTTAAGCAGGGATCAATTACACAGGTTAGGAAACTGAGCCTGATAGGGAGTCAGCACGGTGTCAGTGATGATGGAGGCCACATGGTATTGTGTACATGGACTTGCTCTGTGATGTCGCCCAAGGCAGGCAGGGTCCCAAGCCAGGGGGTGGCAGCAGGAGCCTCCAGTGGTGCCACAAAAGTGAGGCCAGAGAGGGCAGGTGGGAGGTTCTGGGAAGCCTCTATGGCCTCAGCCAGTGCCCCGGAGAGGATGGGACAGGATACAGACCTAACGAAAGCCCTGACAAAACCAGAGAAGGGCTGGGCTTGTGGCTAAAACTCTGATTACAGGCCTAAAGGGAGTGAGGCCACCTGCGTGAGACACCATCTCTGTGCCCACTGCAGAGAGATGTGGGGAATGCAGGCAGAGCCCCGGGTTCCAGATCTTCCATCAGCAAAGTCAATAGTGCCACATTCCAATGCAAAGCCCTTTCCTGCCTAATGTGAGTCTGAACAACAGGAGGATCTTTCCTTTTCTCAGAAGTGCATGTCCCTCCCGCATTTGCATTTACGAAGCTGCCTTTGCCTGGCTAAGCTCGCACCAACACTTGCTTAAAGTCATCAGCAGAACCTATCAAATTTGGCATTCAAATCACCTCCTGTGACATGAATAGGGAACTTCAGGGCCAGAAAACAAAAAGCAGGGAGACAAAGGTTAAATTGAATAACAACTTGGCACAACATCAGAAACTTTAAAAGCTCTTTAAAACCAGGAAATAGAAAGGCATAAAAATTATACCATTGCACAGTAAAGCAAATAACAGGGGGAAATTATAGCTAATACAAATAAAGAGCCAATTACCTTTTCACTCCCAGCCAAATCAACTAGATAAAGCTTCCCACTGAGTTTTTTTTCAGTCTCTACATTCTCTTGTTTAATATTAATCAAGAAGATACTGTGACTTCTAGAGCTGTGTTCATTCATGTCTGAAAAAGAAAATAGTTTACTGCTCTACAAGAAACATAAATATAGGTGGTAAGCCTCTCGTCTTAAATGCATAATGAATCATGCCCTAATAGCTCTATTTTTATAAGTCCAGCAAGTTTTTAAAATTATCTGAGACCACCATTTCTTCTTAAAAATGATGTTTATTCTAGAAATGAAAGATTTAAAATACCTTTAAGTGGCAAAGAAATTAATTGAAAATCCTAGTCAATGGTTTAAGGTAGATTGTCTGGCTCTGCCTGAAGCCCCATCCTCCAACACCCCACGCCAGCCTGACTCTCCCCTCCAAGAGCCCACAGTTCCTCCCCTGCCTCACTTGAGTCCCTCAGATTTACCATCGTGATTAGGACCTGATATATTCCATCGTCTTCACATGTGTAAGGCTTGCCTTATCAGTAATATCACAGATGTTCTCAAGGAAGTATTATGGACTAAGATATAAACATACACTTCTATAATCCATGCTAGGTGTACAGAAGGTCTCAAAGATTAAATTTGCTTCATTAGGACCGCATACTGTAAATAAAAATCTTTTGGGACCCTGGTCTTTGTTCGTCAAGTAAGCAGAGACCCCTGTGACTGTCTTATTGAACTCCCACTAGCAGCCATTTCTTAAAATCATCTTACCAGATTATATGGAAGAAATTCTATGGTTTACACACACACACACACACACACACACACACACACACTACAAACTAATAAACAAATTCAGTAAATTTGTAGAATACAAAGCAACATATAAAAATAAGTTGCATTTATGTATACTAACAATGAACAATCTGAAAAAAGAAATTAAGAAACATATTTAAAATAGCAACAAAATAATAAGGTACTTATGAATAAACTTAACCAACGAAGCAAAAGACTCATACACTGAAAACTACAAAATGTTGCTAAAAGAAAAGAAAGATGCAAATAAATGGAAAGACACTGAATATTGATGGATTTGGAAGACTTAAATATTGTTAAGATGCCAATATAAAGAGTGATCTAATGTTAGAATGTGAGAGTTAATGGGACAAGGTTAAGTAATTTTGTTTTTCAATCATGTTTCAACAACAAAAAAGTGATCTATATATAGTTCAAATTATTCTCTATCAAAATTTCACTGATGCTTTCTTTAGAAATAGAAGAGTCCATCCTAAAATTCATATGGAAACTCAAGGGACCTCAAATAGCCAAAACAGTCTTGAAAAAGAACAAAGTTGGAGGTCTCACACTTACTAATTTCAGAACTTAACGACATTGTGTGCATATTATATATGCAGAGGGTGCCAAAAAAATGTATATGAATTTTAAGAAAGGAAAACACTATTAAAATTGTAATACTTAATATATAATGCCATCTTTTGAGTGAATGTCATACTACACAGTGCTACTGTAATTTAATTCAACTTCAAAAAGTAATACATAAGCAGCATCTCTTAAAATGTGTGTATGTTTTTTGGCACTCTTGTATTCATCCCTCCATTTGTTGGCTATTGTTATTTACAATAGCCAAGATATAAAAGCAACTTACAATACATGTCCATTGATAAAGAAGATATGATATACATATATATAAAATGTATTTTATATGCGCGCGCACACACACACACACACACACACAAGGGTGCCAAAAAAATGCATACACATTTTAAGAGATGTCAACATTGCTCATGCAGTAGTTTGCCATAATCAGAAGTGTCTGGACGCTGATGGTAACCACTTTGAGCACCTCTTGTAACTGCAGGAGTCAAATGTGACTTGTATTTATCTTTTGTTATTGGTATATATTGAACATTACAATTCTAATAGTTTTATCCTTTCTTAAAATGTGCATATATTTTTTTGGCGCCCTCTGTATATCTTTTCCAATTAGTATTTTCATTTTCTTTTGATAAACACCCAGAAGTGGAATTGCTAGGTTGTATGGTGTATCCATTTGTAGTTTTTTGAGGAAACTCCATGCTGTTTTCCACAGGGCCTGTACCAATTTGCAATCCCACCAACAGTGCACAGGGTTCCTTTTTCTCCACATCCTTACCAACACATGTTATTTGCTGACTTTTTGATAATAGCCTTTCTGACTGTGAGGTGGTATCTCATTGTAATTTTGATTTGCATTTCCCTCAGTATTAAAGATCATCTTTTCATATGTTTGTTGGCCATCTGTATGTATCCTTTGGAGAAATGTCTTTTCATGTCCTCTGCCCATTTTTCAATTGGACAGTTTATTTTTTGTTATGGAGTTGTATGAGTTTATTATATATTGTGGACATCAATCACTCATCATGTATATCATTTGTAAATCTATTCTCCCACTGAGGGAACTGCCTTTTTGTTTTTTTGAAGATGTGGTATACACACACACACACACACACACACACACACACAGGAATATTATGTGGCAATAAAAAAAGAATAAAATCTTGCCATTTGCAACAAAATGGGTGGATCTAGAGGGTACTTTGGTAAATAAAATAAGTCAGAGAGAGACACAAATGCTGTATGGTTTTACTTATATGTGGAATCAAAAACCAAAACAAAACAAAAACAGACTCATAGAAACAGAGACCAAAGGCATGATTACCAGAAGGGTGGGGGTAAGAATATAGGTGAAAGCAGAAAGGGGAATATATTAATAGTCAATAACATTTTTACAAGTTTGCACGGTGACAGATGATTTCTAGAATTAGTGAGGTGATCACATTGTAAGGTATAAAATTGTCACATCACTATATTTTACATCTGAAACTAATAAAACCAATATAAGATTGTATACTTAGGTACTTAAAAAAAAAAACTTACTACAAAGGTATTTTAATCAAAACAGTGTGGTAATGGTATAAAGGCAGACATATAGACCAATGAAATAGAATAGAGACCAGAAATAAACTCTCATATAATATAGTCAAATAATGTTCAACAAGAGCATCAAGACCATTCCCTGGGGAAAGGAAAGTGTCTTCACCAAATAATGTTGAGAAACTGGATATTCATATGCAAAAGAAAAAACAAAAGTTGGACTCTCACCTTAGGCCATATACAAAAATTAACTCAAAAAAGATCAAAAACCTAAATTTTAAGGCTAAAATTACAAAACTTCAGAAGAAAACACAGGGGAAAGGCTTTACGACACTGGATTTGGCAATAATTTCTTAGATATGATTCCAACAGTACAAGGAACAAAAGAAAAATGATAAATAAATTGAAGTTCATCAAAATTAAAAACTTTTTGTTGCCTTTTTACTCTGTTGATAGGACACTCACAGAATGAGAAAAAATATTTACAAATCATATATTTGATACTCACAATATATAAAGGACTACTACAAATCAACAACAACAAAACAAACAACCCAATTTAAAAATGGGCAAAGGACTTACCATATTTTGCCATGTATAATGTGCACTTTTTAGCCCAAATTTGTGAGGGAAAAATGAGGATGTGCATTATACATGAGTAGTACTAATTCCGTATCTATATAAATGTTTTTAATTCTTTTATTTATTCTTATGAGTTAAGTGTTACATAAAATTTCTTGTGCCATAATATGTTCAAAAGCAAATGCTAAAATTCCTTTATAATACAAAAAACAAGTATCTAAATGTAAACAAATAAAAATTTAAATGAAAAAATTAAAACAAAAGATTTTTTTCCCTGTAAGTCTGGGCCAAAAACATGGATGCGCATTATACATAGGAGAGCATTATACATGGCAAAATGTGGTGAACAGACATTCTCCAAACATATATCAATGGCCAATAACCACATTAAAAAGATGTGCAACACTGACTAATCAGGGACATGCAAATCAAAACCACATTGAGATACCACTTCATACCCATTATAATAGTTATTTTAAAAACAAAAACAAACAAACAAAAAAAACAGAAGACAAGTGTTGACAAGGATATGGAGAAATGAAAACTTTTGTGCACTGTTGGTAGGAGTGCAAAATGCTGCTGCTGCTATGGGAAACAGTATGGCAGTTTCTTAAAAAATGGAAAGTAGAATTATCAGATGATCCAGCAATTCCACTTCCAGGTACATACACTATCCAGTCAAGTACTACAAAAAATAGAGGCATTTATTTATGGCTGGGTTTTTTCCAGACAGTTCTCATATACTCTAAGAAATGAAAGCAGAAACTTGAACAGATATTTACATCCAGGTTCATAGCAACACTATTTACAACAGCCAAAGGTAGAAGCAACACAAATGTCTATTTATGGATGAATGGATAAACAAAATGTGGTATATACATATAATGGAATATTATTTAGGCTTTAAAAGAAAAACATTCTGACCCATGCTATAAGACGGATGAACCTTTAAGACATTATGCTAAATAAAATAAGCAACTCATAAAAGGATTTGTATGATTCCACTTATATGAGGTATTAATACTTCGAGTTGTCACATTTATTGAGACAGAAAGTAGAATGGTGGTTACCAGGGACTGAGAGTGTGGGGAATTTTTATTCAATGGGTATGATTAAAAAATTATGGAAATAGTGGTGACGGTTGTACAATACTGTTAAAGTATATAATGCCACTAATTGTATACCTAAAATGGTTAAAATAGTAAACTTTATGTTATACATATTTTATCATAATTTTAAGAACCACCTTACTAGAAATAATAAGAAAAATAGTAATGTTCTAGACCAGTGGTTCTCAACCCTCCTAATGTCGCGACCCTGTAATACAGTTCCTCATGTTGTGGTAACCCCCATAAAATTATTTTTGTTGCTACTTCATAACTGTCATGTTGCTACTGTTATGAATCGTCATGTAAATATCTGATATGTGTTTTCCCATGGTCTTAGGCGACCCCTGTGAAAGGGTCGTTCGACCCCCAAAGGGGTCGTGCCCCACAGGTTGAGAACCGCTGTCTAGACCAACAGTTCTGAACCATGGGGCCTAGAAGGTTTGTTGGTTATACCATGAATAATTCATGACTAACAGCAGCTTAAAAAAACCAAGTGAATAACTTCTATATAAATCAGAAATACTATTATTATAAGACTATGAGTCTTAGATTCTTTCATGTATTCGTGTGTGTGTGTGTGTGTGTGTGTGTGTGTGTGTGTGTGTGTGTGCGCTTTAAGCAGGAGAGAAAGACTGTATACAAGTCTAGGATAACCTATGAAATTTGACACTTACATGAATACTATCTAATATGTTAGCTGGGGTAGAGAAAAGGACGAGAATTACAGTGCTGGATCACAAAATCATAGAACCTTGGATGGCAGACACTGAAAGAGGATAGTCAACCAACCAATACATAATTGTCTTCTATAACATGCAGGGAACTCACTACTTCTCCAAGTAGCAAGTGTTAACTGGGGCAGCTGTAAGAATTAAAGAATTCTTGTGGTAGGTCAAAGTCTGCCCCCCTACAGCTCCAACCACCCTGGATGGTCTACCCATTCAGATCAAGCAAAGCACGTTGACTTTCTTAATGTCAGTATCTTGACATGTTAAGAAATATTACATTGTCCACATGTCCTCCCCAGATTTTTTTCTCTCTTCCAATCTACAAGTTTTAAGTTTTTTTCAGCTCCTCTTCATGTGAACTTACTCTTGTTTCTCTATATCCCTCTGAATAAGACAGACAACCCCCATCTTTTCCCAGAAGCTGTGCCGTTCTAATACCACACGACCTGCTTCCCTGAGAGGTGTGCACACGCCCAGGAAGGAGCAGCAAGGTCAACAAGCTGACCTGAATGTGTTTGTTACTAACACAGCATCGGAAAGTTTTCCACAAAGCTCCATGCCACATTCTGAGTTCTTTGCTCCTTTTCCTTGTATACAGAGGGCAGAAATCTAATATGGTTTCTTTCCATGTATATGATTGGCATATAGCATTTGTTGGTTTGGATTTAAAAAAAAAAAAAATAAATAAAAAAAAACCCTAAACAATAACGTGGTTAAAATAAAGAAACTTAAAAGCTTACTTCTCCCCTCCCCGCTTTGGCTGGCTGGTTGGTTGTTTTCCCCAGAGTTCAGGCAGGCTGTGACCAGGGTCCTAGGAGTCTCACCCAGTATCTTCAAGAGTTCCCTGGACAGCAGGAGGCACTGGTCCCCACAACCTGCCTCAACACTCACTGCACATCCCTTGTGTGTGTGTGTCCCAGACACTGCCTTTCAATTGCCTTCCCATGAGTTATTTCTTCAGGACCTCATTGCCCACCCTCCGGGCAGGAGGCAGACACCTGCATCCTAAATTAGAGGGAAAGAAACACTATTCCGTGCTTACTTGTTACAGCCACATGTCGGTTTGCTTTGCCTTCATCTATCACATCCATGACTTCCTCAGGGCTGGACACAAACCGCTCGGTGCACCCCTGCCACAGAGTCAGTTCAGGTTCATCATTAAAAGGCAACAATATTTTGAAACAGCTAAACGTATTCCCACTTCTCTTCTCGATGTGCAGATCAAGAGAAAAGCTGCAATGTCGATCTAACAACTTTTCCTCCTTGCCTAAGGCTTGAATTCTACATAAAAAAGAAAATCTGAGCATCCTCTAGGAAACACAGAAGTAAACCAGAAAAGAAATGCCGATTTCCTTAGATTTCTGAGTATATATTCAAACTCAGCAGCCATGCAGGCAGAAATAAAGAAGAAAATGAATGACAGAAAAAGAAATGGATAAAGTTTTGCTTTGCTTTCCATCTTTATTTATTACCATCTAGCCACCAACTTTAATTAGATACTTTGAAGTGCTGTAACAGGCTTCCCCTAATAGCAAAGTATAAATGATTATACTCAATACCAAAGCCTCTTTAAATGTGAATAACAAATGCTTATTCACTTCTGCAGTTCTTACCTTACGTGATTTCTCATAGACATCTGTGATACATTCACAGAGAGATATGAATGCGGAAATTAAATGTCTGTAACCAGATGAGTTATAAATATAAGGAACATGATTAACTACATGTACTTTATATAGGTAATATTTGGGGCATTTTATGTAATAATTATTATGACAGTTAATGGAGAGAAACCAATTAAATCATCGATCAAGTTTTCCTCATACCTTTACATATGGGACTCTGTTTTTATCTTCATGAACAGCCAAGTTTGTCTTGGATACTGTAGAGGTAATAATGACCACATGCAAAGAAGCAAAGAAAAAAGAAACGTTAAAGACCCTGATTTGGAGGAAAAATAGAAACTAACAGAAGATAAACAACCTAATCTCTTTACAGTATGTAAGTTAAAGCCTTGGCAGAGAAAAAGCAGACAGCCTGGAGGCAAAAGAACATCTCTATGAATCTTCATTAATTCCTTAAGCAGAAGTGCTTTAAATCATTTCCACTTCCTTGGATTTTAGTCACAGAACAAATCAAAGACAAGCATTCATGTTACTCACCATCAAGTAAGTCCCTGATTTTGTCCAAGTAGATCTCAAAATAGGAAACCTGTTAAAAAGCAAACTGAGTTTGAAACAGAAATGCCACACTATGTTACAAAAATATCATTCTTAGAACTGCTAAAAGCTTTCTGTCCTGCATTCGCGAAGAGGAGTGAGAAGAAGAGGTCCAACGTGAAGCTTCCGAGTCCAGGAGTGCAGAGCTCCGGCCCACTCTCCTGGGTCTTCCTGCTTCACCAACTTGCTCTCTGAGTCCCCGCTCAGTGCCAGCCACTCTCTGTCTCCTACAACCCTGGTTCCAGCCAACCCATTCTATATATTCTAGGATTGTCTCATTTTTATTAAGACATTTCTGCTATCTTTGAGATCTTAAAACATGTGCCCTCATTTGCACAGACAGAGAAAATTACTTACATCCAAAAATCTGTCACAACCTAAATATTAGGAAATCTGGCAATTTACATTTAGTAAAAGTAGAAAGAAAAATCTGATTCATTATGGCTGCTTTTGGGGGGTGGGGGGCTGTGGAGAGGTTGATTTTGTCACTTCAAGTATGCTGTGAGGCCAGGTAAAAGAAACATAAATGGCCATTGTTTGGCATTGAGAAGTAGCATGTTCAGATATAATGTGTAAAACCTATGTGGGACCCACTTTAAGGAACGTATTTTCAATATTGCCATAATCAAGCCTCTTTTTCTTGATTAGACAGACCCGTCACTACTCAGTTCAAAATATAAAGTAGTCAGTAATAGCTAACTTGCCTGTTTACAAGATTGTTTACAAAATAAGTAAGCATAACTACAAATGCAAAACAGGAACACGGATTATAAAATTCAGCCCTGGAGACTGGGGAGTTGTTCCTCCTCTCCTCCCATTTCATGCTAGGGCTGTTTTTTATCTTAATAAGATTCTAATATAAGACCATATTTTGAGGGCAGTAATTGGTTTAACATCTTACTCCAGGATTACCACGTAAGAACCTTACAGAGGTTTGAGGTATTTAAATGCAAACAGCCTTAAAGATGCACTAAGCTCCTAAATCTTGATCCCATCAAAGCAACATGCTTCTGCATCCTTAGATATAAAGAATCCTGGCAAGAAGCAGCTTTAAAAGGGAACAGTAAGGAAAAAGGTTTGTCAGATGCAATTTACAATTGGGCAAACAGTTATTGCCTTGGTTTTATATACTTTAGGAAAGGTATTTAGCAGAAGTAAGTAAGGGTAGAGTTTAATATAACAGAAAAGGTACTACATGTGGGGTTGGTCAGATTAAGAGTTTAATCTCAGCTCTGCCTATGATGTATTATGTAAATTTGGCCCTGGATCTAGGCCTTTGAACTTCCGTTTCCTCATCTCTAAAATGGTGGGCCAAGTGCACTAAGGTCGCAGTCTTTAAGAATGATCAGCCCCTTGGCTCATCTGTTCAAATCCATATTTTCTCAGAACTGCCCCTGTCTCTTCCCATTTCATTAACTCCATCCCGAGTCTCCATGGTGGAGACCTAGTTGGCCATGTGTGCCCAATCATGGTCACATTCCAATTACCTCTACTGATATCTACAAGGTCAAGGATGGAAGGCAGGCAAATATCAAGATGATTCCATTTTAAAAAGAATTTTTACTTTGTATCTCAAGCAAAACATTCAGATAGCTAAGTATTACCTTAATCACTAAATAAAAGATACAGCTCTACTTACCACAGTAGTGTCATTTAAATTAGATAAGGTTATATTTCATGTGTACAAAATAAAAGGAAAGCTAAGAAACATGATCTTGGACCCTGTTTCTTCTCTTGGGCCTCAATCAATGGCACTTACCTTGATGTGAAACTCCAGGTTTTCGTCCATGGAATAGATATGGTCAAAGATGTCGTGGGCAATCCTTGGGATGATCCCCATGAGCTGAGGGTCATGCAGCTTCCCCTAGTGGGTGAGAAACACAAACACGGGTGCTAAAGAGTGCTGGGCCATGTAAGAGAGAGAAGGAACCACATCTGGGTTTTCTTAAACAGAATTCTGTGGAACAGGAGTGCCCACACAAGTACTGTGTGCTCCCTTGGAGAGCCACCTGACAGGCCGACAGATCAAAAGTTAGCAAAATAATTCAACATGCTGGACTTTTCACCCAGGAGGGCAGAGCTGGTTCTGTCAGGTTCCGAAGCCCCACAGTATCCTTCTTGTTGGCACTTGGGACAACAAATCAGGGTGTATGTGACTGAGTATGTGGGTAGGAAGGAGGGTGGGAAACAGAGAAAAGGACTGAGAATATATGGGTCACTCTAACATATACTAAGTGTGGGTTTCATTTTTGAAATTTTGGAAACTGACCAGAACCTACAAGTCCAAGTTATTTTGCTTTAAACAAATCACCTTAAAAGCTGATATGTATGTGGATGAAAAAAAGGGGAAAGTAACCTCATAGAGTGATCGGATCATATATTCCTAACTGGGCGGGTCATGGTGGGCAGTCACACCTGAGACATATAACTTTTTAGTAGAAGATTTACCTTTGCCTTAACCAAGCCCTGTCCATTGTTTCTGTGCATCTAGGTTAACACACCTTTGAAATAAGCCATAGCCACCATCAAGAGAGCACATAATCTCATTAACTATCCTGTAATCCAGTCCCTGCTTTGCTTTCTCACACCTAGTAATCTTCCTTATGTTTCCGCCTTAATTTCAAACGCATAAAAACAACTGTGAAACTGTTATCTTCCAGAGTATTTGAGATCTTGCTCCCCAGCATATGTTGTCACTTTGGCTCAAATAAACTCTTGTAACAATTCTCTACAGGTTTGGACATTTCTTACATCAACACATGTACAGTTTCATTAATGTCATCACTGCTCAAAAATTCCTAAGAACCTTATTCTGGAAATACCTTCAGTATCACTCTGCAAACCAATCAGGAAAATTTGTTTCATCAATTTCATTTTAAAATCTATTATTCCCAGGCTGAATTGTTCCAAATGTTTGGCTGTTTCTAATACTTAAATCCACATGTAAGATATTCTCTTATTCTTTCTAAATCCTTTTTTCTACTTCTATTCATTTTACCTAAGGGGTAGAGGAATAGATGAATTTTTCTGCTATTTGGACTACCATTAAATTCATTTTTAAGACCCAGATTTTGCCACCTGTGAAGACTTTCAAAAAGATATGCCATAAGATCTGAAAGCAATTCCTAAAGAGGTCTAGAAGTATTTAAAGCAATGGCCATAGCATGCACCTGGTGGACAACTCCTAGAGAGCTTTATTTATGCCAACACTCAAAGGAACACTTAAGTTCTGTTACATGTTAAACAAGCCATCAGTTACAAACAAATACTCTGCAGATCTAAAGTGATTGCTGGCAACTGTATTCCCAGAGAATTTTTCAAACCTTTAGGAAGTTTTAAAACTCTAGTTAAAAATGGAACTGGAAGAAAAATACAAAACCTAGTTTGCTCTTTAGTTTTCATGGATGCCTAACACTTTACTAATCCTTCACACACCTGATTCCTGACCTTCCTCTCCATGAAAAGCAAAAGGAAAGCAGAATTCAGACATGTCTGGCCTCTGGCAAAGCTCTCTTTCCTGGGAGACGGGGTACTCCCTGGAATACGCTCATCTGTAAAGAATCCTATATAATTTGACGTGTTTATACAGGCACTCCTCATTTAATGACTGAGTTCTATTCCGAGTTCCATAACAATTAGGTCGTTAAGTGAATTGGTCAACAAGCAAGCAGCTTAAAGCAGATGTCATATAGTGTTAGTGTGCTGCGGGGCCATAAGGTATGTGTTTTTCAATAGACAGCACATGACACCACACTTAAAAATGAAATGTGTGGTCTTGCGTGATTGCAAACACTTCATGTGGTGAATACTAACTGATGTCGGGAACGAGGCAAAGACTGAGAAGGGATTCTCTGCACTGGAGAGCTGGTCCTAAGTCTGATCAGTCATTAAACATGTAGGTCATTAAGTGAGGATTGGCTGTATTATTTTTTGGTTTGACTGTACACTCTCTAAAGGCAGTGCTGACCAGTGCATATGCATCTCTCCCCACTGCTTAAGATACTTAGTATCTACTACATAGAGTTATTGTGGAATTTAAATAAAATACGCACATAATATGTTTAGTGACAATAAATTTTAGTTAGCATTATATCATTCCGTTCATAGCAGGTTCTCATTAAGCAATTGCTGGGATTTATTGTACCGGAAGAATCTGAAAACGTATTTCTATCGTAGACTATTAATATGTACCTTATGAAACAGCACAAAATGACTGAGACTGAGAGGCTCAAGTGTTGGCAACTCTACTTTGCACAGGCCATTAAAAACACGTAACACACCAAATACTGGAGTGCAAGTGCTCTGGACGTGGAAATTGCTAGCAGAAATGATACTTGCAGTGACAACACAGACCTCTGTCCCATCAAATGTCATGACACTACTGAACCAATTTGACCCAGAGAGTCTGAAAAGTGTCCCCCCACCACTCCCTCCAGAGCTCTTTAATAATTTATCATAAGCCTTTAGCTTCTCCTCAGTAGTCCACAGTCAAAGAAGAAGGATTGATAATCCAAAAGTCATTTATAATTGACTCATATCTGTTTCCCTAGATACTTTCCCTTTCAACAGATCTATCTTCCAATCGATTCTGGGCTGGGGTAAGTATTGACCATCCTTTTGTTTGCCTTTGTTAGGATAAGAACCAAGAGAGAGCCAGGGATGAGTATGGGATGCTCCCTACTTTGCTTTCCCAGAGTCTGCACCCCAATATCACATGAGAGGGAAGCACATGTTCATTTGGAGAAAGCGTAATAATACCCCTCTCCCCACAGTGAGAGAAGTGATCCCCAATCTACCACAGGTTTAGGGGCTGGGATGCTTGATCTAGCTCATAAGTTCAAGAGTGGTAAGGGCCCTTATGCTCAGTAAACTGAGCCTGCCCAAACCTCTGTGTGTGTGTGTGTGTGTGTGTGTGTGTGTGTGTGTGTGGTGTGGGTGTATATGGGGTGTGTATGTGGTGTTGATTTGTGAGGTGTTGATGTATGTGGTGTGGATAAGTGGTTTGTGTGGATGTGTGGTGTGTGTATATAGCGTATGAGCATGGTATATGTCTGGCACATGGTGTGGTGTACATGGATGTAGTGTGTGGATGTGATTGGTGTGTGTATGTGTTGATGTGTATGGTGGGGGGTTATGGTTATGGTGTGGTGTGTGTGTGTATGAGACCGAGAGGCAGTCCCTAAAGAACTTCAATGCTGTGATAATTGCTTTGCAAATGAAATACACACGTACAGACACAACAGCAAATATTCACATCAGGTAATCGAAGATGGTAAAGGAGCAGGGAGCTAGCTATTCAAGGCACAGACAAGTTCCTTCTAGGTGGGGTGACATGGATGGCTTCTTTGAGAGACACCAAATCCTGAGGGATAAGTAAGATTAAGTAAGGATGGGCAAAGAGGATGTAGGCAAAGATAGGATGGGGGTTAACATAACAAAGGTACAGGAACTGAAAAAGAGCAATGCCCACTTAGAGAACAGTGACAAGTTTATTTGGTTGGAGGTTCAGGGATGGATTTCAGTAGCAAAGGAATGTGCCACTTCATCATCTTGTCTCTCGCAGAAAGCAAAAAAAAAAAAAGGAAACATTTTAATACTTGCATCCTGTATAATCCTCTTCAAAAACTTTCCACACTTCTGCAATATGGTCTTCTCGGAGCAAGTATGAAAGAGGAAACCAGACCCACATCATTGGCCACAGAACAAACCTCCCTTTGTTCCAGCCACAGTTGCCTCCCCAACCTCCCAAGGACGACAGAGTTTCCTGAAACAATTAAGATAGGGAAGCAAGCAGCCTATCAGCTCACAGGAGCACCATGTACTCAGACAGACTCCTTAAAAATCACCTGGCAGGCTCCGCTCAGCAGCAGGGTGGCCTGCACCATTCCATGGCCTTCAGGTGGCCCTTTCGGCAGAAGGCAAAGAAGTTGTCTCCATCCATCTGTATCAGTGTGCTGGCTACAGAGTGAGGCACTGGGCGGAGAGAAGCCCTGCCCAGCGTCGCACGCTGAACAAAAGGCTAGCCTGTTCCTCCCCATTCATCCAGCACCCCCAGCAGAACTTGCTCCAACGCTGGCCCTGTGAGCCCGGGCCGCGCAAGCTGGAGCCCAGTGCATGACAAGCTTAGCACCAACACTGTCCAGTGTTTCATATTTTTATTGAAAATCCATCTTAAATGCTCCACCTTCAAAAGCTAATCCTTCCAATTTTATGTAGGCTTATCCGTTTGTTCCCCTCAATAGAAAGTAATGGAATCACCACTGGATGTCAAACCAAAAATGGGAGGATTAAAATGAAAAACAGTTTTAAAATATGACAGCTCTGTCCATTCAGGGAGTTAACATCCCTTCTAAAAGCCTTTGAAAGATCACAATGTGTAATTCCAAATACATAAAATGCTCCTTTCACATGGTGCAAACCCTGCAGGGTTTTTAAAATTTAATTGCATTCCAAGGTCCTGGATTTCTTGGGCTCCTACGGTCTCTACACTTCAGGGCTCCTCCTTTTCTCTGTTTTCCTCTAAAATATCCTTTACCCTTTGTCCAATCATTAAATCACCTGAAGAAAGAACCAGATTAAAGGGGGGGGGGGGGGGGGGGGGACTAGGAGGGACACACCTACTCCCTCCTCCCTTCAGTAGGCAGAAGTATGTGATCTTCAAAAGTCACAATAAAGAAAAGCCACTCATTGCAATCAAACTTTTAAAACCGATGAGAAAGAGGTGACAGAATCAAGGCAACTATAAGAATGATCTGCACAGAACCCAGTCCCCTTTAGGTCTCCATGAGTCCCTCTGGGCCCTCAGCACTGCTACAGGCATTGTGGGATTTACACCAGGAGACACAGAGGGCTGGAGATGCTCTCTTTTAATGAAAGGCCTCCAATTTTAGTTTTAAACTGCTGGCATACCTCGTTGCCATCATTTTACACCCACCTATTCTCCCCCAACACAAATACAAGCTAAGATTTTACTCTGGGGACAGGTCTCTCCTTGGATTGTTTACAATTTAAATAACAGACTTTTAGCAAGTACCTTGAATTTTCCAAACATGAATTAATTCCAAAGCTAAAGAGGTTGCTCTTATAACCATTCCCTAAAATTTTAGATGGGATTTTAAATAATGTATTTGGGGGGAGTTGTTATTGGTAATTTTCCAAAAACCTACCGATGGATTGATATCCTCATTAGATGCCCTTTCCCTTTCCTATGCCTTATGACCTATGAAGGTTTTGTCCATCACTGAGTGGGTGGGATTTAGTAAATGTATAACCACAGCTCTTCTAGGAACTAGAAGGTCAAGGGTCTGAGGCCCAGGAAGAGAGGCAGGTGAGGGGCTGGAGCGGGAAAGGGAGGACATCCATGCCTGTGTGCCAAGGTGTCCTGCAGAAGGATATGAGGTACTGAAAGAGAGGCCATGAGGCTCAGGAATCTGGGAGCAGTCCTGCTCTGTCTAGAAGAGGTGGCAAATACTCTTCACTCTTCCTTTAATCTCTGCAGTCTCTGAACCACTTTGTCTCCAGCAAAATGGTAAAAGTGAGTCCACATGACAGAAACGAGCTCCTCCAGAGTCATACTCCACCTGAAATCGGTGTGTGCAGAAAAGCAGAGCCCTGAGGATGTCGGCCTCATGCCTTTGAAATCTCTTCAATAGGAATGATTCACAAGCCAAACGGATTCTGCAGCAGCATCTCAATGATATTCCCAGGAGGGCACATAAACGAAAAAACCCTAAGCTTCAAGGATTAATCATCTTACCCTGCTGTTCGGAAACTGAATTCCCCCAAACTTCCTCTGTACAGTATAACCACTCAGTCACCTTTCCTCGCCTGTCAGGTGGGGCCAGCCTTTTGAAGAATGATCCAGCCCTGAAGGTCTTCTAGAACCCCACAGTAAAAAGCAGGGAAAGAAGACAGAAAGGGGGTCATCGGATACGCCTTGTCTAGAAGTCAGCCTGGAGCCACGGAGCTCTATAGCCAATAATTTCGTCCAAGGCCACACCCTCTAGCACACGCAGGGGCCAGGTGTGCCAGTTCATGAGGAAGGATGCTGAGGATACGGTCATACTCACTCATGGTGTGTGTGGGAGTGGACTGGGGCTGACCGGAAAGCCCAGCCCATACACACGGCCAGGGCCACCACGAGGGTATCATCTTAACAAGAACTTTCCCAAACCCCTCCTAGGTGACAGGTGCTGTTCCACACACTACAACTGTGAATAAAAAGGTCAGTAAGACAATGAAGATCCCTGCTCTGGCGAAGCTTACACTCTATATTATGGTAAAATTTTTCCCAGTGTTGCTAGATCTTCTGAACTTTCAATCACATTTGGCAACTGTGTGAAATCGTCCCATTTTAAACACTGCCTGAAATTTTATAAAAACAAAAAAACAAAAATCCACCACTGTGCAGGCCAAACAAAAATATGTCTGTGGGATGAATCTGGTCCTTAAACAAACTTTTTTATCCTCTAACCTATAGTTTTTACTTTTTCTGAGGAGATTCATCTCCCCAGGCCCTCCTTAGGGTAAATGATTTTCACAGCGGACTTTCTCAGTTAGCTTGGACTCTAGTCCATAAGAATACTCACATCACTGTTAAGTTTATTGATGATTACTTTTTAATAGAATTTATTATTATTTTGACAGATCTATCAACAAAGGATTTTTTTAAAATACCGAACTCCTGTGATTTTCTTACTCACCATTATTTTCAAACTCTTCAAAGACACAATAAATTAGCGAAACATATCCATCTCCTTAGCCATCTCCATTGCCCAGTTAAAAAGTCAAGTGTACCCCAAATTTTGCTGAAAGCAACAGTTGTGTTCAGTTGTCTCAGAGCCTAATCTTACCTCCATGGTGTGTGTTTTTCCTGACGAAGTCTGTCCATATGCAAAAATCGTCCCATTGTAACCTTCCAGGACATCTACAAGCAAGGAAAAAATTCAAATTAACTCATTACTTTGATGATATGAATATTTTTAAATTCTATTTTCCAAATGGTCCATCATTTTTCACACAAATGATATTTCAACTCCATTTGCATTGCAAGTAGAACTGAGATAAAAGCAGAAGTGAGGGCTTCCACAGCTCCACAAATAAAGAGAAAGAGACTTACATTCCTACAGAATATATTAATGAAGAATGGGGCAGACACGCTTTCTCCCAGTAATGTCAAAATGAAGACAGATATTGAGCAGTAAGTACACTTTCTTTTTAGTAAAAAGACACTTGAGCTTTCTTCTCTAAGAGATCTCCTGAGATTAGTCAGAAGAAAAAAAACAACAAAACAACATTATCCGTGCCCTGTGTCTTCGGAATGAGGTGCAGAATAGAATTTCTTTCCTGATGATCTATCTGATTTGGGTTGCTTGAAACCCTGGCCCAAGTGAGCTCCTTGGGGATGTTTCTTGTGAAGGCCACACCAGAGCCCCTTCAGAGGGAGCTAGTCCAGAGCTGGGGAGCGGGGTGGGGACAGGGGCGGGGACAGGGCCCCACTCTGTAAACTGAGCCACTCGGTGCCAATCCAATCCGCTCAGAAATCACCGGGCCCTGACTGAAGGCTGATGTCTCTGTTTTCTCAGAGACTGTGCTAGCAAGATGGCCCAAGTCCACCAGCATCGGGCGTTTCTTCTAATACAAGGTGAAGACACCATGCACACCCCCACACAGGGCAGGCCAGCTTCCATTCCACACAGGGACAGGGGAGAAATGTGATGGGCTACTTTCCACTGCACATTGTCTGAGGGAATTCTTTCACAAGAGCAGAGGTGATTAAAATACATTGTGTGCATGTTTCCCTCAACCCTCCTTTATCCACATAAACCTCTTCAAAAGGAGAGTGATGCATAATTCACATCCTTGACCCACCACCTCTATCCATAAGGGGAAGAAGTCTTCATTCCCGAAAGGACAGCGGGGGCAGGGGTGGAGCCCCACACTGAGGTGTCCTCTTCAGGGCCATGCACGAGCAAATCAAGCCAGGCAATCAGCTGCAGCTATTTCAGGCCCTAATTAGGTCTGTTTGTTTTGATCTCTGAATTTTATGATGTCGGTTAGTTTTTGTTTGTTCTGGTGAGTGTTCTAAAAAAAAATTGTTTTTAAATATACATTGTACTGATCTGAGGTTACTGAAGTCTGAACTGGGATCAGAAAAGAAACTGGGATTTTCCTTTAAGAAGCTAAAAAAAATAGAAAAATTAAAGTGGCATGATGTTTTTAAAATCCTTGAAGTCCTCAAGAATTTATGTCAAGCTATATTGAGAGAGAGGGAGACTGTTCACACATATCAGACTTCTGGTAATGGTTTCCCTGGTAACAGGAGAAGGAAAAACTTGAAGATGATGAAAGGGTTGGAGGTTCAAGCTTCAGTTTTCGTGAAAATGCCAACTTCCTTGGAGAAAAGATTCCTCAGGCCTGAAGACAGGGGCCAGAGCAGAGAGCCTCTCTACACACTCAGGAGCATTATGTGCTTTGAGGGACCCAAGGAAAGAGCTTCCCACCCTTCAGATGTACTTTAAGAATTCCGTATTCATGACGCGGACAACTCCAGACAATTGCAATGCTGGCCACAGTCACAGCACTAAAGCTTCTATTTATTAGAAATTAAACATCTGCCCCCAAACTGAAAGGGCTTCCCTACCTTAAGTCCCTGTGTAGAAAGCTCTCTGGGACCCATCGGCCCAGGCACTGGAACAGGGGGAACGAAGGAGGCCAAGGCCAAGGGTCTGGCTCTCTCTGCTCTGTGTGATAGGCCACTGGCCACCACCCTACAAGTGCACAGGCACAGAGGAGGTGGCTCTGAGCAACCCGCCCCACCCTAAAGAGAAGTCATCTCAGAGCCCAAGCTCAAGGAGAAAACCCAGCACTCATGCTTCTTCCTCTGCCAGGAAGCAGAGGGGTCAGGGCATCTGCCTTAGGCCTTCCTAGTCACGCCCCAGGCCCAGTGCACCGCTCTGAATCCACCCTCACACTAAGCAGAGTGCACAATCTTACTAACTCCTAGTTAGTCATTGCTCACCAAACTCCTGCAGGTTAAAGACTGGGACATGTGCATGGACTTGCTTTGGAGTAAGGCGCTGAGGAGCACTTGGAGAATCCCTAATTGCTTGATGCTGCTATTTCAACACCAAGCACAATTACCTTTTCTCTTTTCTTTTTCTTTGGAAAAAGAGAACACACACACACACACACACACACACACACACACACACACCCCATTAGGACAAACTCTGCTTGGCCTTTACTGACTTTACAATCATGTTACAATTAATTCAGTGTTGAAAAACCTATCTCTAGTGTTCAAGGTTGAATGGAGCTGATGTCGCCCTCTATTAACCCAATTCTGAATTAGAAGGTAATTTCAAAAGGAAAGAAAAAGCTCTCTGAATCCAGTGTTCTCTATTATCTCCCAAACTCCCGGTTTTAGGGGCTTTTGTTTGTTTGTTTGTTTACATTTGCTTACCAGTGCAGAGGAGAGGCGTGGGGGGGAGCATGGGGGATGTGCAGCACAAACAATGCACTTGGGGGCCGGAGTGCTGAGATGATGGGAGGGGGTGGGGTGTACACGCTGGAGAACACACCAAGAAAAGAAAGAAGAGAGAGCAGGCCTGCACTCTGCATCACACTGAGTCGCACAGCCAACCCATCCCAACTCTAACAGAAACAGCCCACAAAAAGGCACTTTCATCACACTGAATGACAGTTCCTGGGCTGGAGGAAAGCATTTGTTTTAGAGTCTCTACTGTAACAAAACGACTATTTCTATATGCCAGCCACAGAACCGGAAACCAGCTCAGTCAGACAGAACCTTCCTTTGTAATGGGGTCTGGCACGATGTGACCTCAGCTGGCACCACATAGCCTATGGCACCCCACAAACACCGTATACGTCCATCCAGCAGCCAGGCAATCCCCAGAGAGATGCCACTGCAGGTGGGAAGCGGCTTCTCCTCTCCTGGGAGGAAGGAGGAGGGGAGTGGGATGATAGAAAATGTGTTTGGCCTCTTGTCGCACACTTTAGAAGTCATGTTTTCTGTCCTAGGTTTTGCTAGCTCTGAGTCCAGGTCTTGCTGAAGTAGAAGACTTAGTTCCAATGTTAGGTAAGAGTGTGGGTGGGAGGGGACATGTAGTCATGCCTACACATCAGTGTTCCTAAGGAGGCTGTTGTGACGTCCACCAACTCTCCAGGTGAAATGGAGGCCTGTCAGGAGCACCAGGGTCTCTGGCAATAGTGGCTGACAAGCTATCCCTGGCCTAAAATCCTAAGGTTTTCACCAGTCACCCAAACAACTTGAGTAGGCCACACGCAGAGAATGCACAGGCTGAACACCAGGGCCAAGCAGCCAGCTTGAAGGGCCCCCACCGTACCCAGGCAAGGGCCTGCAGATCTTCAGAACGGGAATGCAGCTTATTATTGACAAACAGCCAGGGCCACCCTGAGACTCTAGAATTGCAATCTCTATTCTCTCTCCTCTACCTCGCTCCCACCTCCATCCCTATCCCTGTTTTTTTGCAATATTTGCTTGGATAACAGTCCATATAGCCTGATAGAAAAGGAAAAACTCACAAAATAATTGTTATTAAATGTTCATTATGGGCCTACCAGAAAAGTGGGAAGAGGATAGGGCAAAAAAAATCCAACTAAGTCAGACAAACTCAGGTTCGAGTCTCAGCCTCACTACCCATAAGTGATGTGGCCAAGTTGCTTCCCTTCAAATTCCTCTTTAGTACAATAGGAATAATAATGCTCACATCTTACAGAGCTATTAAAATTTAAAATGCAATAACATATGCAAAGTTCCTAGAGGGTGCTTGATAGATAACAGTAGCTAAACAAATATTTTTCTTCTTAAGAGTAATACATAACATAATAATAAAATAGATCTGGTCATATCCTAAGTTTAAGCCTCTTCGATGGGGCTTCATTGCCTATAGGATAAAGCCCATCAATTTCCATCAAACTCTTATGCAGCCTAACTTTTTGTCTCATCCCCCATTTGCCTTGTACTACTCTAAGATGCACAAATAATGTGTCTTTATGCTTTTTTGCTATCCCTTCAGCCTATACAGCCCTGCTATATTCTACAGTTTTCAGGACCTAACCTTTTCAAGAAGCCTTCCTTAATTCTCCAATCCCCTTCCACACCCACCAAAATCAGTAGCAAGTGACTTTCTTCTGTGTTCCTATAGCATTTTCCACACACCCACCTCAAAGCCCATGATATCCGTGTGTATAGTATTTATGGATGCATCTGTCTCTTTCCTTATACTCAAAAATTCTCACAAATATTTAATGTACTTGCATAAGGACTGAATGAAAGAAACAACAAAATGAATGAAGTTTAAAGAAACTACATCTGGAAAACAAGAAATCTCCTTCTCTAGCACTGGAGAAGTCTGTATCTAGTTAATCTGGAAGGTGAATGCCCAGAGGGACTTCTATAGGCCAGGACATAGTTTCTCATACTTCAACAATGGCATCCAGTAACCATGGTTTTTAATTCCTAGGTGTCTACAGGAACCCCCCTATTTACCATGTTGGTAACCTATAACCTCTTCTAGAAGAAATGGAGGCAAATTCAACATATTCTTTCAGACAACATTTTGAAAAACACACACCAGACCAAGATGAGAATGTGAGAGATGCCAGGACTCTACAATCAAAGGTTTGAAATATTTTTTTTAAAACCTTAGTGAAATTGAAGGGAATAAAGAAATAAAGAGAGAATAAAGTGCCCAGTTAAAGGGAGTCTTCCTGATCTCAAAAACACTGTCTTAGAGATTTGAAAGGAAAGCTCCCCAGTTCACCAATTATTGTGAATCAGAGTATAGTGACCTTTAGAAGTCATGATTCACTTCTTGGCCTCAAGAAAAAAAATCCCCCTCAGCACCACTGCCTATTCCTGGTTTAAACAGGGCTTGTCGTTGCAAGAGACACCTCAGTTGTATCCGGTAATCTATTCCCAAGTTCCTTTTTATGTATCTATGTCTGACCCTGTTGATGCAGAAATACATGGTCACTTCCCCTCATGTGAGCCCTCACTAGATATTTAAAAAGTTTTTAAAAAGTTAAATATGGTCTTCATCATCCCCCTCTTAATTTCCTTTAAGGTACTTTTATTGCTAGAAAATGAGTATATTTATATCATATTTATGGTGCCTGAAAAATGTCTTTATTATTCTATCATGTCAGAGCCTAATTTTATTCCAAATGGTTTTCTTTGCGGTTCACCATATTACGGGTCTCAAGTTACCCATGGTTGGGTCACATCTTCCTGAGAACACCCCAGGAACTACCTATGTCTGATATTTTATACTGTAGAAAAATCCAAACACTAAATGGAACCCAAACTTCTCTAGTAAATAAAGACTCAAAAATTTTTATTATTCTTTGTTAACCACAGGATTTCTTTTAAATGGAGTTGGTCCATCTCCAATTATAATGTTAATTTAGGGGGGTGGGGATGTATGTAAATGGCCCTCAAGCACAGCATGTGCTTAACACTATTTAGTTCTGATAATGAAGTGGGAGAGAAAAAAAAAAAGGAAGTCTGGCTCATATGTGATTAATCTTTAATAAAAACATAAAAGAGTCTGATAATAGAGGGGAAGGGGGCTAACTTGGAGCAAACTAGAACTCTAGACTCCAAAAAAAGGGACAGAAAACATGTTTAGATAGGAGAAGCAAAAAAGTAGAAAATGAAAATTACCACCAGAGTTAGAGGCCAATGCTATTAATTCAAAAAGAGCTCAAATTCAGGCATATTTTCTTGTTTCAGTATTATATAATATCTTACTGTGAAGACCTTCAAAATTAATTGATCTCTGCAACAAGAATGTGAATAACCATACACCTCAGCAAGGAACATTACATACTGACAGTCTCCCACGCAGGTGTCCAGGGTCAGAATTAATCTAACAGATGTACCCAGGGCTGATTTTCATGAATTTCAAAGCGTTAGGTTAGTCAGCTCAGCTTCTAAAAATAAGTAGATCTAACATAACAAGGTGTCTTTTGGGTTTTGTTTTTTATTTTTTGCTCTTTAAATCCAGAGCTGCCTATAATGGTGGCAGCATCAAAACATTGAAAGCATGATTGCCATTGCATTCAAAATTGAAAGCAAGGATTTGATGATGAAAAGCAAAGTAGCAGGAGATGCCCCTCAGCTCTGTGCAGATGGTGAGCTCTGCAAGGCAAGTTCCAGCCTGCCCCTGATTTGAAAGGGCAAGGGAGAGCTACGTGTAAATTGCTTCATCTCCCTGCTGTTATTGTGACACAAATCCTTCAGGGCCAAGGCCAGTCCCAGGGAAAAGGACTGATCTCCAAGACACAAATTTAGGCTTCAGGCTACCTATCTGGAGAAACAAATGTCAAGATCTGGGTAGGATGGCTGAAAGTGGGTTAAATGAAAAAGTATAATTAAGGAATGCGGAGTAGCAAAAACAGCTCAATGATCAGCAAGGTAATATGATTTTATGATGCTAGAGAATTCCTTGATGCCCAAGAGTTTCCCACATTTAGAGATTCTTTCTGAAGAGACAGATGCACAAAATAAATCAACCAAAAATACAAATGAAGCATCTGGAATATATATTTTTCTTCTTCAAAGGAAAAAGGAAGTCCTATACCAGCAGCAGTATTTTAAAACCATTAGAGAAATAGTGTGACCATAACTTACCTTGCTTTTAAGTCTCTAGGTGATAGAATAGCTCTGCCAAAAAAGGTGGTAAAAGAAATAAAGAAATCTCCTTGGAAAGTAGGTACAGAGAGGTTAAATAACTTGCCTGACAGCAGAGCAAATCAAGGCCAGAGCTCGAGCTATAATTCAGTGTTTCCAATTAGCAAGCCTCTGCTTACAGTCAAAGCACATTGATTCTTAGGCTGCAAATATCACTCAATGTTTTCAATTACTCTGAAAGGCCCAGGAGGAAATAAAGAAATAGCAATTACCTTTGACAATTTGCTTTGCACACGCATTGTAAACCTGCTCCTGGGTCGTGCTGGGAGGCAGCACTCTGTCGAAGACGTATGGCTTCCCTTGCTAAAAAAGAAAGACAAAAGGAAAATAAGGCAGAGAAAACACATTAAAAGTTTAGGAATAAAGAGCAGTAATATTAGTATTTAGAACCACAGGCACTAACTCGCCAACTCTATTCTTTAAGGCAGGTCTTTACCAAGACTAGAGAACTTTTACAGTGTGAAGCACACATGCATTATGTGTTATGAGTGTTACAGCTTGAGAACACCAAAAATAGAAAGAAGCATTTTTTTACTTGAAATTCTTTCTGTTGAAAAGTAGGTTGACTTGTATCATTCATTCATTTGAACCAATATTTATTTATTGAGAGCTTACCCTGAACCAGGCACTAGACTTGAATGCTGCCCATTTAATGTGCTCAATAAAGTGTGGCAGAGAGCTAATAAGCAAGAAGGCAAACAGGAAAATACAAAATGCCTAGGTAGAAAATAATGGGATAGAAGGATGACAGAGAAGGCAGAGAACACCTCCCTGAAGAAGTATCAGTTACTCCGCTCTTTCAAGGATCAGAAAGATGGAGGCATGTGAAGAGCTGTGGAAGAATATTCCAGACAGAGGGTGGTGCAAACAGGAAGGGGCCTGGTATTCTTAAGGAACTGGAGGATGGTACAAAAGGAAATCAGTTCATGTGGGGCACTGCCAGCCAAAGTAACGTGCATGGATTTTATTCAATGGAAAGATGACATGATCAAATTTAAAAAGTACTCTTCTTAGCATGATATTATTGCTCTGTGTCCCAAAGAATTCTAGTGTTTTCTTCACACGCACAAATGGTGCTTTAACTGGGTCCAGGCTTCCAAGACAAAGGAAGCCCTTCTGTACAGTAAATCAAGTGATTTCCCCGGGGTGGAGTCTCAGGATTTGGTTTGATGCTGGACTGTGTGCAATTCATGGAGGTAACTGTCAGAGGGGCAGGGGAGAAGCACCGCCTGGCTCTGTATGAGCTCTGACTGCCAACCACTCCATGTTCTACAAGGAGTTCTATAGGGCATTTGCATGCCAGGCACAGCGTTGAGCACTGGGGATGATGGGGGGTAACACAGACATAGTCTCTTCCTAGGAGAACCACCTGTAACAGCACCTACTCTCCACCACCACCACCCACAGCCCGATCCACCCAGGTGGCCCTTCATCCTTATTTCCCCATGTGGCAGATGGGAGGACAGGAACAGAAAAGGGAGGGAAGAAGAGGACCCAGAGCCTCTTCCATTCCTACCCTGTGTCTCCTACACATGACTCTGGACTCCAGGAACCACCCAAGAACAGTCTGATGCCTCAAAAAGATAACAGCTCCTGAAGGACCCAAGGACAAGTCTTGCTATATCCTGTAACGTTCACACAAAAGTAAGCACACAGCTGTCAGACTGGCTTAACACTTTACTTATTTATGACTAAGGCAGAGCTGCTGCACATAGGTAAGGTCTTATGCTTTAGGTGTTATGCTTGAGCTTTAGTCTTTGAAAACAGGATTGAGCCAACCAGGTAAATAATCTACTTCCAGTTTGAAGTACTTGCAGCTTATTTCAAACTGGAGAAAAATGGAAAATTTCAACGTACCATAAAATTTGTTTTTATACAAAGCAGCAGAAGCAGAGTTACTCTGTTAAAATGATGGAAAGGATCATTTTCTGATATTTTGTTCTCAGCAAGTCTCATTCAATTAGTGAATCAAGTATTTGGTTGAATAACAAAGAGACTATTTTTCACCCAATCTATTGCCAACTATTAGCCCACTACATTCTTGTTAGTTTTATCAATTTGTAAAATTCAACTAAATGTCAGTAGGGTAAAAGTTAAGGATAAGCATTTACAGAGTTTGCCTAAGTATTTATCATCCACCAAACTTTCTGGAAATAAAATGCAGCTTTGCTTAATTTTAAACAAATCTACCATTTCTCCAAAATTCATGAGAATCAGCAAAATAAACCATCTTGTTTACAGCATGATCCTGCTTTGGATTTTAGAGGAAATACACTTAATACAGCAGGAAAAATGACATATTACACTGCAGCATATGGTACAAATAGACAGGACTCCCCAGTTTTGCTCTTCCACTTAAAATGTTTACTAGAGTGTACTATACTTGCCCCATAGGAGAGGTAGAAAGCAAGAAATCTCTACTCATTTAAATATCATTTATCAAGTGGCAAACAGATAATACAACTTTTCATAAGCTGAAGTTAACTCTCAAACAGAAGCTGCCTTCCATAAAAGATAAAAATTAGAAAATTATTTGTTATGAGAGCTATCTTACCAGGTTTTGCACATTAATTAGTGAAAAATATAAGAATTTTTATGTATCCTTTCATATACTGAGTTGGCTATAGGCTTTTATTATAAATGGACTTTAAAGTTTTCAAATTAGAGTTTAGTTACTGATTATTTTCAAAGAACTGACTTATAGCATAGCCATGCCAGCCATATATACACCTGCCATTACTAAACAACACAAGAAAAGGGAGGGAGGGAGGGAGGGAGGGAGGGAGGGAGGAAGGAAGGAAGGAAGGAAGGAAGGAAAAAAGAGGTGGCAGTTCTCTGATGGTGTAGTGGCTTAAGGCTTCGGCGCTGGCACTGTCAGCGCTGCGGCCTGGGTTCAATTCCCAGTCAGGGAGCTACCCACATACCAAAAAGCAAAAAAAAAAAAAAAAAGGAAAAAAAAAGAAAAAAGAGGGAGGGAGGGAGGGAGGGAAGGAAGGAAGGGCAGACAAACGGAAAGAAGAAAGAGAGAAAATCTAACTACTCTTTGATGCTTTGGTAATGGTATAAGAATCTCACAATCCTGATTGAGACTTGAGCAAAGATCTGTCTCCCTGTTTCTGATCCCACTGAGAATGAAGGTTTCTGTGGGCAGGCAGTGGGCTCAGTAGCTAGGGAATAAACTTTGGAATTACATTTTAATATGGGCACTGGGTGCTAACACTTGAACCTGTACGATGAGGTCACTATTTACTCCTTCTGGAGGCTTTCTTTTCCAGGTGTCCATTCAGCACATGGTTCTCTCCAAACTCTCGTTACTCTCTATCAGTGTCCTTTGCTGTTTGTTTCTTGCAGACTTCTAATCATGACGTTCCCCAGACCCAGACTTCAGCCACCTCTCAGTCTACACTTTTAACCTACACACAGTTTAAATGAACATTTCAGCCTTTGTCTCTTATCTAAGATCCAGATTCATATACTCAATTGCCTGCTACACATTTCCTCCTGGATATCCATCAGCCACCTCCAAATTAGCTAGCCAAATAAGAACGTGCAAGCCCTCCAAATCTGAGTAAGAACTGCACCACCGATCCCATGTCTAAAATGTATTTCAAATTCTATCACTTCTCACCATCTATATCACACAACTTTAGTCCAAGCCATCAGTGTTTTGCATCTGAACAATAGCTATAACCTCTTAGCTGGTCGTCTCCCTCCATTTTTGCTCCTAACAATCCTAACTTAGCAGACAGAGTGAGCTTTCTAGAGCTACACAAGGTCAGACAATTAATTTAACAAACTCATCCTAGAAAAAGTGCTACATACCTCATTGCTGAGTATCACTACAGTCACCTTTGAAGTACTCCCCTTGGGAAGCTATGCACCAATGGCAGTGCCTAGTCCACCCTTCAAAGCAATTTTGGAACTCTTTTTCTGAATGGCCATCAGAGCTGTTATTGTTCCCAAAATCTGAACAATTAAGTTTGTGAAACTGACACCATTGATACCACTGTACGAACACCTCTGTAAGGTGTCATAACCTTGGCAAGGTATGGTGACAGCTCTGATGGTCACTCCTGAAAAAGTAGGGTAATGTGCTTGGTTGAGGATGTGACCTATTCTCAACCAATCAAATGGACCACTACGGTTAAAGTATTTAACCAACTAAGACAGAGGTCTTATAAATCCCAAGAGCTAACTACTTGTAGGGAAATCTGCCACAGTTTATGAAGGGAATCTGGATGGGCTACATACACTTCACGCACTTTGTCCATTACAACTGAAAGTGGAGTGACCCAGCTTCGCCATGGAGGCCTCCACACAGAGAGTGCTAATTGCATGGGAGCAGTGTAACTAAGTAACTTACCAGGGTCACATACAAAAAATAACAGCAGATGGTTCTTACATTTTTATGGTTAAAATTAAAAGAAAAAAAAATCAAACCACCAAAATTCCTATCAGGTTGTTGAGAGCAAACTGTCTGTGAACCATATGGCCTGCCTATTAATACATGCGACCTATTACCCAACTGTTCCCCAGCCTGGAAGAAAAATTATTCTGGGAGACAGAGGAAAGCAAAAGACCCACTTAAAGGTTTAGAAGATGGGAACCAGAAGGAATTTTAAGAAAACTGAAATTAATCAATTAATTAATTCAAAAGAAGAGAGCATCTAGAAGTAATCTAATAACAATCTCTAAGACCAATCAAGAACTGTGACCAAAAGCGGCCAATGATTTGAATGATTTTCCTTCTACCTTCACTAAAAAGGAAACGGGGGGAAAAAAAGATTTAAAGTTCGACAGCAATATTTAAAATTACTCTGTAGAATAATCTTCGGATATGGAGGAGTATTAGAAAGAGGGACTGATTACTAGTAGAGATCATTAACTCTCTCTACTCCAGGTGTTTATGTGACTTCATTCCTGAAAGTACAGGAAATAACGAGTTCTTTTAGCCAAAGGTGACCACCACCTGTTCACCAATACCATCACCAACCACTACGAACCAAACCCTTTTATATTTTGTCTCATTTAATTCTCACAGTAACTCTATGAGATACTATTACCCCCATTTCCCAAACTGGAAAACAGAAGGCCTCGATATATTATTGGCTCTGTAACTTTGGGGAAATACTTTTAATGGTCTGATTTCAAGTGTCCTTTGTTTATATCATGCTGCTTTCCTAAGTAGCTTATGATTTATTGGAAAAGCAGGAGACACACGAAACAGCAGATGCTAAGACTGCTATGAAAGACTGAAGCAGAGTGATTAATGAGGTACCAAAAGACACGCCTCTACTACAGCCTATAGCCATCAAGAAAGTGTTAACCATGATGAAGGTGGGACTGACATGAAACCAATGAGAAAAACAGGGCCAGAATGGCAAGAAAAATGGTGGGCATGTACACGCAAGCCTTCCTTGCAAGAGAAGAAATTAAAAACAGGCAAAGGCTGATCATAGGTTAGGCAAGGACAGATGTAAGGCTTGATATGAAAAGTTAAAGTTATTTTTTAAAATTTTAGAATTTTTCAGAGCCAAAAGGTCCTTCAAGGTCATTCTACACCAACATCATGTTTTACAAATAAACAAACTTAAGATCAGGGAAGGGTAGATGACTTGCAGAAAGTTACCCAGTCAACTTAGGCAGGTAGCAGATTTGTGCCTGGAATCCAAACCTCCTGGCTCCCTGTCGAGTGTTCTTAGAGTTCTGGCTTTAGAATGAATTGCTGTCACCAAACATCACAGAAACAATAAGCATGAGCCTCTGGTCCTTTTTTTTCTTGCTTTCCTCCCAAACAATTTTAAATTATTTCCAAATATACAATTGATTAATCCAATTAATCTCATAGCAGAGATACTGCTATGAGAGCTGGAGTAGAACAGCAGGAGAATTAAAATCATGGCCTCTTAATATGAACTTTAGAATCAGCCAGTGCACCCTCTTCTCAATGCACAACTCCCATCTCCATGACCCTAAAAGGCAAGGGCCAACCTGCTCGAACCTCAACTAGCTCTAATTGTTAGCAAGTTGTGTCCTTACATTGATTTAAAATCTGCCTTCCTGAAGCATTAGACCTAGAATTGTCCTCCAGAACAAGACACACCATGCCAGAGACGCCTACATCCACACTGCAGCTTTGTTTCACTTTGGGAATAAGTGTTCAATGTCCAAGTTTCCTTTACCTGAGCAGGAAAGAAAAACAAGTGTGCTTCCTTCTGAAAAGTATGCGTTTGTCTTCACTTGAACTCCAAGTGTGTTCAAGGTGAAGACATCAGGAAAGCATTTTGTTAGTTAGCACAAGAGAAAATTAAGTAAAATAAACTCATAGACTATGAAGAACTTTGATTAACAACCTTACAGAATGTTTCCAAAACATTAACTCAAAACCAGAGTCCCTGGATTAATGTTGATACATATTTTTTATCTACACCAATATGCTGCCAGAAGTTTTGTTTTGTTTTATTGAAATATAATTCATATAACCATAAAATTCACCCCTTTAATAAAAGTGTACAATTCAGTGGTTGTCAGAATATTCACAAGGTTATGCAACCATCACCACAAATTCCAGAGTATTTTCATCAGCTCAAAAAGAAACTCTGTACCCATGAGCAGTAGTCACTCCCCACCCTCCCAATTCCCCCAGCCCTAGGCAACCGCTAATCTACTTTTTGTCTTTATAGATTTGCCTGTGCTGGATATTTTATATAAACTGTATCATATAATATGTAGCATTTTGTGACTGGTTTCTTCCACTTGGCATAATATTTTTAAGGTTCATCCATGTTGTATCATGAGTCAACACTTCATTCACTTTTATGACTGAATAATATTCCATTGTATGCATTTACCACATTTTACGTATCCATCAATTGGTGGGCATCGGGGTTGTTTCTGCTTTTTGGCCTTTATGAATACTGCTATGAACATTCATAAATAAGTTTTTATGTGAACATGTGTTTCCAGTTCTCCTGGGTATACATAACCTATGAGTGGAATTTTGGGGTCATAGGGTAACTCTATGTTTAACTTTCTGAGGAACTGACAAATAGTTTTCCAAAGTGGCTTACCATTTTAGGTTCTCACCAGCAGTGAATGAAGTATTCCAATTTCTCCACCTCCTGGCCAACACCGGTTATTGTCTGTCTTCTTCTTATAACCCATCCTAGTGGGTTATGCAGTGGTATTTCTCTGCGATGTTAATTTATATCTTGGGAGAAGTTTTTAAAATTGATATTTAAAATATCATGTAACATATAATATGAATACAGAGATGTTTCCAGGCATTGTACACACTGTTGTGCTATTATCATAACACTTATAAAATGGCTCAAAATGAAAGAATTACCTTATGGAAAGTATAAATTATTCACATCCGTGTGCTTTAAGAAAAAAAAAAAACAGTGGACCAGGAGGAGGGACTTATGAAGGGATTTATGATAGGGTTTCTGTGCTCCTCACTCCAGTAACCAATACTGAGTACTGCCTAAGGAAGGCAGCCTAGCAATATATGGTAGAAATGAATTCAAATATACGTGGGTGTAATTTCTATCTCTCTGAGGCTCAGTTTCCTCATCTGCAATATGGAGCCAATGCTATCCACAGTTCAGCCCTCCTGTTAGGATTAAATGTGAATAAAGGATCTAGTGCAGTGCCTGGTGTTGTAGAATATGCTCACGATGTGGTCAGTGTTATTCTGTAATAAAATTTAGACTGATTTATACTGGACACTTGTATTATACCATCTACTGAGCAGTAACCCTCTAAAAGAAGAGATACAACAGTGACAATGGCTGCCTGAGAGCTAACCCCCAGCCAATCCCTTCCAAAAAAAAAAAAAAAAAAACCAAAAAAACCAAAAAAAAAAAAGGAAGGGATAATTACAGGTGACATTACTTACAATGTACCAGTTCAGAGACTTGGCTTGTGGGTACCCTTACAACACCCGAAATGCCAAGTCACTCTTTGGGCATCTCCTGGCTCACAAGTCTGTAACTCATGAGCTCAGCTTCACAGGGCACATGGGGCCATTTAATTTCCAAGGATGCTAACAAAACTGAGTCTGTCCCAAGGCCATCCTCTACGGGCTTTGAAAATAAATAAAATATCCATGTTCAGCCATAAAGCCTGTTGAAGAAGCTGGTACAGACTCAAGAGAGTTGCTCTCACAGTTTTGGAGCCTCCCCGTGCTAATACCAACTGCAAACCTGAAGTTAATACCCAGGATCCTGACCATATCCTCTTGGTCATCACCATTTCCATGCAGGCTGGCCTAACCTCCAGCACTTGCATCTCTTGGCCTGAGGGCTTCAGTGGCTGCTGGCGCCTCTCTGTGGCCTGCAGTGGGCCAGGACATTCCCAACACCAACCCAACAAATCTCAACCAATGACTGATAGGATGGGGATTTAAATACTTTAGGTCCTTCGCCTAGCAGTGGAAGGGGGTGACTTTGAGGCATATATTCCAAACTGATTCTCAGAAGCAGTTGGAATGAAATTGGAATGAAAACTCACATTGCTCATGGTGGTAACTTGTGTGATGACATACCCTACACGGGTTTCCTTCACTTCCCTGTCTCATTTCTCCACTCTGCATCAATGCTTCTTGGATTCACCTCTCAAAGAATCTTCCACTTGAAACTTTGTCTCAGCTTCTGCTTCTGGGAAGCCCCAAAGTTAAGGCAAAATCCTAGTCATTTTTTTTTACTTTTTCATTCATTATGTCTTAAGAGATTCCAGATTTGTTGAATCCCTGTAAAATATGGAGCCATCACATTTGGCTGATGGCCAGCGAAGGGGGTAAGTGGAAATGGGAATCTTTGTTAAAATTTAACAAGCTGTGAGGTTGGGACACTAGCCTTAAAAGGGGGGTATCTTTTTCTTCATAAAAGGGTGCTGGTCACTGCCAAGCCTTGGGCCCAGAGGTCCACATCTGCCTAGTGGATTACTAATTTCTAATTTACACAAGAGTGCTACAGGCGCCCGAAGGCCCTGGCCCAGCAGGGTGCCTTGTACTCTACTGGTACAGGGTAGGTGCTCAATATAAGTCTGCAGATGATGAAGACGACTAACGCCCACCAGATGAGCACCAAGGCCGTCAGACGTAAGGCTGCAGGACAGCAAGACATGGTGCTGGGGTGCTGGAGGAAGGGAACGCCTACTCATCGTATCTTCTCAGTGAAACTCTTCTTGTTGCTGACCATTCTCATCTCCCACCTTCAAGATTTTAGCAGTCACGGGGTTGCCCTCTCTTTCTGCATGGCCTTCACAACTCTTTACCCCATTCCTCTCTACCTTCCTGCTCATCTGGAGCTGCCTTAAAAATTCCCAAAGCAGAAAACAAAAACAAAAACAAAAACAAACATGCTATGCAGAAACATCCCATTCCCAGCAGCGACCATCAGCTCTTTCCTGTCACTGTTATATCTCCTCTTAGGTCCACCAATATGCAAATGTAGCCTCTCAGAGAAACCCTAAGGCCAAGCAGTTTGATTCCTTCTGTCAGCTGAACCCGCCACTCCAGCTGCACCTGCTCCTCATCACTCCACTCACTGCCTGCCCCCATCTACGCAGGGATGACTATAATTGGGGATATAAATGCTAAGCCAGAGCTGGACCCAGATATTTCCATCCCCCTCCCCACATTGGCTCTGTGCCCCAGGGAAAGTGGCTGGTGCCAGTTCTGGCCAGAGCCAAGGCTGATCCCAGGAGAGAGCACAATGAAAGTGACATCCCTACAGCAGCAATTGGCTTCTGCTGGAGTTGCCAAGGCAATACCAATGTTGGCAGTCTCAAGAATGAACAAAGGCAACACACAAGAATGAAGCCTGCAGGAGGAAACCAGGCTAGAATTCTTTGCTTCCTGCCAAAAGTCCTGCTGCGTGGACACACAAGCACTGTCAAGATCGCAGACAGCTATGAAAAAACACTCTGGGAAGGCAAATCGCCCAAGTGATAATGAAGAAATTCAGGATTACTGCCTGGCTAGCAGGCAAAATGAAGACAGAAGTATTACTTCTGTTAAAGAAATTAGTGGAATCTGTATTTCAAAAACATGGTTCTTAGTTATATGTGATTTTCATATCATATCAAAATATGATGAACTTCCCCCAATCTTCGCTCTTGAACTGCTCATTCCCTTAACCTACTAAGACGCAGGGAAACTGCTTCCAATCCAGGACCTCACCTCTCACATACTTTGTGATCTTAAATAAATTACCTATATTTTCTGGGTCTCCTCCTTTCCGTAAAGTGAAAGATTGGCTCTTCCTAGCTCTACTACACTATATAATAATGAGCAGCACAGGGGCTCTGGGGTTCCCCTGTAAGGGTGGCTTCTATCTGGACTACATACACAAGAGAAGGTAAACTGTAAAAAGAGTGAGCTCCATGTTCTATATATTTCGAGAAATGAATAAAAATGGCTGCTATGGTTGTTTTAGCACATCTAGTTTTCTGCCAAGTCAAGTATGAAAAAACAAAATCAAACCTTCCTCATGGGAGTGCAGGTTAAAAAGTTGTTTCATTGAAGGGAGAATGCAGGAATTATTTTGTCAAATGGAAGAGAGTAATGACAACACTGAGACTTCTTTCTGGGGCACACTGTCCTGGTGGCAGCTTCTTGGCAAACTGTCACTCTGCAAACCTCTCCCAGTCATGCTGAGACTCAGGGGGCACTTCCAACACGGAAGCCACATGGTGATACATGTAAAGTTCTCTTTCCTTTAGTTAAGAAATTAAATAGAAAGACTTCTGCCCAGACCTTTGCCTGACTAGGTATGGTGCATACAGAGGCTTCAGACAAACATAAACTGTAAATATTTACTGCAAAAACAATTCACATACTACCGCTTTTTTTTTTCAATCTGCAGAAACAGCTTATTAAACTGTAATTGTCCCATGCATTGAAGAGCAATTTCACTTTTATGTTAACTTCGGGTCCCTTGTCTTCATTTATTTCTAATGATTTTAGAGTCTGGGAAGGAATATGAGCTTCACTTTCTGGAATGGACCATAACTTCCCACGGGCACATGAAAGGCAACAATTTGAACTGAGACTAGGATCCAAAATTTCTGTTTCCCAGTCAAGCCTTCAACCCATAACCCCATTGCATGTTGTCACTGATCCTCCAAAAACATATTAAGCCTTTACTATGGATTTTCTAAGAAGTCCATGCATTTAGGTTTAGAACAATCCAGAATGCAATGGCTTGCTTTTGCATATTATTGATAAAATAACTCCCACAAATTGCAGAAAAATATATCCCATAAAATAGAAGAATTACATTAACCAAAACCAGCAACAATTATTAAATTCAAGGTAGCTAGGACAGGATTAGTGTCTAAGGTGCTGCCCCATTTGAATAGAGTGCATTAGCACTATAAAAGGGGAACAGCTTAATACAAACTCTAAATACCTCTTCTACAGCCCTCTAAGTCTAGGATGGATGAGCAGGAACTTAGGCTACACAGGATTTATGCAACCAAGTCCAATGAGACTCTATACTCATCCAGAAGAGAAGTTTGACCCAGAGGTGGATTTCCCAATTGGCAGATGAAGTACCTGGGGCACACCACAAAAAAAAAAGTTTTTAATAACTACTTGGTGTTACTGAATTCAGCCACAATTCTGTAATCAGAAAAAAATATATTTTTAAGCTGTTTTAAGTCCCACTGACGAGATGCTTTGTATTTTTTTAAAGACTTTAAATTTTACTTGGAGGATTATATCTTTTAGTGCTTAAAGTGCTGAAAGAGCTGGGTGGCCACAAACAAGATGGAATTTGAAAATCAGAATTTCCCAACAGTTCTGCCTTCCCCTGCCCCTCCCTCCTAACTTGAAGTTCCACCATATGAATCATGAATAGGTGAGACAGTAAGAGAGACTACAATTCCAGAAAGCTAAGTCTTATTATAAATAGCTCTCTAGTCTTGTGACAGGAGGAGCAATTACTTATCAGATTCATTAGTTAACAGAACAGAGATAAACCACTTGTTCATTTCTGAATAGACAGTGAAGGGGCAGGTGGATTCCTCCAGGCCATGCAGGGAAAAGTGGGGTGACAAGAAAGCACCAAAAGCAAATGCCATCTCCACAACCAGCCTAAGATGGGGCAGCAGACAATTGTTTAAACCTATTATTCCAGCAGTCTTTGCTCAACTAACTAGGGCAGTGGTTCCCAATCTTTTCCTACTTGTATACCCATTTAAAGCCATTTCTATAAATTGTAGCCCTTATTTTGAAAACAGCTGTTTTTAATATCAACACTTGTTTAGTGCCTATCTTAATGTAAAAGAGTGGAAATGAGGTAATAAGTTAGGAAAGAAAAATAACTATGACAAAAGTACAAACCAGAGTTTTAATTTTACAATAGTCATAACAGTTAAATATTGATAATAATGATCAAGTATTTAAACATTAAATAGAAAAACTACTTGAAAAGAATCATGTCCTTGCTAGCAGATGTCACCCCAATGAGTCTAACAATAAAAGTGAATTAAAAAAAAAGAAAAGAATCATGATTAAAGACAATGCCTTACTTTTACTCAGTCAGTAACTAAACTGATCAAAAGTCTGACTACGTATGTATTTCTATGTTTGGGGAAGTTCTAGAAACATCGCAAGTTGATTGCTCTGAAACTGTGGGTAATGATTGGCTGAAGAGCAGTTTGGGAGAAAGGTTCATAGCCACGCCCTTAGCAATAACCATTCAGTAATGTGACCTAATTTGAAGTGTCTCCATTAAGTGTGATTCAAACTTAACATTTATTGTTCCATAAGTAACATTTTGTTTTGTTTTTTTACTTTACTTGTTTTTTCGCCATTACTGATGATTTTTTGCATACCTCTGAGCATCCCAGCATGTCCCCCTGCCCAGGAACTGATGATCCAGGGTAATGATTGTTTAATAGACAGACTCAGTTACCTGAGGACTGCTTGTTGGTACCTTTATCCTTGAGAAAGGAACTCTACATTCTTCAATTCTTTTCAGTATCTCCCTTTTCATAAGCATGCTTTAAGAAAAGGAAGGAGCCTATATTATCTTCTTCTTTAATTCTTTTTTTTTTTCTTGGTCTTCTCTCAAACTATTGGCCCATCTCTGCCTTCTTTGCCAGACCACTTGGAAGTTTGGTCTTCTCTTGCCTCTATTTCCTCACCTCTCCACCTGACATCCTGATATCTAAATCTTGCCCTCGTTGACCTACTTTCTTAAACAGCTCCATGGCCTTCTAATCATCAATCTAAGACCTCTGACTAGCTTCATTGTCCTCAAAATTCACACACCATTTAGAACTGTGCACCAGCCTGCCTTAGTGAAACCCTGACCTGCCGTCTCCCTAGATGTTGCGATCTCTAGCTCAGGACTCTCCTCTTTGACTCCTCCTTCTCTTCTGCCACCAGATCTCCTTGCTGCCGACTCCCAGTATAGAATGTCCCCAGCTTTCTTGCTGGACCTCTTCTCTTCTCTTTTGCCCATTCCTCTGTTCTCCCTCTCGTGGAATAGCCCAAACACTCCCCTAGTTTCAGCAATAAGCTGTGTGCAGATGACTCATTAAAGTCCATCTCTGATAATCCTGAGCTGCAAACCCACGTTCCCAACAGATTGATTAGAACTTCCAACTGGATGTCCCTAAATACCTTAAACATTGTATGCTGAAGAGGAAGGCTTCCTCCTTCTTTTCCTCTTCCCCTCCCCCACCT
This sequence comes from Lyroderma lyra, assembly GCA_004026885.1. Taxonomy (NCBI): domain Eukaryota; kingdom Metazoa; phylum Chordata; class Mammalia; order Chiroptera; family Megadermatidae; genus Lyroderma; species Lyroderma lyra. The sequence goes on from PVJL010001542.1 coordinate 255,085, forward strand.
CTTTCTAGCACTGACCCCAGTCATTTGAGTTAAAAAGCTCAGCACCATCTTGTCCACAATTCTCCCTACCACTGTCATCAAGTCATTTGTCACAGAGTGGTAGTTCATTTCTTTGTCTATTTCTTGCTTTGCATCTCAACAATCTTACTACTTTTTATCTAGATTTGTGCAAGGGCCTTCTAGGTGGTCTGCTTGTCTCTTCTTCCTCCAGTGCACTCTACATCCTTTGCCAAATCCATCTGCCTTTGGCCCAGCTCCTAAAAGATGGTGCTCAATCACTTGCTAGGATGCTTTACTGTGCATAAGCCCCTCATTGGGTGCTTTCCACACTACAAAACCTAAAAACTCAGTAAGCTTTGCAAGTGGGTCCTTCCCTATGAGACAATCCAGTGACACACTCTCAGGGACTTTCTTTCATGTACCTCACTGCTCTGTTCCCTCTAACTGAAATGGCATCTTGATACCTTTACTTGTTATCTGTCAGAACATGACCTGTTCTTTAAGACTCATACCAAATGCTGCTGTCTCTTCCAAGATAAAAACTTTGCTTGAGCCTCTCAAATAAATGCCTTCTCTCATAGGTATGTGCTCTCTCTCTCTCCGCTGCCCCCCACCTCCCTCCCTCCCTCCCTCTCCTTTGAACTCCCGTGGCACTTTGATACTCTCCCTGGAGGACTCTGATCACAAACTACTCCATACTATACAGTCATCTGGAAGCACCATCTTATGGGAAGAAAGCGTCAGGAACTGCAGCGAGAGGGATACCGCAGTTGAGTGACTCCCACATGCCACCCTTTACGCTTTGCCTGGATCATCACGTATATTTCTCGCAACTACTCTCTAATGTAACTATCACTCTTGGCATCTCTAATGACCAGGTCAGGTCTGAGAGGTTCCCGACTTGCACAGGGTCACAAGGCCTATATTGTATTTGCTTCACATGGTAGTAGTGAGAACCAGCTAGCAAAAGGCATACAAACATCACTTCACAAACTGCAAAGCATTGTACATACATTTGTTATTAGCATTATAATTCATATTACCCTTTGTAGATTTTTAGTTATTTAAGAACATGTTTTCTGTCTTAACTATCTTTGCATTCATTACAGCATTTATGGTAATTATTAAAAGTGCTTAAGTAGTTGCTAAATTAAACTGGATTTCGGATGCCATATCTTGAATTCATAGCAAGTTGAAAATGTTTCACTTCAAAATGAAAGTTGCCATT